>JACVVK020000670.1:0-245000 GCA_018292915.2 Batillaria attramentaria | reverse complement strand
AAAAACTCATTCAGTAATTATTGGAAACCTACCTCCATGAAACGGAATGAAAGGAACATTGTCGAGAGAGGAGAGAGGAAAAGATAATCATGTCAAGTGTTTAATACAAGGTATGATAGACAAACAATGACCGTATTACATCAACACTTGAACGATTGACGTATTTCTCTTGTCTTTTTCCCTCTTAATGAATTGTATTGCATCATGTCTTGGAGCGCTGCGTCTTGCAGAAGTAATAAGGTTTTTCTTTCCAGCCAAACTGAGAATTCCATCTCTCCACCGACCGTCCTGAAATACTGAAACGCGCAAAAGAGACTGCCCTGCGTGTTCCCATTCTATACATTAAAGCCTGTACAGCGTTAGTAATGCCGTTGAGATGGAAAACTGCCGCTTTCGAAGCTGTGAGGTTGTTTGCCAAGTAGAAGGATGTCATTTGGCCATTGTGACCGTTTTCGTGACTTTGTGGCTTCTACTATTAGAGAAACACAACTTTCTTTGAGCCTACGGTCCATTCCTGAATAGACCTGGACTCGACAACGCTTCTAAAAATAGCCACCAATCAGCGCCGTTTAGCTGGTCCTCAGTCCTCAACCAAATCACATCGTCTGCTCAGTACGCGGTGCACTTCTAGAGCAACTTACACGCCGGCCACAGTCACCACAATGGTCTAAGATGCTATTCTGTGAGCCAAGTGACTGATTCTGATGCACAGAGTCAGCGCATTTGAGGAAAAGTGTCAGACACGCTGTTGTATGCCTGCCATACGTATTGAAACTTGAAAGATCTAAGCTCCCAACAAAAAGCTCTCCGAAGTGTAAAAAATTTTTTACAGAATCGACCGTGCAAGCACAGTCAACTCTGTCACAGTTACAGAGTTTTCAGCGCTTCCGGGACCCTTATAAAACCAGAGCACGAGTTTGCCGTGTCATTATTTGGCTTTTGGTCAGTGAGCGAGACACATCGCTGCAGTGTCTAGCGGATGTTGAGTGCTGCACGATCTTTCTCGCTCAGTTTCAAAACGCAAACTGAGCTGTGAAATCTGCCCTTGCCTTTTATTGGGGTTTCAGGGACGCTGAAAACTCTGCAACTGTGACAGAGTTGACTGGACTCTGTAACATTTTTTCACACTTCGAAAAGCTTTTTGTTGGGAGCTTAGATCTTTAAGACCGTCGATGGCGTACCGGTCACAAACGATCTCACACTTGTTATCTTTGATCATTCACGTTGACCACGTTGGAGAAGACTTTCATCCTTCACTTTTGTTCGTTCTGATCGGCATCGGGAAAATAGGGGAATGCCGTCCATGACAAAAAGACATGACTGATTTCCTTGAAATTAAACAAACAAAAAAAAAATCCGATAAGAGTACTTACCGACGACGCCACTAAAACTCAAACACAAACGGCAGTTGAATGCGTTAGATTATACAGAGGGTTAGGATTATAGCCGTGCGTATTGCTTTTACCTCTCGAAAGCAAATCTGATCTGATTATTGTAAGGGAAGGGTAAAAGGGCGGCGGAAGGGGGGGGGGATGACAGGGGGGGGGGGGTAGGGGGAAGAGCAAGCATTACTTTTTAGGTTGATCAGAACAAAGTAATTCCGTCTCAGTCACTGGCCATCCAGTTCTATGGCCGTCTTAGCTGATGAGTGACTTTCTCCATGTCATACCTGTGGTCGCAAGTGAAATATCGAAAATCTGCCCAGAGAATCAGCTGGCACAGTTGGGTGGGTTTAAGTCAACAATTTTGCCTGTAGCGAAACCTTGTGAGTGTTTTCAGGATGTCGGCCTTTAAAGTCGGAGTTCAATGACCGTAAAACTACGCTGCGGCAATACTTGAGTCCAAACACAAATTCATTATCCATGACAGAGTGCCCCATTGATCTCTGTGAGATTTGGGGGGGATGGATGACGCGTCTGGTCCGTGCCTTCAGGGCGTAAACGCGTGGTGACGAATCTCTGTTTGCATCATCCCCGTGTCATCTTCCAAGGCACCAGCTTAGGAGGGGTGTGATGCGATTTGGCGGCCTGACTTTTGTATGGTAAACATGGTCGTAAATATCTCACGTGTGAGAGTGGCTTTGCTGTGTATATATGTATATAAATACTTTGCATCTTGCGCGGACTTACAGCTGACTCTGGACGCTGTTTTCGTGAAGGAAATTGGACCGGATTTTTTTTTTTTAAAGAGTGGTGTGTGTGTGTGTGTGTGTGTGTGTGTGTGTGTGTGTGTGTGTGTGTGTGTGTGTGTGTGTGTGTGTGTGTGTGAGAGAGAGAGAGAGAGATAGTTCAAAGAAAAGGCTAAGCACATTTTAAATGCAACAACAAAAAATACAAACACAATTTCATTCATCTACGTACACATGTTGTTCGCAAATGATTAAACGTCAACTCAATGTTGAAAGCCGGGACATGTCCATCCGCGGACACACACTTTCACCTTTTATTGCTGATTAGAGAGAGAGAGAGAGAGGGAGAGAGAGAGAGAGAGAGAGAGAGAGCAAAGTAGGTTGCTAGCTAGTCATGGTTTCCCCTCTCCTGTAATCCAGGATGTGTCTTCCCCGAACACTCATGGGTTAGCCCGGACTAGTTGCTAGCATGCGAGGGTCAATGGCACATGTATCCTTGCTGCATGCACAACTTCTTTGTACATAGGCTCAGTTCTCATCTGCTTGACAGGGCCAAACGAACTGAAGCGTAACTTAATTGTGTTGAGAATGGATCTTTTGTGCCATGTTAGGTCCCTGCTAAGGCAGGGCGGCGTCGTTTACTTTTTTTTTTCTTTTTTTTTCAAGGATTGGGGATGGATGAGACTGACAGCAAAGTATTATACATACGCCTTGAGAATGAACCTTTTGTGCCGTTTTTTCCTTATTAAGGCAGGGCGGTGTCGTTTCATTTTTTTTTAAGGATTTGGGATGAATGTGACTGAGAGTAAAGTAGTCAAGTCAAGTCAAGTCAAAATACTTTATTTAAATATTTATCCCTGTAGGGCAATTCATGCGGGCGAGCATAAGACACATAAAAAAGTTAAGATCATTAAATTCATATAATTGTACTCTCTCTCTCTCTCTCTCCTCCCTCCCCTCTCTCTCTCTCTCTCTCACACACACACACACACACACACACACACACACACACACACACACACACACACACACACACACACAGTATTATGACTGGCCGGGTTTTGCGGTTGGGAGAGGGGCAGGAGTTGTCGCCACAACACTCCCACCCATCTGTAAATCACGCGCGGTTATTGCTAACAATCCCGTAAACTGACGCCGAGCGCTTCCATTAAATTCAGACATATAGTTTTAGGACGCCTTGCGCGTCAGAAGCACATAGATATTATACACCACTTTTTTTTGGCCAGCCCCACAGCATCCATCCACATCCCCCGTAACGCGTCTACACGTATTAACGAGACCTTAAGCTATTAAACGACCCCTCGCTAGTTTTTGATGAGGGATTTCGGCGAACCAGCAGGACAGGGCGACACATGGCTACTGTCATGGTGTCACGACTGAAGATAGTGTTGACGCGGACAGGTGCCTGTTTTATGCCCTCCTGGCGCCCGTTTATGGGCTCGTCTGCTGATGCCGAGGTCCTTGTCAAGCTCCTTGGGAGTGGGACTGGCAGCGATGTCTGCACCTGTGTGTGGTGACGTTCATGACCGTTGCCAGACAATCGTTTCGTTGACCTCGTGCTGCACACGCCGGGTGTGGAAGTGGGATGGAGTTTGATATATTGTCCTGCAAGTCTGCATGTTGTACATGACCAGCATGCTGATGACATGGGCGTTGTGCATCGGCCGCAGGCAGCCGGCTGAAAAGCAAACGTTGTTCCGCCCCTCCGCGTTATGCTGACACACAATCGAATCAGCTGTTAGACGCACAAGAGCACAACTGCATAGGAGTTGGTAGACCTGACCTGACCTGACCTGACCTGACCTCCGTTGGTCACGCGGTCTCAACGTGCTCAACACTTTGTTTGCATAGCACACTGAGGGCCTTCAGCGTGAAACCTGTGTCGGACGATTCAGTGGCACAGTTCAAGTCCTAGTTTCTAGATTTCACTATACGCTCCAGATGCTCGCAATGCACTCCCGAACCATGGGCAGCTCCGTAGTCCGCTCTGTCAAAGTCAAAAGATTTGATTCCTTTCTCCCCTATCCGGGGGAGGGGGGGTGGAGAAATTTACAAAGTGAAAGGAACATCTGGACGCACCAGATCCACCCGACCGTTTCTGTACGTCTTTAAAGAACTAAGCTCCCAACAAAAAGCTTTCCGAAATGTGAGAAAAAAAAATGTTACAGAGTCGAACGTGCAAGCACAGTCAACTCTGTCACAGTTGCAGAGTTTTCAGCGCTTCGGGGACCCTTATAAAACCAGAGCACGAGTTTGCCGTGACATTACTTGGCTTGTGGTCAGTGAGCGAGATACATCGCTACAGTGTCTAGCGGATGTTGAGTGCTGCACGATCTTTCTCGCTCAGTGTCAAAACGCAAACTGAGCCGCTGTGAAATCAGGCTGCCCTTGGCTTTTATTGGGGTTTCAGGGACGCTGAAAACTCAGCAACTGTGACAGAGTTGACTGTGCTTGCACGGTCGACTCCGTAAAATTTTGTTCACACTTCGGAAAGCTTTTTGTTGGGAGCTTAGATCTTTAAGCTTAGGGTGTTGTTGGCATGTCAGTTTGTTTGTTTCTTTGTTTGTTTGAGGGGAAAGGAGCGATGCTACTGCTAGGCGTCATTTCTCACAGTAAACTCCGACTGTCAAGTACTTGTAAGTCACGCCGCTTCTCCCGTCCCAGCTCCCGCGGAACCGTCAGCAGATACAGTCCCATCTGGGGACCACGGGCTACAGTCATCCGGGTGAAAAAAAAATGCCTAAGCGCCCTCTAAATCCAGCGCGCTTAGGCCGTTTTACCAGATCGCGGCATCGGGGGCAGAGGTTACGTTGCAGGTGTCAACTTTTTCAAGGCTTTAACTCTTTGACGACGGAGCGCAATTTCTGACACACGATTTCCTATAGGAAATCGTGTGTCAGAAATTGCGCTCCGTCGTCAAAGAGTTAAAAGTGAAGTGTGTGAGGAGGGAGTGTGGGGGAGAAGACAGTGAGGAAGGAATAGGAACTACTAATGCATCATGCGCTTTATGTCGAGAGGCCAATGACCCAAGCTGCAAATTTAGGTCGGAAACGTCAGTCAGGTCAACCGCCACCTGTTTTAGTGTCATGGGTGGTTTGTTTATTACTCACTGCTTTGTTTATTCGTCTTAGATTTGTCATTTGACTTTCATGTATGTGAGTTGATCCGTTGATCCGGTTAAGTTGCTGTTGTTGTTGTTTATCGGCTTTTGTTTATTTTTGTTTTGATGTGTGTTTCGGTCTATTTCTATCTTCGTTTTGTTAATAGCATTCCCATCTGTTTACTGCTTATTGTTCTCCTGAAAAAAAATCTTAAACAGGCCTATACAATACTCATTATTATATTATTAATTCAATCTTTGCCGTGAGCCGGCCAACTTATGTTTTGGAACAGTTTCGCTCGCGAGTGAGCCTGTGCACTCGAAATACTGTGACTCTATCTTGATGATTAGTACAGCTCTTAATGCGATACAGTGTTGTTAAGACTTTGCCCAAGCGGTCGAACATTCAGATTCTACGACTGTTGTTACACTACTCGAGCGCTAAATGTGGTCACCGCGTCATCGAGTACGCTTCTGTTGACTCAGTGCCTGCATTACAGACGTCAGGTTGTCATCACTGCCGGTCCAGGCGTCTAAGTAGTGATGATAAATACCACGAAAACAGCTCAGAACGATCTGTGAGCGTAAAAATGGTAGCACTGGTCTCTTTTGTTAACCACACCTCATCCACACCGAAAGATGTTAGGCCCGATGCACACGAGCGTCGGCGTCAGCACCATGAAGCAAGCAGCGAAGGCTGTCTCGCATCATACGCCTCGCGTGAGCGCCGTTTGCATGCACACTTGGCTTCGGCGTCATTCGCCTGCACGGCCTGTTCGCTGAGCCCACACTGCACGCGCTGACCCACACTGCTTTCTGATTGGCTGAAACCAAGTCTGCAGCGCGGCGTCAGCAGCAGAAATAGGACATGTTCTATACGCGGCGTCAAAGGATTCCGCCGCCTGGCATCATTGATGCCGTTGCCTGTCGCCAGGCGCCGATGTCATGCACACGTGGCGGCGCCTTGAAACTGTCGCCGGGAGTCAGATCCGCCGCTCGGCATCATGACGCTGACGCTCGTGTGCATCGGGCCTAAGCATACAGCGGGACCAAGTGAGCAGAAATCCAACAGACACTGCCCAGAGGGGGAATGCTACCAAACACGTCGACCCGACATATACTACTCAAAAGAATTCAAGGGCCCCCAAGGGTCAGATTTGATGTGGTTCAGATAATTGCATCCTGTGCTCAAAATAAAAATTCCCTTATCCACTAAAACACTGATTCTGTAAGGTAACATCCAAATCAATCTGATTTTGATATGAGAAATCACAGTTTGGAACAAAGTTTCCACACCGAGTGCCAAAAGAAACGCAATTTTTACGAGAAAATTACTCCAATTCACAGGCGTCTGGCTGACAAAGCAGCATTGTGAACAATGAAAACTGCATTGCACGTGAAAGTCACACCTTTTCTGGACACAGTTCAACAATCGGTGCTTTTTTCTGGGTATAAATGGCCGCGCTTTGGATGGCGTTTTAACCATGCCCCCATGACATTGGTGACGGCCGCGGTTCAGTAGCGCAGCGGATAAATCCGACGCGCTACCTATTAGACCACCGCTCACTCCTTTGTTGTTGTTTGTTTGCTTTTTTCCGGATTATGTCCAGCTGTATAAGTTGTTTTCCAGGGCAGACCGATTTTTTTTTAAACGAAGCTCAAGCAAACAACAACAACAAGAACAAATTTTCTGGGCGTGCGTAAATTGTCTAAAATGTCGAACAACAACAACAACAACATTTTCGGGGTGTGCGTGAAATTGTCTGAAATGCCGCCTGAATTTTGTAACTTACAACCGCTGACCGTCTCGTTAGGATTGAGAGTACCTTGGGGTGAGGGGGTGGGGGGGTGAAGGGGGGTTGAGATGGATGTGATTTATTAAAGTTAATGGTAATAATTAACCCACATTTTGGATCCGTGAAATCACCCCTCCTCTCTCTCTCTCTCTCTCCCTCTCTTCCTCGGGGTCCTGACAAGCATGCACCTTTGAGAGAAAAACGTGTCAAACGTGCTGAACTACCGCCGTGGTTAACTAGTGATATTAAAAAAGCAATGGCGCTTAGGGATAAACTCAAAAAGGGAAAACGATTTGACGAATACAAACGTCAACGTAACCTTGTAAAATATTTAGTTAGAGCCGCTAAGAAATCTTACTTTAACCAGCTGATCTCCGATAACCATGACACCTCATCCATTTGGAAAGCTCTGAATATGATCACTAAGGGTAAAACCAACTCTGAAATTCCACCTGAGTTTACTGCTGATAAACTTAATACCCAATTTTTATCTGCTGCTGAATCACTAGCTCAATCAGCACACGATAGCAACACTGCTCCATACATCATTCCTTGTTGTCTCAGGCGTCACTGTGAGGCTAAACATATTTCTGAAACATTTCGCATCCCATACATAACAGTGGCAGAAGTCGGGAGGTATATTGAAAGCATGCCAAACAAAAAATCAACTGGAATTTATGGAATCAACAGTGAAGCCTTAAAAATGTCGTTACCACACACTATCGATTCTCTAACGTTTATCTTCAACCTTTGTATCGATCAAGGTTGCTTCCCAAATCTGCTTAAGAAAGCAAAAGTAGTACCAATTCCCAAGTCTAAAGATCTGAACGATATCAACAATTATCGTCCCATCTCAGTATTGTCGGCTTTGTCAAAGCCATTGGAGAGACATGTTCACACTCATTTGCTTGAATTTCTTGAACAAAATAACTTCCTCAGTATTAGCCAGTCTGGGTTCAGACCAAACCATTCATGTCATACTGCGTTGACAGGTATAATTGACAAATGGCTATCTGCAGTAAATAACAATCTAATGTCTGGCACTGTTTTCTTAGATCTACGTAAGGCCTTTGACTTGGTGGATCACGGTATTCTTTTAAAAAAGCTTGAAGTCTATCAAATAGACAAAAGTGCACTGTCGTTCTTCCGCTCATATCTAGATGATAGAAAGCAGAGTGTCTATATCAACGGTAAATACTCCGCCGATGGGCATGTTCGTTATGGGGTACCGCAGGGGTCCATCTTAGGCCCATTGCTGTTTATCCTGTTTATTAACGACCTACCCCTGCATGTCACTAACACAAATGTAACCTGCGATATGTTTGCTGATGATACTAGTTTGCATGCTACCGGCAAACACGTATCAGAAATAAACATGTGTTTGCAAGATAGCATAAATGAAGTAGTAACATGGTGTCATGACAACCACATGGTCTTACATCCCAATAAAACACAAAGTATGCTAGTCACAACGCGGCAAAAACATCAGCGCCATCTGTCCCCATTAAACCTTTGTCTGAACGGCCAGCCGGTTCAGCAAGTTACAAACCATAGATTTTTAGGTGTCATTGTTGACGATCAGCTGAAATGGGAGGCCCAAATAAATGCACTGTGTAAAACTCTTTCGAAAAACGTATATTTACTTTCTCAGCTAAGGCACATACCTGATATCCATAGCCGAAAGCTGTTTTTTAACGCACATATAACCTCACATGTTACTTATGCCTCCACTGTTTGGGACGGGTGCAGCGATGTCCATATGGCCAGACTCAATTCGCTGTACAAGAGAGCTGTTAAAATGGTTCTTCCAGAACCTGTCCCAACTAGCGAAAAATTTAAAAAACTTAATCTTCTTAGCCTTGAACACCAGCTTTCTTACAATAAGTGTGTATTCATACATAAAATCTTCAACGAGACAATGCCACCATATCTGGAAACTCTTTTTAATTTAAATCAGCGGCATGAGAGGACCTCGAGGAATGGCATCCTGCGCTTACCATTACCCCGTATTGACTTATTCAAAACAAGCCTTTCCTTCGCTGGAGCATTACAATGGAATTCCCTCCCTTCACACCTCAAACCAAATATATCTACTTCTACGTTTAAGCGTGCACTCAAACAGTACCTGATGGATCGCACGTAATGTACGTTACGCGGCAACCTGTTATTTTGATTTTCTATTTTACATCAATTCAGTATTATATCAGTGATTTGTGTTTACAAAGGTCGTACGTGTGTGTGAATGCGTTTTGACCTGATGGACGATTTTCTCTATGGTTTTGTTTCTTGTAGTTTAGTGCATAATACCTTTTATATTTTGCTCCCTTTTTTCCCTTAGTAGATAGTCTCTGTAGTATTAGCAACGGCAAGTTTGCAAACTGGCGAATTTCTGTCAAAACTTTTACCGTTGATAAATAAAGTTTCATCATCATCATCATCATCTCTCTCGCTCTCTCTCTCAACCGCAAGTTTGCAAACTGGCGAATTTCTTTCAAAACTTTTACTTTTGATGAATAAAGTATCATCATCATCATCATCATCATCATCATCTCTCTCTCTCTCTCTTTCTCTCTCTCCCTCTCTCTGTCTTTACGTCCATCAGCCGCCACTGGTCCGACATCAGTCGGACAGAGCATCTCAAAGGTCAAGGCTTGATGGACTTCCTGGTCAGGCACAAAGCCTGTCTGTCAGCTCGGACACAACGTTACATGCATTTGCCGCGTGCCGCGCCGTTCTTACACAGTCCCACATACGGTCGTCTTTCTCTCTCTCTCTCTCTCTCTCTCTCGCTCTCTCTGCGTGTCGCAGTTGACTGACAATTGAAACGTGAAGCCGGCCACCCTCTGTGTGTGTGTGTGTGCCGGTGTGCGTGTGTGTGTGTGCCGGTGTGTGTGTGTGTGTGTGTGCCACGGTGTGTATGTGTGTGTACGTCCGTGTTTGCGTGCACGCGCCTGGTGTTGTGTGTGTGTGTGTGTGTGTGTGTGTGTGTGTGCCAGTTTGGGGGGGGGGGGCTTTTTCGTTGGCTTAGCACCGAAAACATTTTTCAGTCTTTTTGTTTCCCAATTGACCGAGGTTGAAGAGACTCAGTGTTGGATGTAACACACCTACAACAAGCAAAAACTAGATTTTTTTGCTTGAAAACATCAAGACAGTTTCACTGACCTAACCCCTGGGCATTTTCTTGTTGTGCACATTCCCTGCGTGAAACTGACACCGAGTGGGAAGCCCATACCACTGTCACTCACGCTTCGTTGCCGGTATGTCGCCCGTTGTCAGTTCTTCGGTTTGGCTAGTCACGGGACTCAGCGGAGCTGTGTTTTGACGACCGGTGGAGCAGTGGTGGACAAACGTGCTCTAGGTTCTTGGTTCGATTCCCGCCTCGGGTACTTCGGCTTTCTCTCCTATCCTCTTTTGGACTGTTTATCTCACAAGCACTTAAAATGAAATGCAGTTGTACATTTCGAAAAGTAAATATAATTAAGTAGCTGAGTTGACCCATTGCAGTAACACACACACACACACACACACACACACACACACACACACACACACACACGAGGGTAGGGGCCGGGGAGGGAGGGGGTACTCGAAAGCCCGGTGCTGTTCCCTTTGAGAATATGCCACTTGATACCAGTGGCTTACGAAACTTAACACCTTGTTTCACTTGCATACTCTACTTCACTCAAAAACAAGCAAACAAAACAAAACGACACGACAGTGTTGTTTTTATATTTTAAAAAAACAAACCCACAGTGGACTCCGTCCTTGCAAAGAATGTCATATACCTTAAAGTATATAAACAGTGAATAAACACGAAACAGAAGCCGGCAGGGGTTAGAGGACCAAGACTGATCAGATTTCACCAGTTTCGCCATCAATCTCAGGCAACAGGGCCTCCGGCCTTGTCAAAAACAGTTTCTCAGTCGCTCTCTTTCAGCAGTCGCTTACGGCTGTCCGAAAACTTAAGACACACTGGGGTGACAGGAGAAATGATTACGTACAGCAAGTCCTTTGTCACAAGTAAACAAGATGTTGCTTAGGCGTGAAAAAATGCCGCGATTTAATCTGTCAAGGTGTGAAGTGGTGTGTGTGTGTGTGTGTGTGTGTGTGTGTGTGTGTGTGTGTGTGTGTGTGTGTGTGTGTGTGTGTGTGTGTGTGTGTGTTTACGCGCGCCAGGCTCGCTTTGAAACCAATCATCTTGTTATAACCAAGCCGTTCAGCGGAATATACCCTTTTTTCCCCACGTGATATCACTCTTTCTAAGCTAGATCAAAAAGAAACGACAAGTTTATGGCAAAATTATGTTCCATTTTCAAGATTGAAATTGATGAGACAACCAAAACCCAGTACATGTTCCCGTAATGGTATTCATCAGTTTTACCCCCGCCGCAGACTCTGTCCCTACGGTCTTCCAGTAAAAGTGGGGTGAATTAGTCCCGTGGTGGAGACCGCGCTGGACCGGAATACGTGACATAAGTCTGTTTCCCATAGAGGGAGGCGGGATAGCCAAATGGCAGCGCGTCGGGGTGGGGTGTTTGGGGGTTTAACGTCCTTTTCCACCACATACGGGTGATATCAAAGACGGGGCAACGATGAAAAAGCCAGCACAAATATTTGGCCCCAGCCGCGATCGAACTCACGACCCGAGCTTTAGAAGTCCAACGCTCTACCATTCGACCACCCCGGCTCCCGGCAGCGCGTCGGACTTTCAATGCTCGGGTCGTCAGTTCGAATCACGACTGGGACTTTTTTTTTTTTTTCTCGTTGCCCCGTCTTTGACATCACCCATACGTGTTGGAAAAAGACTTTAAACTCCCGAACACCCCCTCCCCCCCCCCCCAGCACCCGTATTTCCCTTAGGAAATACGTGATGACCTGAGGTGAAAATGAGCGCGCTCACACACAATTTGTGTCCTCGGAAACCGGTGGACCAGCTATATTTCACAGGGACGAAGGCCGGCAGTTCAAGGACTGAGCGTGCTTTGTTTTGTCTTGCCTTCACGTCCGGCTGCGACATGCGGGCGAATGCTTTCCCAAAGAGCTGCTATCATGATGTTGTTTAAAGGTCCTGATTTCAAGATTTTTAGGCTCACAGATCGTTCGGAGCTGTTCTGGTGGCATCGAGCATCACACCACCAATACACACGCACAAATACATGCGCAGACAGGTTTGCGTTCAGCTGACTGAAGCCAAAACGCAGTAGCCCGTGGTTACCAAACTCGACCTTGTAGCTGCGGTTTCCTCGTTTGCACGGCCATCAAATGTCAGTGTGTTGCATTCGGAGCTCTACTAATCTCTAAAGACTATTTCACAAGTTAGTTAGTTAGTTAGTTAGGGCTTAACGCCGCGCAAGCAACAAAGACTAGTTCTCGGCTAAACCACGTCCGGTTCTGCCAGCTTCTTTGAAACATATAAGTCCGACTTAAAACATGATGTAAATATATATTAAAATTTTGTATAGCTTAAAGGATAACCAGTGAAAGACTAATTCATTACCAGAGTGTAAGATTTGGAGAATAAAACTATATCACAGATTGCATTGCACAAATGTCTAAATTTTATAAAAGAGGTTGGACTCTTTCACGAAGCTGAAGATGCTGTCGGGGGGGGGGGGGGAACATCCCTGAACAGCACCCCCAGCGAGTCCGCATGATAGTGTTTGTCCCTGATCTCAGCGAGATCCACGCATGAGATCAGGAGATGATGCCCAGTGTATGGCTCATGACAGGGGACTATTCCCCGACTATTTCACAAGGGAAAATGTTCCAAAACAGAAGCCTGTCTATAGCCTTATGAAACCTAGAGAATGGTAGCAGTAGGCAAGCGTCCGACACTGATCTCTAGGCTCCAAAGGCGTTCTGAGTTGCTTTGGTGGTGTCTACCATCTAGCTGCTTCAACACAGGAAGCCGAAACGCACAGCGTCTGCCGCAGGTTTGTCACACGGCTGACTAGGAGACTGAGCAGCGGGCAGTTGAAGTTCTCCTCGTGCGTACGACCACACAAGTCAGTGTGTTGCATAAACATAAGACAGACTTTTGAATTTGGAGCATGCAGGTGCATTCGCAAGCACATTTCTTCGAATACTAAAGTTGTGTTTTGTGAGGCTTAGAGGTGCTATTGCTAACCATTACTATGTTTTATAATGAGAAACTTCTGTCACTGCACTTGTGACTGCGCCTGTGCGCTCCAAACAGTCCATCCTAGATATTAGTAGAGCTCCGAATGCAACACGCTGACGTCTGATGGCCGCGAAAACGAGGAAAACTCAGTCGTCCGCTAACGGCGTCCGCCATGTTGCCCTTGTCGGCTGCTCGAACTCTGTCAGCTACAGGTGCGAGCGTGGTAACCACACTGCCACCGGCTACTGCGCGTTGGCTTCAGTCAGCTGAACGCAAGCCTGTCTGCGTCATGTATTTGTGCATGTGTCTTAGGGATGTGACGCTAAACATCACCAGAACAGCTCAGAACGACCTGTGAGCCTAAAAATCCTAAAATTGGGGCCTATAAAACAACCTAGATTTACTGCGCGCCGCCCACGTGTTTGTGTACCTCTTATTGTTGCATGCAGCGGTATTTACGCCGACAAACATGCAAGTGTAGACGTATCACGTAAGAAGGACAAGGGCGCATGGCCATCGCACATGCCGCTGGATGTCAGAGTGTCTCTCTGTGTACAAATGACGCAAATATAGCCTTCACAAAAAGTTAAGGACCACTTGCAAATATCATTCAACTTTTGTTGTGGTGGCATGCTGGTGTAGTGCTGAACATCGCTGAAACGGCGGCTTATGTAGGCAAACAAATGAGCACAGTTCATAACCAGGGATGCATTCTTTCATCTGCATCTCATTTTTGCCGTGCAGAAAGCCCCAGGTATTGCTCACTGAACACTGAAACTCGGTCTAGTTTTGACGAAATTGCAGATTTTCAAACGCGCCAAGCATGCTGTGTGACGCGCACGTGCCATCCACAAAGAAGTTCACTAATTACCCCTTAACATTGCTACCGAATTTTACGGGAAAAATCTTATTCGTTTATTTTTTTTCTGAGTTATTGAAACTGTCACCCATTATGTTGACTGGTCCTTAACTTTTTGTGAAGACTGTAGTAGCCCCTTTCTCGTACCGGCTGGGCTCCCGTGTGTGAGCGAACAGGTGAGCAAGAGAATATGACGTTTATTAGCAAGACGTGCATTTCACACTCAGTGCTAGGCGTAGAAACACTTATATTAATGATAAATGTGCGAACGCAGGTAATTAACTTTCGGCAACAACTAATTTGTCACGAAGTACAAGAAGACATGCTCGGGCTGTGAATTACAGCGGATAGTAATGGATTGAAAAGAACTGAGAGTGTGATCTTTAGAAAAGAGTCATCCGTGAGGAGCGTCATCCAAGAGGCATCCATGTTTTGACCTCTGACAGGTCTGAGATGGGCCTTTCCGAAACGCTGTCATCATAAGGCTCATGTGTAGTTTGTCACCGCTGAGTTTCAAAATTGATGTGTTCTCGTGGCATCAACACTGTCACCTTGGGCACGTGCAAGATCGTCATTTTTTTTTTTTTTTTTAAAGATAGCAAGGACACTGTCCATTCGAGGAGTATGGCAGTTTGTTATGCTTACTAGGCTTCTGAGATGTGAAAGTGTGCCATTTGGAGACACGAGAAATGTTATCGTCATGCTTCTGAAAGACCGTCACAGTTGTGGGGCGTCTGAAATGTGTTAATCTAAATGGGTAATCGTAAGCCCTTTGGAAGTCGTTCACCCATTGTTTCTGGAAGGTGTCCTGTGCCTCAGGATCCCCGGACCGCCGCCTAAAACACATTCCGGACCGCGTTTTTCACTCTTTTTCGGTTCTGGCCCTGTATGCTAAAATCAGGCAAGATTAATGGTTCCTTGACGGCTCTTAGTGCAGCAAACACGATTATAATCAAAGTGCAACACTCCCACTAAGCCAAATTTGAATCCATAAATTAATTGAATTAAACTAATTATGAGTTTTTAATGAGGCCACTGGTGTACAACTCCAAACTTACTTGGTAGAAATTGAGTTAGCCACCAAGCCAGTCTCCCTTGTTCAACTGACGTGGTGTTTACCCTAACCTGCTAGGCACCTAGGTATTTCTGATGAATCATATTATGCAGGACGATGTACGACGTTGACCGCCCAGACACCTGACCTGTGATGATAATCATGCAGCCATTTGATTGATGAACATTAAAAGCAGAAGGTTCTTGGACATAAATAGTAGGCCCTGTAGGCTGCACAGCGAAATCCTCTTAAGTGGACGGGAGGACGGACTCTGACACAATGTTGACGTGCCTAGATTAGGAAACAAAGGCGATAAAATCATCTTAACGAGAGAGAGAGAGAGAGAGAAGGGGGGGGGGGAATGGGGAGAGTTCAGCTATGACATCACCGAAAGTAACTTGCAATGCAGTCCTGCTGGCATTGTTTTCCTCCGGTTCAGTTTGACCAGTTTAATTCCAGCCCTGTTTACTTTGTTTAGTAGTTCAGGGCTAATGTTAGTGTAGTTGTTAGTTTAGTAGTTTAGTACTTGGTTTAGCAATAGCATGTTACACTCCTTACCGTTAACAAAACTGTCACTGAGTATGATATGAAGTTTCTCTCTCTCTCTCTGCCGCTCTGTCTCTGTCTGTCTGGGTGTCTGTCTGCCTTTCTGTCTGTCTCTCTGAGGGGAGCCGGGGTGGCCGAATGGTAGAGCGTTGGACTTCTGATGCTCGGGTCGTGAGTTCGTATCCCGGCTGGGGCCGAATATTTGTGCTGGCTTTTTCATCGTTGCCCCGTCTTTGATATCACCCGTATGTGGTGGAAAAGGACGTTAAACCCCCCAAACACACAAACTCTCTCTCTCTCTCTCTCTCTCTCTCTCTCTCTCTCTCTCTCTGTGTGTTTCCATACTGACATGCGCGGAGAACGGTCACCGGCACCGGTACCTCGCCGCATGAAAACTGATCCGCACGGGCTATGCGACGTTTACTTATTCTGTCCACTTAGTCTGGCTACCGGCGGAGATAGGCGGACAAAGTCACCCAAAGTCTCTAAGAAAGTGTTCGCTCTCGTCACCGTAAGGTTTCAGTTACCGCTAACAATACGCGATGCCCGGGGTTTGACAGGTTCGTTGGCTGACAGGCGTACTGGAAGCCCTTCCGCCATTCCTGCGAAACAATGCCCAGATTGTCGCTAAAGGAAGCTAGTACTAGGCGTGTTGGCCATGCGCTGGAAAACGGAGACAAAACTCCTTGTGGGTGCTGCTGAAACACCAGACGGTGTCGGTTATCCATCATCACAGTCGCAACCAGTCTGCCGCACAAAAGCCACAAGTTTTTTTTTTTTTTTTTGGGTTGGCTTTTTGGCTCACTTGTGTAACAAAGTGAGTCTATGTAATAACCCTCCGTCGTCTGTGTGTGTGTGTGTGTGTGTGTGTGTGTGTGTGTGTGTGTGTGTGTGTGTGTGTGTGTGTGTGTGTGTGTGTCTGTCTGTCTGTGTGTGCGTCTGTCTGTCTGTCTGTCTGTGTGTCTGTCTGTGTGTCCGCAGTAAACCTTAACATTGGCATTTTCTCAGAAACTATGGGCAGCAGAGGCATCAAACTTGGCAAGCTGATAGACAGCCATAAGACCTTTCAAAGCATATCATAGTGTGTGACACTAAAGCTGTCTGTTTGGAAATTTTACATTGGCATTTCTCAGAATCTAGAAAAGCCAGAGACATCAAACTTTGCAAGATGATAGACATTGACAACACCTTTACTAACATACCTGTATTCATGAATTGAATTGAATCAAGGTCGAGGCCATGCAAGCTGTTTTGCGGAAACCGTCCAAAACCTTAGCATCGGCATTTTCTCAGAAACAATGAACAGCAGAGGCACCAAACTTGGCACGCTGATAGACAGCCATAAGACCTTTCAAACATACTCTAATGATTGACCTTGACCTTGACCTAAAGCTGTCTGTTTGGAAATTTTACATTGGCATTTTCTCAGAATTTAGAAAAGCCAGAGACATCAGACTTAGCATGACGATAGATATTGACAACACCTTTACTGACATACCTGTGTTCAGTGACTTTGAATCAAGGTCAAGGCCATGCAAGCTGTTTTGAGGAAAAACTTCCAAAACCTTAACATTTGCAATTTCTCAGAAACAATGAACAGCAGAGGCACCAAACTTGGCACGCTGATAGACAGCCATAAACCCTTTCAAAAAATACCATAATGACTGACCTTGACCCAAGGTCAAGGTCACTAAAGCTATCTGTTTGGAAATTTTACCTTGGCATTTTGGTGAACCAATCAACACATTTTTGGTGTGTGTGTTCATTAAAGAATTCTATTTGTTTTGGTTGACCTTGAACAGAGGTCAAGGTCATGGCTTTGTTGAAAACCATTATGTCGCTACCGTAGATAAGGCAGCTCAAGAAAGGCGTCTGACCACGCGACCGGCCACAGCTTGAGGGTTATCGCTGGACTCGAGACGCACCGGAACAGACGGTGTCAACTGGCCGACCGCTACAGGCTAGAGGTCATCGCTTGGCGACCTGCCACCGCCCTGGCGTGGCATTTGGATCTTTTCTCGCCGACACTGTTCCTCTTAGGGTACACCACTGCAGTTTGCAGAAAGTTACCATCAACTCTTTTGTCATGATTCATAATGTTGACTCAACAAATCCGCGCGAGAACCAAATTCCTGATACCAGAAATTTGACTCAGAAATTCTTCAGTGGTCTAGATCTCATTCTTTTCTTTTATCTGCCGAGAATAAATAGCTAAGGCGTGTCGTATACTAGAATAATTATGCTGTATTTTGCACCCAAAGGGTTAATCCCATTAAGCTGACATACACATGCAACGGCGTAATTACGTATGCCCTGCGCGCTTCTTGTGTCAGTCTAGAATAGCGAGGAATTTTGCGCAAATTCAAAAAATGTGGGCTTGTGTTTTAAATTAATTAGTTGATATGCTGAAGCGTGTCTAACAGTATAACTGAAGCCCTGCACTTTCAGACAGTTGAACAGTTGTAGCTCCTGCGACACTGACATGCTAGGCTGACAAGGACATATGTGGCGATGAAACGGGTAAACCTCTGTCACTCGAGCTAATTCCTGAACCAGGTCAATGATCTTAGCACATTTCGTACCGCGCACGAGTTATACCATGTTTTTGACTCTGTTTTCGGTTTTGGCCCTGTATGCGAAAATCAGGCAAGATTAACGGTTCCTTGATGGCAAAGGGCAACAATCCCACAAAGCCACATTTAAATCCATGCAGACTGATTTTTTTATTTTTATTTTTTGATTTTTTTTAGTGAAGCCACCGGTGCACAACTCCAAACTTACTTGTTAGGGATTAAGTGAAACGCGTCGTTGTCATGCATGTTTACCACGCCTTGCAGAAGCCAACTTAAGTTTTGGAATAGTTTGGCTTGTGAGTACATGCGCCTGTACGCTCGAAATTATTCATGATTAGTAGAGCTTTGAATGCGAGACTGTGCCGCCTACAGGCTCTGCGAATGGCGGAAAGTCAAATTCTCGTACTCATCGGTTGACCGTGCCATACACAACGGCGTCTGGCTCACTGCTTGTCACTTGTAGTCACGTGTACCCTTCTGTTGACTACACAACGGCGTCTGGCTCACTGCTTGTCACTTGTAGTCACGTGTACCCTTCTGTTGACTACACAACGGCGTCTGGCTCACTGCTTGTCACTTGTAGTCACGTGTACCCTTCTGTTGACTACACAACGGCGTCTGGCTCACTGCTTGTCACTTGTAGTCACGTGTACCCTTCTGTTGACTACACAACGGCGTCTGGCTCACTGCTTGTCACTTGTAGTCACGTGTACCCTTCTGTTGACTCAGCGCGAATATTTGATGTGCTCTTCACGGTGCTGGTACATGTACCTAAAGCCCCCGGCACACGCTGGTCGAACGGCTTTCCTGTTCACACGCTACCAGCGTGCAGCGAGAGGACTGCGCCACCGGCCGGCCCGTGGCTGGACAATACACAAAGAGCGAAAGGGCACGGTCAGCGGCGATTGACTGGCGTGCAGCGGAAAAAAATAGGACCGTGTTCTATTCACTGGCGAGCCGACGACGTCGGCGCTTTGGGTCGATTCGAGAAATTGGGTACAGCGCCAACACAATACACAATTATTATCATCATCATCATCATCATTATTAAGGACAATGATGTGCCGACCTTTAACTGAAGTGTCTCTCCGGGCAGAGATATATCTCTTCTCCGGGGTTACCATGACAACCGAGCTAACCCTTGCGGAGATTCTGGCGCAGGTCCACTACTCACTGTTGTGTATGGCTGTAGCTCAGTGTCACTGTAAGCCGGCTTGATGGTAATTAATCTTTTAGTAGGTCCTGCCTGACCTGACGTAATGTACACTGTGACGGTTGTTGCAGATCCCAGCGTGGTGACTGTGGCCGTACCGACAGAGCGACGAGGACAGATCAGCCTCAGGCTTCTCTCCCGCTCCAGCCAACCCGGCTACCGCGTGGGCGATCACGTGGGCCTTCCCGACATGCACCTGCCAGGTCGCGGCACTTCCCCCTGGCTGCCAGCTGCCACGTCGCCGTCTATCAACTACAAGTCCGGCACGCGGATAGTGCCCAGCCTGAACCCTTACGGCACGGTGAACGTGCCCGCCTCCAGTGACATACTGAGAGCGGCGGCCAAGGCGAAGCTGATGGAGGCCGCGCTGCCCAGCAAGCAGCAGGAGATCTTGGAGAAGATGAGGTGGCAGCAGCAACTCCAGCAAGAGGCCGCTGCTGCTGCAGCTGCCGTTGCGTCTGCGTCCAGTGCGGCGTTGTCCCCGGTACCGGCAGGAGTGGCGTATGATGATTTTATGAAAGAAGCTTTGAGGCGTGTATTGTATGGGTACTGAGAACGGGCTCTAAGACTGCAGAAAAGCGCGGGATGGGGTAGGGTAAATCTGTAAATTACATTGTTGGTAAGCACAAATTCTACTGTGACCTTGCAGTGCTGAGGGCTTTTAAGACTGGGGGACGGGTTGCGGAAAGTCTGTAAATTATACTGTTCATGAGACCAGTTCTCATGTGAAAGTTTAGTGCTAAGGGCGCTTAAGGCTGTGGATGGGACAGTTTCATGTAAATCTGTAAATTACACTGTTCGTAAGACCAGTTATACTGTGATTTTAACCCTTTTGGTGCCACCGGCGGTAGGTGATCACCGCCCACCGAGCAAAACTGCTGGTAAAAGTCATTTAGTCAACTAAATAAAAAGCTGTGAAATCAGTGTGGTAGTGGAATAACCCGCTTTAGTCTGTTCTTCAGTGTACTTCTTTCAAGGTTTTGCCCCCCTATTTACAGCTGTTCGTATCAGGAAGCCATGGGGCGGAAACTATTTGGTAGGAGAAGAGTTAAGATTCAGTGCGTATGACTCCAGGTGTAACGTGAAGATAGCGTGCCGGCTTTGTAGTCAATCGGTGAACAGTTGTAGTATTTCAGTTTGGAACAGTTGAACCTCAACGTGGTGATTTACACTGACGTGTAAAATCAGTTCCAGTGCATGATTTTAGTTGCTGGGGATGTATAATGCTGAGGTGTTTTTATTGGTACAAGAATATTTCAGTTACGTAGCCTAGTGACCCTTGTCCCTGTCATTTTCGTAATTTGTAAGGCGTTGTCGTAGTAACAGCTGGGCTGTAGAGCCATACGGGGGGTCTTAAACTGATGGGGAACATTTTGTATTTTTCTATCTGAATGATGTACATACTGTTCGTGTGATTTTCTCATGTTTTGATGCACGTGTATGGGTACAGCGGTGGGATCATGATGCGGGTCACTATCGTGTGTGAACTGAGTTTGGACTGAACACGCCTCGTTTTGCGGAACTGAATGAAAGTTTGTGGTGCACACTTGCACGTTTTAAAATGGAGGAAAGAAGGAAAAGTGTGTAGTAATGAAATGGCAAAGCCACGAGCGCGCACGTCTGCTATGCTAGGGGTGTCTGGGAGCATGCTCCCACGGCTTTTTTTGTAAAAATTAGACTAAAATGAGCATGCTCCCGCGGAATTTTTGTAAAAATTAGACTAAAATGAGCATGCTCCCGCGGAATTTTTGTAAAAATTAGACTAAAATAAGCATGCTCCCACGGAATTTTTGTAAAAATTAGACTAAAATGAGCATGCTCCCGCGGAATTTTTGTAAAAATTAGACTAAAATGAGCATGCTCCCGCGGAATTTTTGTAAAAATTAGACTAAAATGAGCATGCTCCCGCGGAATTTTTGTAAAAATTAGACTAAAATGAGCATGCTCCCACGGAATTTTTGTAAAAATTAGACAAAAAATGAGTATGCTCCCACGGAATTTTTGTAAAAAAAAAAGAAGACTAAAATGAGCATGCTCCCACCGAATTTTTGTTAAAAAAAAAAAAAAGACTAAAATGAGCATGCTCCCACGGAATTTTTGTAAAAATTAGACTAAAATCTGTGCATTTCGGTGCAGTTTGCATTAAGTGCTTCCGAGGAGTATAAACGTTTTGGAGGAAAAATTTTAGAATTAGACTAAGATTAGTGCAATGTTGGAATGATTGTGCTTCAGAGGAGGAAACACAGTTTTTGGAAGGAGGAACATTTTTAGCCAACGGTGGAAATCCGCCAAAAGGTTGAAGAGCTCAAACCCTGACTTGGTCAGAGTGAGTGGAGCAGTGCGCGGTTCAACACGGGGTTTCACATCAACGACGGACGTCGGCCATAGACCGGTTCATTCCGAAATGTCCAATTACTTTCTTATAAAGTACCTTTCCGATCATATCTGCACCACAGTGCACAATATGCAGGACATAGTTATGTACTATGCTGTACTTTTATTGTCAGCCACTGAGGACATTTGGTCCGATTAGTGTTCCCGGGGATGTGAAACCCTGTCTACACAGGTCTGCAAGTACAGTGCCGAAACACTTGGCGTTCTTTGTCAATGAAGGCATTACGAATAAAATGGCTTTGGTGAAGAGGCTCACTGGCTTGTGTACATGCTTATGTGCTGATTGTGTTGTTGTGTTGTTTTGTTTTGTTTTGCGATCACTGCCAAGGACTGAAACAACTGCTCAGTCAGTGTCAACACTATAAATATGACCTAACCTGCATCAGTCAACACACCTGCTACAGAACGTTCTATATTAAGATCTGCTGACATATGGAAAGGAGGGGGGGGGGGGTGGTAGCAATTGCATTTCAATTAAAATCGATGAAACTGATGGGCACAAAATGACGCTTTCACCACCCTCGCTCGGCAACGAACACAAATGGATTGCATCAGTCATGGGATACGCGGTCTACGTCAGAAAGAGATCAGCGGGCAAAGGGCCGTCGTATTTGATATGACAGCGCTGAAATTCAAGTAATGCGCTTGGAGCTACTAGTGGCGCTCTCTTGGTATAGTTCGCCCGCTAGGGGGTGCAAATGTACACCAGTCAAAGGCAGGGGGGGGGGGGAGCAAATGTACTCTAGCTCTCCACTCGATTGTATTCCGCCCTTCAGTCCAGTCATCTCTCTCGCGATATTGCCGTGCTATTTTCATCGAAATGCTCGTTGCCGGAAAGCGAAACGGTTACAAATTACGACAAATACTATACACGCACATATATCATCATCATCTGATGACTACAAGTACATGAGTTTCACGCTTTCGTTTAAGTTACGTTCATAAAACGAACTTGAGTTGGCTGTCACGTGACTTCAACTCGTGAAACCCAAAATCAGGATACATTTGCACCCCATCCCGCGCTGCTTATGTACATTTGCTCCCCCCTGCAAATGACTAGTATACATTTGCACCCTTTAACAGGCGAACTTTGCCAACGGGGCTTTAGTAGCTGGCTTCGATGACATGCTCTGTATTTCGTTCTCTCGGAAAGAGTAACACACACTGACACAGCTGACAAGATCTGGTCGTCTTGCCGAGCAGCCCTGAAGGGAAAACTTAGCAGCATCAGCGATTCTGTTTTCGTTTTCGTTCCCGTCTGCGTTGTTTGCGGTCTGCTAACGAGGACTAGTAATGCTATGAAAGAAAGTTTGGGCGACTTTCCGCTACAGCCAAAAGGCTGTTCGATGTTGTGGTCTGTGAACATTGACTTTCCGTGGTCTCAGTTCATGTGCTAACCCGTACAAAATGTACAACCGAATCGAAGATAACACAATAAAATGTATCTGAACAAACATATTCCCCAATATCTTTCTCTTGGGGGGGGGGGGGGATGATATTCACAGACTAGGCCTCACATAAAACTGATTGACACAAGTGCAGAAAGTTGACAGACCTGAAACTGTACAAAGTCGCAAGTCTCAGACGGTTTGCTCAAACCTGAGAACACACACACACACACACACACACACACACACACACACACACACACACACACACGGTCCTACTAATTACCGAAAACAACGAAACGACCGAAAACAACTCTTATTACGGATAGAACGCGGTTCAAACATAGAAATAACAACACACAAACATGATTAAAGGTGAAAAAAGTGGCCTTAAAAAAGCTAAAAGAAAACAAAAGGTGATATTGCATAAAATAACCAGTCCGGACCAGAGTGGCTTCCCTTGGGAGACACGTTCACTTCGTCCTGTTCTCTTGGAGCGAATAAGTACTTTTTTCCTTTAAACTAGTTTAATGCCTCTTTTTTCACCTGTAATCATGTTTGTGTGTTGTTATTTCTAAGTTTTAACTGCGTTCTACCCGTATTAAGAGTTGTTTTCGGTTGTTTTCGGTCGTTTTCGGTTGTTTTCGGTAATTAGTAGGACACACACACACACACACACACACACACACACACACACACACACACACACACACACACACACACACGTATTCACACATCAGTGTGTCAGTCAGTACATATTTACTGGTGACTTTTATTATCCGAATTTTTTTTAGCATTTATTATTTGAAGTAGGCTGAACGGCTAAAGCACAAAAGACACCATCACAATTTCCAGCTTTAATCACTCCACAAGGGTGGGTGGGTGTTTGGGGGTTTAACGTCCTTTTCCACCACATACGGGTGATATCAAAGACGGGGCAACTATGAAAAAGCCAGCACACATACTTGGCCCCAGCAAAGATACGAACTCACGACCCGAGCTTTAGAAGACCAACGCTCTACCATTCGGCCCCCCCCCCCCCCCACCACCCTCCACAAAAGAAAGGAAGAAATGACAAAGAAGAAGAAGACAGCAAGAAAGAAGAAAGGTGAAGATGAAGAAAGAAGTGGGGGTGGAGGTGGGGGTGCAAGCAACATCGCCAGCTTCCATTTTTCAACCAGTCCCCGAACAACCCCCCCCCCCCTCCAAATAAAAAAAAAAAAAAAGGTATGCCGCTAGATTAGCAGCCATTTCCTCCCATACAGTTACACGTTTGCATAATTACGTTCCCTACTGTAGCCTCAAATGGGCCGCCACAATGACAGTTATCTTCACTGAAATTCATATAAACTGTATGTAAGATTTAAAGCTCCCAGTTACATGTGACTGGCGAACATTCACCCAATCATCAACCACAGGCAGAATTCAGCCAGCTAATATTAACTTGAAATGTTTAAGGTGGGCTGCATGGTATTATACTGTCACACCATTTGTCACAGCTTGGGAGGTCTTAAACAAGGAGGAACGTGAGCGAGAAACAACTGAAAATTCATTGTTATCTAACCAAGGTTCTGGCATGTCACCGGCCGTGTCACAGTTAAACCCGTTTCACGTTCTCCCTGCGTGACGCAGTTAAAGTGCGACATCGCCTGACTTTTGCATCTCATTACCGGGTGCCCTAACACACAGGAACATAGATTATTATGCAAATAGAAATTATTTATGTTGGAATGTGAACTCTTACCATTTATCTGAGTGTCTAGGTCTCAGTGACTAGGTGTCTGTGTCCCTGCTGTGACAAATCCCTTTGAGCAAGACAGAGAGAGGGATGGGGGGGGGGGGAGACAGACAGACACAGACAGAGACTGAGAGAGGGACAGAGAGAGAGAGAGAGAGAGAGAGAGAGAGAGAGTGTGTGTGTGTGTGTGTGTGTGTGTGTGTGTGTGTGTGTGTGTGTGTGTGTGTGTGTGTGTGTGCGCGCGTGTGTGTGCGCGCGCGTGTGCGTGCGTGTTTGTGTGTGTGTGTGTGATGCCTGAAAATTAGTTGATACATGTACCTCCCCCAGCCCCACCATTCCCACCCCGATCACCTATTTCACTCTTTCTTTTGTCTATTTCCCCCGTTGTACTGTTCGCATGGACTGTATTATGGCCAAACATGACAGGACAACATTGAAGATTAATGTCTCAATACGTATGACAAGCATACAACAGCATGTGGAAAATTTGTCATGGAATATGCTTCACCTGTGCATCAGAATCAGCCATCTGGGTCACAACATTGCATCTGAAACCCATTGTGGTGACACTGGCCGGGGTATATGTTGTGCTAGAAGTGTACCGCATACTGAGCAGACGTCAATTGGTTGCGGACTGATGACCAGCTAGACAGGCTGATTGGTAGCTATTTTTAGTAGATTTGTCGAGTCCCAATCTGTTCAGGAATAGACCGTAGGCTCAAAGAAAGTTGTATTTCTATAACAGTAGAAGCCACGCAGCCGCAAAAGCGGTCGCGATGTCCCAGTGAAAGGACCTTTTATCTGACTGACAAACAGTCTTACAGCTTCGAAAACTGAACGGCAGTTTTCCATCTTAGCGGCATTACGAACATAGAGGCCTTAATATGTGTGTGTGTGTGTGTGTGTGTGTGTGTGTGTGTGTGTGTGTGTGTGTGTGTGTGTGTGTGTGCGTGTGCGCGCGCGCGTGCGCCAGTGCGTGTGTGATTTGGCAAAAACCACACTAACAGGAAATGTATTACAGGTAATCGTCCCATAAACAAACTTTTTTTTTCTTCTCTTTTTTGGGAGACATGTGGCCAGGTTCGCATACTTATCAAGAGAAAATTACAGCTTATAATTATCATATGTTGAAATGCATCTCGTAACTTTAACCCACAGACGTTCCCTCACTCCACAAATACCAGCAGTAAGAAACAGAAATATTAGCTGAACATTAAACCTGTCAAATGGAAGACACAGCAACTGCGGAAAAACGGCAACCGACCAAAGAGCTGTGACATGAATGCCGTGCTGTTGATTTTTTTAACCCCCCCATTACCTGACTTGCATGAAATTAATGGATTCTTTTCATGGACTGGAGGCATGGAACAGACGAATACAGCAATAGATTGCTAGAAAGACATACACACCCTCACAAGAACAGTTCCACTTCAAACAAAATGAGAGAGTTAGGGCGACTAGTGGAATACACGAAGCTGAGAAACATTACAAGTACTGAGAAAGTGTCTTGTCAAGTTCCTTTCAGGGTTCATTCCCGAGTTGGGAAATATGAAAGTCCCTCATTGGCCATGAAACTAGGGGACATGTTCTGGCTTGCTGCAACATTGTCAAGACAAACAGTCTCAGAGTCTGACCATGAAGAAAAGAACGTGTAAGAACTTTGAGGAGTTGTATAAGGCCGAATGGAAGCACAGAATCGCGACACACGCGTTTTGTTCATCGAGTTTCCAGGAGAGTGTTGGAAATATTCTGTTTGTCACGGCGAGACCGAAAACGCGCGTGACCTGTGGCACGCTGTTCTCAAATTTGTGCGTCAATTTAAGACTTTTGTGCGTACAAATACACACACCTGTGCATAATCGTGAACACAGACAATATTCTAAATTATCAAAATTTGCGGCACAGATAATCATATACAGACATGTCTAATAACTTGTAATATAACGCCATAACCCAGAGCGTGCTGTCTGTCTGTCAGTCTTCACAGTCAGATGGCCAGACAGTTAATAGCTCCCATAAAACAGATCAGGAAAGAATGTTTTGGGTGTGGGTGTATGTGAGAGAGAGAGAGGGTGACCTCATCTTGAAACTTAAACATTTAAAGCAGGAGAAACACCAGATACAACAAATGTCTGTCACAGCTGGGTTACAAGGAAATGGTCATTAATCACACACACACACACACACACACACACACACACACACACACACACACACACACAATCACACACACACACACACACACACACACACACACACACACACACAGGTGAATGCTCAACAATCAACTTAAAACAGCTTGAATGACTTTAAGACAGAGTGCATAAGCAAAAAGTTTCACATCCTTTCCCACCACATATGGCTGATATCAAAGACAGGGCAACAAGAAAAAAGCCAGCACAAATATAAATTTGGCCCCAGCCGGGATTTGAACACACAACATAAACGTCATATATAGCTCAATACCTACACAAGATACGTGTTGCACCAGCCAAAACCTCTCTGACACTTGCTGTGAATCTCCAACAGCATGCTTTGGCATAACCACAAAACAAAATACAGTCCCTGAATAACATACTTTTCCCAGGCAGCAAGATATGAACACTGCATGGACCTATGTCATAACTGCTCTGCAAAAAAAAAAATAAAAAAAAATCACAGTACAGGGGTGCAGTAATGGTTTCTGTGTGTGGAGATATACTACGGAGCTTAGCTGGTATCTGCCCAGGAGAGATACACAAAAGTCTTACTTTAGACACCTTACTCACCCCATATGCCTTACTACTGTCAACTAATACACGTCACTTTTCACCTGGGCGCAAATGCATACGAAATGAACAAAAGGCTTGGGCAAAGTGCACACTCATGTCAATAATGAAAATGACAGGCACGTCAGATGACACTTTGAACAAATATATTGCACTATTCTGAAGAGATGCACATGAAATACCTAAGATGGGGTCAGCCATTGATGTGTGTCATTCATAATTTTGCACTGCTGTATCAGAAAAAACAGCATCAACATACACAAATCCAATGACTGATTTTTTTTTTTTTAATTTTTTTAAAGTAGATGTAGCATGAATTCAGATGATTTTGCTTATAAAAGCACATGCTGCATCAGTTTCAAGTTGGTTTTGTATGAAATTGTATCGTTCTGGACAATATGCTCCAATCCACATCACATACTTGGGATGGCTGTGAGGCCGTCACATCAGTTTCTTCATACGACGGGTGCAGTCCCGTATGCGGGAGTCAGCATGATCCACAGTGGCGGTGAGTTCATCGAGACTCTTGTTTTGGTTCGTCACTTCCTCTCCTACTGCTGTCGCCAGCATTTTCAATCCTCCCAGACGGTTGCTGAGAGCTCTCAGCTCGGCATCACTCACTTCCTCTTGTTTTTGACACTGCAGCGATGCCTGGGTGCTGAATTCATCAATGTCACTTGCAAAGCATTTCTCGGCAGAATCAACTTCCTTTGTCTTTGAAGGAGATTTGTTTGGGGATCCAAATGACTTGTGCCCAGGAGACGTCTGCTGCTCCCCTGAAACAGTGCACAAAAGTACCTTAGAATTACCTCAAAATTTAAATTGTCGATGAGACGAAACTGACAAGCAGAGCGCACATCATAGGCACCCTGATAATAAGGCAGCTTGTATGGGGAGGTGTGACTGTCAAAGGGAAGATACTCTTGGGGAATTTGTAAACCACCCCCGTCTCAAACCTTCTTTGAGTTTCTTCCCCTAACCTGACAGATAAAGCCTGGTTCCCAGGCTGTAAGTTTATGCATAACAGTACATCACAGGCCTATTTGGATAAGCAGTCTTCTTTTTAGCACACAGTGTATGCTGTATGTTTAACTTTACCAACCAAACACTACTGAGGCAGTGAAATTTATTTTTTTTTAAATCCAAGCACGTTTGCTTTTGATAAGGCAGAGATAATGTTTATGCAGACTGGCCAAATACAAATTATTTATTCATATAGCACAGGGGAATTCCATTCACAGCAAACCAACCCGCTTGAAATTTTGCCAATCATTGTGAGATACTGAATCAGAGTAATGAATCATGTTGTATTTTTCTCCTGCTATGTCGCTCTCTCGGTGCACTCGCAGAGAAGACACGGGATACAACAGGCTGGAACTCCAATACTTTATTAACAGAAGATGCGCAAGAACAAACTCATGAAAGAGGAAGAACCCAGAACGCTGTGCAGTGCTGCTTATATACTAACAGGTCAGATCTAGAACATTCTGTAACATACTGGCAAGTACGGAATCTTTCCAAGGTTACGTAATCTACTGACGTTACTGCACTCGCATGTTCTGGGATGGTCTAGAAATTTCCATCGAAATGCGGTGACTTTTCTCGATCTCTACAACACCTCCCTACCAAAATTGTTGTTTCACAACAAACTTCAACAACAAAGTCTGTCTCTGGGTTTTGGTGTTCTTTTGGATCGTCTGGGGTTGTCTGGACCATACTCTGGAACAGGTGGCTTGGTCCTGGGCAGTCGTGGTCTGCTCTGGTTCTGTGTCGGTGGCACATTCTCCAGAATCTCCATCGGATGGTCGATCGGGAGCTCAGAGGCATCTGCTGAATCACCAGGTTCGTTGTCCTCTTCAGAAGCGTAACGTGGACGCAACTGTTCCCAGTGTCGTCTCCAAACTGGGCCACGAGGAACTACCTTGACGTTGAAGCAGCGAGTACCCGTAGACTTCTTGACCATTGCTGGTACCCATCTGGGCTGCTTGGCATGGTGAGGTCCATAGTACAGTGCGTATACTGGATCTCCAGCCTTGTATTGCCTGGTCACCTTGGCGACACCTCCAGAGTCTGGAGTCACCTGTGTTTTAGATGCCTCCTTGGATTGCTTGCCCTGAGCTATGTGTGCTGGCGAGGGAAGCAAAGTGTCGATCCTTGTCCGAATCTGTCTGGACATCAAGAGTTCACTCGGAGAGAATCCGCAGGATGTTGGCATTCTCCGGTACTGCATCAGAAACTCTTGAAGTGCTCGCTTCGGGGGCAGAGAAGACTTCCTGAGAGCTTGCTTGAAAGTCTGCACCAGCCGTTCTGCAGCTCCATTGGTAGCAGGATGATAGGGCGCTCCTGTCAGGTGCGTGATCCCACGTTCCTTGCACCAGCTCTGGAACTCTTCAGAAACAAAGGTGGTTGCATTGTCGGAGACCAACGTGTGTGGGTATCCGAAGTGAGCGAAGTCTTCTTCCAGCAGGTCTAGAGTAGCTCTAGTGGACGTGGATGACGTTGGGTGGATGCATGGGTACTTTGAGTAAGCATCCGTGATCACCAGCCAGTTGGTGCCCATGAAGTTGATGGCGTGGTCCAAGTGAACTCGGCTCCATGGCTTCTCTGGTAACATCCAGGGATGAACTGGCGGTTTGGATGGCTTGTTTTGATGTTCGCCGCAAGAGTCACATCGTCGACTCGTCATCTCTATTGCAGCGTCGATACCGGGCCAGTATACTGCAGTTCTTGCCAACTGCTTCATGCGTTCCATGCCGAAGTGTCCGATGTGCAGAAGATCAAGGATCTTGGGCTGCAGGCTTTGTGGAATCACAACTCTTGTACCATAGATGAGGCATCCGTGGCAGGTACTGAGAGAATCTGACAACTTCTGGAACTTTCTGACTTCTTCGTTGATCTCAGCGTGCTTCAGCGGCCACCCTTCGCGCACGTAGCGCATCACTGTAGCTATCACTGGATCTTTGCCTGACTCTTGACGAAGGATGTTGGAGTCGAAAGGTTTGACTTGAAGACTGAGAACTCGGATGGCGCACACCATATCCGTGTCTTCCCCACTCTCCTCCCTGTCAAAGTCGATGTCGTCTCCAGAAGGCAAGCGACTGAGGGCATCTGCATTGCCGTGATCTGCAGTTTTCCGGTACTCGATCGTGTAGTCGAACTGGTTCAGCCATAGGGCCCACCGAGCTAGTCTGTTAGCTGCAAGAAGTGGTGTCCCTTTCTTTGGTCCGAACAGCGCCGTCAGGGGCTTGTGATCAGTCACCAGTATGAACTGTCGTCCGTACAGATACTGGTAGAATTTCCGCAAACCATAGATGATGGCTAGGGCTTCCTTGTGGATTTGGCTGTAGTTTCTTTCTGCAGCTGTAAGAGTCTTGGACACATTGGCAATTGGGCGCTCGCTTCCATCCGGATAGCGATGAAACAGTACTGCTCCAATTCCAACGTTGGATGCGTCACAAGCCAGCCCCACAGGCTTATCTGGGTCGAAGTGTACAAGGACTTGATCAGAGGAAAGCACATTCTTCAGCTGTTCAAAAGCTGCTTGTTCCTCTTCTCCCCACTTCCAGGGACTTGCCTTCTTTGTCAGGCGGTAGAGCGGCTCTGCCATAGTAGCCAGGTTTGGGATGAATTTCCCGTAGAATTGTACTGAGCCCAGAAAAGACTTCAAGCTTGAGACATCCGTAGGTGGTGGCATCTTCAAGACTGCCTCGACTTTGGATCCTTTGGAGATTCCTTCAGCCGATAGAGTGTGTCCAAGGTATTCCACACTGGGTTGAGCAAACAGGCATTTTTCACGACGGCATCTGAGTCCTTTGTCGTTCAGACGCGTGAGTAGTCGTTCCAGGTTGCTCAGATGATCTTTGGCATCCTTCCCGCTGGTGAGTATGTCATCTTGGAAGACGGCAACTCCAGGCAGATCACTGGTCAGATTTTCCATGATCTCCTGAAAATAACCAGGTGCTGACTTGATTCCGAAAGGTAGTCGTTGTTGCAGAAGTACCCCACGGTGAGTGCTGAGGGCTAGTCTGCGCTGACTTTCTGGTGCCAGCTTGATCTGGTTGTAGGCATCAGCGAGGTCGATCTTTGTGTAACCAAATCCTCCTCCCAGCTTTTGCATCAGTTCCTCTGGGAGAGGCATTGGGTGACGGTGATCAGCAAGTTGATCGTTGATCCCAACTGAGTAGTCACCACAGATCCGCAGTTTTGGCTTCAGGGCGCCTGTACTATTTGTCTTACGAATTGGAACCACTGGTGTTCCATAGTCGTTGAACTGGACTGGCTTCCAGACTCCTTTGGCGATGCCTTCTTCGTAGCCATTCGTCAGGTCATCACGAAGAGCGAAAGGAACCGGCCTTGCCTTGTGAAAAACCGGCTTCGCGTCGGACTTGAACTTTATTTCCAGCTCAAAATCCTTCAGACATCCCAATTCTTCCTTGAAGAGATCTGGGAACTTGTCGCAGAGAGTGTGACAATCCTTTTGAAGAGAAGCATAAGTTGTGCTGGAGGTCTTCGGATGCGATTCTTTTGCACCCTCGCTCTTGACTTGACTCTCTATGCTCTTCAGTCCAAGGGCATTGTCCACTGAAATTCCCAGAGCCTGGATCGCGTTTCGTCCAAGTAGGTTGAGATCAGGGATCTTGGTGACGATGTAGGGAATGGAGCTCTGTTTACCAGTCACTGGGTCCTTAGTCTGGCCCATGAAGGTGCCCAACACGGGTAGGTCATGCTTGCTGGCAGACTCGTACCGATGCGTGACGTCATCCAGCTTCGGTTTTCCCAGCTGTTTCCAGACTGGCACAGAAACAAAATTTCCCGTGGCTGCGGTGTCCAGCTCCATCGTGAACTGTTGATCCTGGATTGTGACTGGAACGTCCAACCTAGGAGTATCTTGGGGAACTTCGCCGAGGATGGCTTTGACGAGCTCTGCTTTTGTGATACTTTTCACTGAAGATTTTGCAGATTGTCGTCCCCCTTGTTGCTGTTGATGCAGTTTTTTCCTGCAAACAGCCTCCAAATGTCCTATCTTCTGACAGAAGTTGCATTTGGAGTCTTTGTAGAAGCAGTCTGTTGCCTTATGAGCCTTTCCACACCTGTAGCACTTTGCTGAATTGCTGGTCGTGGAGTTAGACTGCTGGTGGTTCTTTGGTTGACCCCCTTTGTTGTTCGCCTTGACTTTGTTGACCGGCCTGGGCTTGGAACCGTAGACAGTTTCCTTGGCCACCTTTGCCGCGTCTTCAGTCTCTATGGCGATCTTGACAGCCTTGGCAAAATCCAACTCGGTATCCTTGACCTTGAAAAGAGCCTTCAAGACAGCTTCGTTGTTGACAGAACATATGAATCTCTGCCTAAGAGCTTCATCTTGTGGATCTTGGATCGAAGGAAAGTCACAGGTAGCCGCGTCTTGACGTATACGGGCTGCCAGCTCCTGGAGTGTTTCGCCTGGCTTCCGTTCCATGTTGCTCCAGAACTTGAAACGTTCTCGCACTATGAACAGTTTTGGGTCAAATTGTTCTTTCATGAACTTAACAATTTGGTCCATCGTCAGATCGTTGATGTTCATTCTTGGATTCTGTTGAGCAGCCAGATTTGCCAGTTGCTTGTAGACAGCCGGAGTCTGATTAGTGAGGAAGACTTGAGCCTTGCGGTCGTCAGGAACGGCGTTGGCTACAAGAAATGTGCAGAACCTTGACCAGTAGTCAGGCCACAGTTCTGAAGTGGAATCAAAGGCAGCGAAAGGTGGAATAGCGGCGGTCGAAACAGTAGACGTGTGAGGACGGGTACTTGCGCTGGAATCCCCAGTCGGTGTCTGAACTTGAATCATCTTCATCAACGCACCCATCTGCTCTCTTTGCTGTTCCATTTGTTCCTTCTGCTGTTCCAATTGCTCTCTAAGCAAATTTATCAGCTCCGCTGTCTCTGCCATTGTCAGTCGTCAATTTTCGCTGCTGCAACAGTTGAAGGGGTGCAACTTCTGTAGTTGGAGTTTCTTGAGCACTGGAGAGTACTGTCCCTTCGTAGGTAGATCAATGTCGAATCCTGTCGGCGACGCCAAATATTTCTGTTGTATTTTTCTCCTGCTATGTCGCTCTCTCGGTGCACTCGCAGAGAAGACACGGGATACAACAGGCTGGAACTCCAATACTTTATTAACAGAAGATGCGCAAGAACAAACTCATGAAAGAGGAAGAACCCAGAACGCTGTGCAGTGCTGCTTATATACTAACAGGTCAGATCTAGAACATTCTGTAACATACTGGCAAGTACGGAATCTTTCCAAGGTTACGTAATCTACTGACGTTACTGCACTCGCATGTTCTGGGATGGTCTAGAAATTTCCATCGAAATGCGGTGACTTTTCTCGATCTCTACAACAGATACTGAATCAGAGTAATGTGAGTATCACATGAATTGCCATTGTGCAGACTCTCTTCCAGTATGTCCATGGAAACAACCCCCTGCTATGTACTGCACTTACACACTTGTATTACCATATATATATATATATACAGACCTGCCTACTCACCAAACACGACATGAGTAGTGTCAAAAACCAAACGAGTAGTTTCCTGGCCAAATGAGTAGTCCTAACGTATCCCAACTGAAATGTGCCAGCTTGTTGCTTCAGCTACAAATCAAGTATTCAATTGTTTGGCTTGTTTGGTTCGACTGGTTACAGTGTACTACCATAGTATCTCAGTATTTTTTTTATTATTTTTTTTTTAGCCAAATTTCTTTCTACCAGGTATTTATACATCGTTAAACTTTGAATGAGGCTCGTTCAAAAAGCTGGATCGGCGCGAGCAAAAGTTCAGATCGGATTTGACGAAACGCTAACCGCTAAATTACGTAGATTTAGGGGAAAAAAATGTGTAGGGGGGCAATTAAATGCGTAGCTGCGTAGTAAACCCAAAATTACTTAGTTTTCTATGGTCAATGTGTAGTGTAGGCAGGTCTGTATATATATATATATATATACTCACCAGCTTGCTGTCTCTCTGTGGCAGACTCAGAGCTTCTGCCAGTGGATGTGGCTCCTTGAGAACCTTCGGGTGGTGCCTGGTAGTCAATCAAATGGGGGACGCGCATCTGCACCAGCTGCAGAACCGGCAAAAGCGCTGCACTGACCACTGACACGCTGACGTCCGCCTTCCCTGCAACATGCTTGGTTAATACCACCTCCCAAGGGCTAACAACAAAGACTCGGGAAAGCTCCACCCAGCGCAAGCTGTGGAGGAGTTGCTGGCGAACGTCAAGGAGTGTGAGGCCAGGCTGCGCTGTACGAAGCGTGCATAGTTGTTGGGGGTGCCACTGGTTCTTCGACATCACAGAACACAGCACCTCGTAGTCCTGATCAGTGGGTATATCACCTGAAAACGGACAACAACAACAACAAAAATCGAAACAAGAAAAATGCAATGAACAAAAATACTGTGTACAGCTCTGTATACTAAGATCAAATTGCCATGCTCTTTATCAAGTTCATGGGCTAGAAACGACACTGCAAGCATGTAAATTTAGAAATAATATAACGTATACAACAAAATCAGATTAGCATTGTTGTTGGTAGTAGTAAGGTGTGCAAGTTTTATTTATACCGCCCGTAAGCTTTTTCACACCACTCGCACTGTTTATTTATTCAATTATTGACTCTCATTTGTCCCCAAAATATAATGTTGAATAATGCCATGGTGTCTCAAGTAAATAAATCTGTGTGTGTGTGTGTGTGTGTGTGTGTGTGTGTGTGCATGTGTGTGTGTGTGTGTGTACATATGTGTGTGTACATGTGTGTGTGTGTTGACTTGTGTTTTGTCCCATTTTCACAGTAAAGGAAATGCAAGCTGCTCTCTTTGTAGAGTGCACTGTCATTTTTATAGTGCCACCCATTCACAGATCTGCATTACCTACAACACTATTCTGGATGGTATCTAAAGCTAAAGGCTAATAAATTATGATGATGAATTTTCTGAATTTCAAAAATGCACCTTTGCCAACAAGGACAGGTTCAGCATGGTTGTATTCTGGAGGAAGACGCCAGCGTCCCAGATAGGAGTTCAAGCCTGACAATAAACGATCAGCAACATCTAGATCCTCATGCATCTCCTGCACCATGACACTGGCATTAGCCAGTTGTCGGCCCTGATGCCACAGGCTGCTGGCCGCTCCAGCAAGCGTGCGCTCTGAGTCCTCGGCACTGCGAAGAAGCTGCTGGCCTATCCGCGTTCGTGCTGCTGGGTCGACTACAGATGCCTGTGCTGAGGCCTCGCCTGTAAGATTCTGGCGTGCAAAGTGGTGGAGCATATTGTACACGCTGTATCTGTCGGGCAGCGAGGAAAACCAGTGCACTGCGCCGTCCCTTGTCTCTATCGTGACTGCTGCATAAATCAGCATGGAGCTGGCCTTCTGGACCTGTCTGATGTCACTGTACTGAATTCGAACCAAAGGTACTGGTTCAGCAGCAGGATCTTGGTTTTCAGTGACGCAGGTATCAGTGTCAGTTTGGTCATGCTTTGGTTGATCCGTTTTGTGCGCAGAGACAAAAGATACATCAAAAGCGGAACAGGTAAGCTGGCCGGTTATCCACCTTCGCTTGTCATTTGAGTAATAGCTTACTTTCCAGGTACGTATGTCACAAGACATGGTTACAAGTTTAGAAGCAGCTGTTTCGATTCAAGCTAGGCAGGTTTGCTGATCACAAAAGGCAGATCAAGCTTGAAAGTTTATATCATCCTCACTCTTCGAAACACAAATACATGGACTATCCAAGTGGAGACTAGAAACTCGTAACTAGAGAGGTAAAACACGTATGCCGATCAAAAATTGAGACCGTTCAGCTTGTGAAGCATATAATAAGATTTGGATGATCTCAGAAACGAAAACAGCTTGAACGAAGTGTTGTTTTACAAATTGAAGAGCTCGATTTTGATCATAGGTTACCTCCCATTGACCCATTCCCAGCTCCGTGATGGCGCAGGGGTGCCATCAAGCTGGCAAGCTCGACCACCAAATCTTGAACTGAGTTGGGGGGCGGGGAGGTGAGTGTGTGTGTGTGTGTGTGTGTGTGGGGGGGGGGGGGGTTAGCCTCCAGGCGTTGACGAGAGATGTCAAACAGCAACCGGCATAACAAACAAATCTAGGCCACCAACATAGCAATATAATAGCAAAACTTCTGTAAGTGCCGGAACCGGTCGACCAATCAATTAGTTGATAAAAGTATTGTTTGTTTCGATTTCCTGCAGAGAGAACCAAAATACTACTCAAAATAAAAAGAAAAAAAAACAACAAAAGAATGTGATTTTGAAAAATTATGAATTATTATCAGCAATGACTGAAAACACCGACTCAGTCATTTTTTTCCCCCGGAACGTTATCATTTGGACTGTTAATTTGTTTTCTGCTGCTCCTGTTTGTCACAGGTAGAATCCGGGATATTGGGCAGCATACTGTTGCTGTTAAACTCAAGATAGGTCCAATTTTGAAGCAGCATAAATAAATACAAACAAATGATAACTAGATATTAAAAGTAATGATTTCACTTCCCAGCGCTAAAATCATTCTTACGCGACTTTTTTCCTCTGACAAACAAGGTCAAACGTCTGCTCGAAGAACGTTCCATGAAAGATGTGTTTTTACGGTCTCTGATGTACCTGGGGAGAAAAAAAAAGGTAGTCAGGTGCGCCCCCTCCGCCCACCCGTCAGGTCAGACAGGTCGTAAGAATGAATGACGTCACTTTCCCACAGTGCATTGCTGCTAGAAAAATGGCTGACGGCGTTGATCAGTGGTGGTAGCAGCCGACAGACAGTCATTTACACAGCTGTTGTGACCCGTCATCTCTAAAATTGCTAGTTACTACCGATTGCTGGTCAACTGCGTGATTTGGTTTGCGATTTTGTGAATGTGTTTTTTGACTTTCTGGGTGCAAAATGTGTTTTCTATTAGCGGTAACCTCGAGATGAGGATGACGGGAGCATAGCAGCTTCGATCAGACTCGTGTGTGGGGAGCAGACATTCTTCTGTCGAATCACCGGTGGTGTGTTTTTCAAGAGAGATCATTAACATAGACAGCAATCATGGGTGACGGTCCGAATGAATGTAACATTAAGGTGATCTGCCGTGTGCGGCCATTGAATCAGTCAGAGGAGAGGGCTGGCAGCAAGTTCGTTTTGAAGTTCCCAACCGATGATTCAATATCCATCGGGGTAAGTACATTGTCAAAACAATCGCATTAGAGTGTTGCCGGTCTGATGTGCGTTTGTTTGGATGGCCTGTTTAGAAACGAAAAACAAGGCTTAAGGTGTCAGCAGAATTATTCTGAACATGAGTCCTGTGGGGGTCAAGTAAGGTGAGGATGCCGTTGTGACAAATCTTCATGTTTATCATAATTTATAAATGTTGTGAATACCAGGTTTCCATGGACCAGGCATTTTTTTTACCCAAATGTTGTGATTCCTAAAGTCGCTCAGTGCCTGAACAGTTGGTTGTGAACGCCATTGTCTATGTCTGTTCAACATACAGTACATTTGTTCAACTGTAGTCGGTAACACCCAGATCATTTGAATGCAACAGGCCAAGATTATGTGGGCCAGTTACATTTCAGCTATGGCCAGGGACATGCACATTTGATCAGGTGTAACTGCAGGGTATAAATTTATGTCACTCTGTGTTAGGGAGCAGACTCTCACTCAGTACAATTGATTCAAAACATGAGGCAGCGTGCTGTCAAGACTAAGTTAAATCATGAGATCAAAGCAGGTTATACTTATAGATCAAAATCATATTGAACCAGCGGAGTGAAACTGTTATTTATGAGAGTGTTTCACTACTTATATGCGGATCTTGATGCAAGGGCTGTGTACTGTTGAGCTGGATAGGTAGTACATGTATTTGTACTTGGTATTGAAAAATTCAAATCAAGGCCACAGACCAATTGTTCTGAAATTATCAGTATTGAGCAACCAGTTGTACACCATTTTCACATTTGATAAACATGCAGGGTTCATTTTTGTAGAAATGGGCTATGGGTCAATTGGCCCACTCAGTCAAAATTCAATGGGCCAATTCAAAGAGCAATGGGTCAATCATCCACTGCCACTGTGATCGGCCAAAAAGATAGAAAAAAAAAACTTGAGGGATCATGTAAATTAACTACAGTGTGTGTGTGTGTGATTAACGATGCGCCCGGTGTCTCGCACACCAGAAAAGTAATGGGTCAATTTTACTTTTTAGACTAGATGCGTCAATTGGCGCGGGGCGCACTGCAAAAATGAATCCTGAACATGGCAATGTTATTCACTTGAAGTGAATATGAGCATTCTGATTACAAACAGGGGGTTTGCCTACAGTCTGAAAATACACAATACATACATGTATACATATGTATACATGTATTTAATGTTATCACAGTGTGGTTTACTCAGAATGCCAAGGCTTTGCAAATACAAAGAAAGGGTTTGTGCAGAAAACTGCAAAGATTGAAAGAAAAAAAAAATCGATAATATATATTCTTTACAGCCCATGTGTGTGAAATCTTTTCTTTTTAAATTTGTTGCATGCTACGTGTATACCTAACATTCACAGTTGAATATATATATACATATCTTAACCAAGTTTTCTATTCTGTGGATTCTACTTTTTTTTCAGGGTAAAGTGTTTATGTACGACAAAGTCCTGAAACCAAACGTCACACAAGAGCATGTATACACAGTCACTGCCAAGCCTATTGTGTCAGGTAAGCAGAATGCGTTACATATTATATGTTGTGTTTGATTCCATACCTACTGTGTCAAAACTTTTCAGTGTGGGCCAGGCTGATTGCACTTTAAGGACTGTGTCAGTGGGTCTGAGTAACACGGCTGCCACTAATATGGCACTAGTGTCAGTCAGCACTTTCACTTCAGTTTCACAGACAAAATGACACAGATTTTCCACCTGAGTGGTTTTGAGTTATTCTGCCGTCTCTCGCTCAGCGCCTACCACCAGTGGGACGGGAACACTGTGGTTAGGCCTATCCCACGATTACAGGTATTGAATGCGAGACATCAACAAACCCTAAACGGCCTTATTCAATGGGTGTCCTTTCAGTTGGGCCGCCCACAGCATGATATAAGGTGCGGATGTGTTTACCCACGGGTGTATGAAGTTTCTCTTTCTACACCATTTATGGGCATAACTTCACCGGTTTGTGGTGTAGCAATTTCTATCCTCTTTTTATAGTAATTGTGAATTCTGTGTGACAAGAGGCAGATCTTGAGCACTCCCCTACTCTCTCATTCGTGTGTTGCAGTGCATACATACACTATACAATGTATGTAATTTTTTTTTTTTTTTAAATGGCTGTAATTTAAACAGAATCACTAATACCACCTCATAGTCGCAGCTGAATTGCTGTGTGGCTGTGACGCACGCTGAGTTCTCACGATGTTGCAGTACACATGTATGCACTCAGGTTTTTCAGTTTTAAAAGGTGTGTTTGGTCTCAAAAAGATTGGCATTGGAAAAAATGTTTATCCTCAAAAAATAAAAAAATAAAAGCTAACAAAGTAACAGTAATCTGCATGAGACTTACGAAGTACTCATCCTCATCCTGTACCAGCGTCAGTAGACTCTCTCCCTTGGCTTCCCAAAGTTTTTGCTGCCTGTTTGAACAACCAGATCTTTTAGGCGGTAAACCTGCTGGTGATAGGTTTGGGGGAGTAGGGATAATTGTTCACAATTGATAATGTCACAAGGAATGATGCAAATGTTGTAGAAGAGGAAAGGGCTGTTCGGCATTGTCAGGGCTGCATACTGTGGTGTCAGATCTGTACAGGGGAACCTTCAGCGGGTTACCTGTGTACAGCACATTGATGTCTGTGCAGTTTTCACCCGCAGTATAGCTTAACTCTTTGACGACGAAGCACAATTTCTAACACGCGATTTCCTATAGGAAATCGCGTGTTAGAAATTGTGCTTCGTCGTCAAAGAGTTAAAGTTAAAAGGCGCTTTCACTCTAGAGAAGAAGAACACAGTGCAAAATGCGTCAGCAGCAGTAAGAAAGAGTGATGCCCTACTTAAAACATTGGATGAAAACCAGTTTTCATAATGTGGTCATAATAATAATAATACCCATGATGTTGAAAGTTAAGCTGGGAGTGGGAGTGTCATGGCACCTTTTTCTTTTTCTTGAAAAGGTTAGTGATTACAATTTACATTGTGCATGTGTGTGGCTTCCATGAATAAAATTTCCTTCATAATGAAGGAGGGTGAAGGCATAGCTCCTGAGGTCCCATTTTGTGAACCCCATGAGTAAGACATAACACTGGTGGTGACCTTACTGTTGTTGAACAGTTCGGCTCCAGTGTAACATGTCAGGTGTACTGTCCAGCGTGAAGTGCCCCGCGTCAAAGCAGCTTAAGGCTTGAAGTGCCCCTGAGTCAAACGAGCAAGGGAGTACATCTGGCTTATTACACCCATGCTGCCGTAATGAAAAACGTGAACGCCTGGGGAAGCTCAGTCCGAGTTTCCTAGCAAGTTTTGGGAAAGAGAGCCAATTCAGCACAGGAAGCGGGGGTTGTTGGGGAAAGGTCTTGCTGTACACGTGGAGTGAATGTCAGGCATGGCACCCTGCCTAGTCTGGTGTTTTCACCCCTATCACATCTTGCAGACCACCATTCCACGCAACTTTCCACAACAGAGCTTTGCTGGCGTTACTCAGCTTTCTGGCCAGTGGCTTATTAATAGGCAGTTAGAAGCTCGTAGTCGTAAGCTCTCGATTGGCTTGGTGGATGCAGCAGTACAGTGCCGCACAGGTGCGGGGTAGATAATGGGGGTGGTTCCCACGGAGTCTGTGGAAGATTCCCAAGCGTTACGCTTGCAGAACTGTATCACAACTTGTGAACTACCTGGCTGACACTTTAGTGAGCTGTTTCGGGTCAGTTCCAGCAGTCTTTCCTGTGCTTCAGGTCACTGGTAGTGTTTTTCCTCCTACCATCAGCGGTCATAATACCAAAAAAGTGGTCTGCACCTTTTACTGTAACACACAGTCACTACAAAAGGCTTTTGCACTTTAAAAACTCCTAATGGTCTATACTATAGTGCAACACTCATTTGCTGTGTCTTAAACATAGGAGGAAAGGTACAGGTAGACCCAAAATTTATCCATGATACTGAAGGGTGGGCAGGCGGCGTTAGGCGGTCTCTCCAGACACAATCAGCCTTTGGGGAAAGAAAGAAGAAAAGAAAAAGAGACAGCTACCGTGGCTCTTGAATCACTCAATCAGAATGGGCCGTGTGGTAATGTAGGATAAATGGCAAAGCAGCACAATGTAGGTGTACCCATGTGGCACACGCACAAGGTCCGCCCGGGAAAGGAATGTAGGAGGTGAATGAGCCTGGGATATTTGCTTTGTCACTTGATGCTGGTCTTTGTGCTTACTGTAACTGTTAGTGTTCCTCTTGCTGCCCTCCCATTCGGGTGCATCCTAGGCTATTGTGGGCTTTAGGGGCTGGCAGAAAGCAAGAGACATGTTAATTGTTATACATGATGTCTCTGCTGACAGTGAGAGTGTCACCGTGACTGAACAATGAGCATGGTGATGGTTGATACCATCCTGTCAGTTATTTGCATCAGTTTGCAGATATATATGTTCAGTGATTATATGAAAACATGCAATGCAATGCATTATCCCCTGGTATATCACATAATGTATAATTTAAAATTCATTGTTTCAGTCTCATACTATTGATAATCCCCCTCCTCGGTGTCCTTAAAATAAATAAATAAAATTATTAAATAAATAAACAATGCCCAGCAAAAAACAAAAACAAAAAAAACTGACGTCAAGTTGAACAAACAACCTTTTTCTGTATGATTTAAACTCAATGTCAGTCATTATTAATTTAAGGAGAAGCCAGTTACTGTTGGTGTTGAACCAGTTATCCTGAATTTGTCAACCCAGCAGAAAAACTGACATCAACAAATGAGATTCCTCCGTGAACACTGTGCATAGGTAGATCTTTGTGCGGTTAGTGTAGATGATGGAGCCATCTTGACAACAGCTGCTGGTGTGTGACAAGTGAGAGAAGCTGTGCATTAGGAATTTCATTGATCGCCCTAGTGATGTCATGTGTTGCTTGGCCTGGAGGCTGAAACTGCATGAGCCAAGCTGCCAATAAACCCCAGGTTAGGAGCGCTCCCTCTGCCGCCATCACTCATTGTGTGATGTGCCAGGCCTCCCAGGGAACTTAGTGCAAATATCTGCAAGCTGAGGCGTAGGCCAGCTGCGCTATGGTAGTTGAGCGCACTCTCTACAAAATGAATTGATTGCATTGTGTTTTTGTTTTTGTGGTTGGGGTGTGTGTGTGTTTTGGGTTTGTTTGTTTTTTTGTCAAGGTGCTGTTGCCTATAGTGCTGTCACTGTGTGTGACTGGGCATGGGCATTTTGCCAAACTGCGGCAGTGTCATTGCCTGGTTGTTTCCATGTCATACACGGTGATGTCTTTTGCAGTACTCGTTTAGTCCTTGCTTTCATTATATGCTGAGAACGTGCAGATACACATTCTTCATTTCTTGTGTCCTACTTGCAGATGTCCTTAGTGGCTACAATGGCACCATCTTCGCTTATGGTCAGACGTCCAGTGGGAAAACCCACACTATGGAGGTATGTGTTGAGCACTTCTCTTGGAAATTACATACATGTATACATATAGCTAGTGAATTTGGCATGAAGGGAAATTAGTCAAAGCAAACAGTACAGTACTTATCTGTTGGCATTTTCTTTCAGACTTTGTCAATGCGTTTCACTTTGTGATCGGGATACAGGCATCAGCTGGGTTGGATTTTTTAAAAGTATATTACTGTTAGCATCCAGATCATTGGAATAACAGTTTGAGTTTGACACATAATTATTTGACATTAGGATAAATGCAGAAATGGTCGGGTGTGTTCAGTCTGCAGTCTGAACAGTCGCTTGTGCAGAACATAAATGAAAATGAAGACCTTGTCATCGGTTTGAGCTGCTCATAGCCGACTGTATTGTTTGTTGGGGTCCAATGCCCCCAGCTTTCCCTTATGTGGTGGAAAGGGCGTTGAACTCCCAAACACCCACCCACCCACCCGCCCTAAGCTTTCCTAACTGCTCTGCAGTCTCATTACCATTTGTGTTTTAGGGCGTGCTTGGTGATGAGACAATGCAGGGTATCATTCCACGCATTATACAAGACATCTTCAACTACATCTACGGAATGGATGAAAACCTGGAGTTCCACATCAAGGTACAGTATCACTGTCTGCTAGCCATCTTATCAATATTCGATTTACATGTCTAGAGAAGCCTGTTTTTACTTTCCTCTTAGTTATTACCGGCTGTGGGTGTGTTGTTAAACCTGAATAATTGATTCAGCATGTGCATTGTAAAAATGCTAGTGTGTGCAGAGTATTATGTGTTAATCGAACTTCCAATTTGAATTTAGCCCTTGGCTATATCAGCTGCAAATAGGTTATGCAAAAGACGATGTGTATAGATCTGCAATCCATTTTTGTACGTACTCAGTGTGTGTTTGTGTGTGTGTGTGTGTGTGTGTGTGCGTGCGCACACACACATGCTTGCGTATTATACTGTATAACAAAAAGAGTAATTAAATCTTGATACTGTGTTTGTGTGTGTGAGCATGTGGGTATTACTGTGTGAGGGTGTGTGTATTCATAGGAGTGTGTGTCTGTCTGTCTGTCTGTGTCAGTGAGAAAGAGAGATAGATTCAGATATATCTATCCCATTCCTGTAAAAGTAAAACTTTCATTTTCCCCTGGCAGTGTTTATCCTATTTTGTACTGTTCATAGTCTTTTGTGTGTACATAAACACTGACTTCCTTATTAATGAACAACCTTGCACAAATATTATGTTTTATCTTGCAGTCAGTGTTGCGATTGGTGCACCAGACTCATGCAGTTATACTTTGTCTTTCTAGGTTTCATACTTTGAGATTTACATGGACAAGATCAGGGATCTCCTAGATGGTAAGTTTGAAGACAGAATTGTGAGTCTGCTCATGGCTGTAGTTCCTGCTACATATATACATAACAGTCAGAGCAATTAACTACTCAAAGGAATGATTTGCTCATAAAGATATATGTATGCAGAACATGTTGGGATGTGGTTGTTTTGGGATTTCTCTCTCTCTCTGCAGAAAGAAAAATCTTGTGTTTCATTGTTTTCAGCTTCATGAAAGTTTTCCAGTTTGTTTGCTGCAAAATTTCATCGTATGATCCTTGCAATTTTCTAATGTTTGCTCACTTTTTTCAGTCACCAAGACGAACTTGTCTGTACATGAAGACAAGAACAGAGTACCCTACGTGAAAGTAAGTTACAGTTCTCCTAAACCCTGGACGTTTTATAGTACTGTACATATTTCTCATATATCACACTATTTTGTCACATTTTGGCATATATTCAAATGCCCCAATTTCAAGAATTCAGGCTCACACATGGCTCTGAGCTTGTTTGGTGGTGTCAAACGTCACTCATACCACTTGGACAGCTGCACAGTGACAGGACCGGCAGGCTGGAGAATTTGAATTTTCACTGTGCCCAGACAGCACTGTCTTGCATTAATCATCAAGATAGACTATTTCGAACACACAAACACACTCAGAAGCGAAACTGTGCCCAACAGAATTTGGCTTAGGTAAAATGTAGTAAATACAGAATTAGACCTTTAACTCTTTGACGACGGAGCACAATTTCTGACACACGATTTCCTATAGGAAATCGTGTGTCAGAAATTATGCTCCGTCGTCAAAGAGTTAAAGCTGTGTGCTTGGACCCTGCAGATTTATGTAGAACTGTAGAACATTGTAATGCAGGGATGGATTTACTCAAATATGCCAGTGAGACATTGTCTCCTTGACCAGTCATTTTTATGAGACATTTTCATTTTCCATGAGACAATCAAGTTCACCCGCATCACTCTGCCACATGTCTGTGCCGAGAGCCTGTTCCTAAACGCAGTGACGTTCAGGTTCTGAACGGAAAAGGACCTCTCGATCGCAGAACTGAGAAAACTGATAACGCGCCAATATTTTTTTGCAACTCTTTCGAGCGAGAGTTCCTGGCAGCGCGCGCGGCGAGCGGGATAAATAACTTGCCTCATCACTAAAATTAGATTAGTGTAACAGACTCTATGACTGACACAGACAGCGTATCTCTGCTTCGGTTGTCAAGTGCGCTTGTGATGTCATGTTCGTGCAACATATGATGCATTTTGCGAAATTTCTATGCGACATTTTATCAAAATATGAGACATAGTCGCATGGCGCGCGAGAAAATCGATCCCTGGTAATGTGAGGTTTCTCAGGTTTGAATTAAGCAGCAGAGGGACTTGAAGTGGGGACTGCTGCTACCACAGCTCTAAATACTTTTCTCGGGTTAAAGAGAAAATCCTTATTGTCTTACTTTCCATGTCTTCAGGGTTGCACAGAACGCTTTGTGTCTAGTCCAGAAGAGGTGATGGAGGTTATAGATGAAGGGAAGGCCAACAGGCATGTAGCTGTCACAAGTAAGTGATCATTTTGCTACCTTCTTGGATATATGTATACGCATGCTATGTGATAAATGTACACAGTTTACCACTCCATGAGAAGCTGGCTTGCTCAGGAAAGTAAAGATGGTTTATGTTGTTTCGGTAGAAAGAACTTATATAATTTAACATTCGGGGCAGGCATTTGCAAAAATAATACGCAGTGTTAAGCAAAACAAAACCAGAAACAAGTAGTAGGTGTTTAGTTTACAACTTACAAATTGTTCTACTGTCCTTATTTGGTTCCACTGTCCTTATTTGGATCCAATCTGTGTTGTGATTAGGGGTTTTTCTTGTGTCATTATTCCGAGTTCTGTTGATGAAAATATCTACAGGAAAATCTTGATGAGTGCTTTGTACATCTTGTCTTGGATCAGCAAACCCAACCTCTCTTTCTGTCTTTGTGCAGACATGAACGAACACAGCTCTCGGAGTCACAGTGTCTTTCTGATCCATGTAAAACAGGAGAATGTGGATAGTGAGAAGAAACTACATGGCAAGCTGTACCTAGTCGACTTGGCTGGCAGTGAAAAGGTACGTTTTGTCTCGCATAAAATACGGAGCGTTGTGGATACCATGTTTCAGGTCGGGGGTTGTACCTTTGCTAGGATTAGCTACGCATTTTGAAACACGTGGGCTATTTTTATAAGTGCTAGCTTGATGTACCTGGTGTATTTAGCTTTTGGCGTTGTTCTGAATCAGTGAAAGCAGGTTTTGTCAGGACCCCATCTATCATTGACTTCAAGCAGACCAACAATCTTACCTTTGCATTGGTGCCTCTTTCGGTGTCTGCAGTGCGCTGATACACATCTTGATCACTGCAAACAGTCAACATATGTGTATATATACATACGCGCCTGCTTGTGCTCCAGGTCAGCAAAACTGGTGCCGAGGGTTCTGTGCTGGATGAGGCCAAGAACATCAACAAGTCGTTGTCAGCTCTAGGAAACGTAATTGCTGCACTTGCTGAGGGGAATGTAAGTTTGGTCTTTCTTTATGATAGGGTTGTGGTTTGTCCTCTGTTTGTGTGTGATGTGTATTTTAATCTGTTTTTCTCTTTCAAGTGTGGTCAAAGCTAGGGTGAGGTTCATTTTTATCTTTGTAACATTTGCGTGGGTAAGGGGGAGGGGGGTAGGTGAGTGTACTTTGATGAATCATTCATTTTGACTATCTGTCAGTGTGACACTGCAGAAACTGTTGTACAGGTTTTAGCCAAAATTTGCATGCTGATTGACCAGTGATGCTGCCTCCAGTGGCAACCCTAGTTTACTTCATTGATGCATGTGTTTTGTCACTGCTTAAGCTTTGTTTTTTTTGTTTTTTCACTGAAACAGAAATCTCACGTGCCATACCGTGACAGCAAGTTGACACGTATCCTGCAAGAAAGTCTTGGAGGCAACGCTCGCACCACCATGGTCATCTGCTGCTCCCCCGCCTCCTACAATGAAACAGAGACAAAGTCCACGCTGCTGTTTGGACAGAGGTCTGTGTGCTTGCCTGTGTGAGAGATGTGTGCATGCATAAGAGATTGAGGGGGTGGGGGGGGGGGGTTCATGTGTTTCATCAACTTTCTGGACAGCCCTTGTTTCATTGGGTGAAAAGGCCCAAACACCCACCGTCACAAAATGACACAATGAAACTAGTTACTACAAGCGCAGCAGCGACTTAAAAATTGTATGATTTTTTTTTTAAAAGCGTCTGATTGGGTAATACATGCTTTACTGTATTTACATTTCTGCATGTACTTAAATTTTATTTTGAGAAAGAGTTGCCTGCTGAGTTAGCAAGTAGAAGCCATGTTTTACTGCAAATACTAGAATGAGCCGACTGGATATTTTGAAAACAAAACTAAAACAACAAAAGGATAAGGGTTTATGCGAAATTAAGCTAATACCTTTTTTTGATATTCTGCAAGTACAACAACATTGTCCTGTTGCAGAGCAAAGACGATCAAGAACGTGGTGACGGTGAACGAGGAGCTGACGGCAGAGGAATGGAAACGGCGTTACGAGAAGGAGAAGGAGAAAAACAACAAACTGAAGCTGATCATTCTCAAGCTGGAGGCCGAGCTGCAGTCATGGAGAGCAGGTACATGTGCGCTGCAGCTGATATTGTCTTTTGCAGAGCCAACATTGCCTCATTTGAAAAATTTCCAGGTTTCTGTGAAGTAGGGTTGTTCAGCTCACGACCCCCCCATGCTGTCTTTCCTATCCAAATTACTTTCTTTTCTCTCTGGGCTCACTGCTGGGGGTCTGTAGATTCCAGCCTGGCAGTGCCCAAAGTCTTTCTGTTTTGGTCTTACAATTTTTCATTGGGCGACAAGAAAAGTAGTGTGGAGGAAATCTACATAGGAAGATACCATTCGGTTCCAGGCACTGTTGTTCCCCTGGAGGATCAAGTGGATGTGAAGACCGCGGCCCTGGAGGGAGAGCAGCCCAAGGAAGGTGGGCTGCCTGCTCCAGGTCTCACTATGGCAACCAGCTTCGTGGGTCTGGCAGGTGGCGGCACATCGGCCATTTCAGAGGCAGAGCGACAGCAGCTTGAGCAGGAAAAGATGCAGCTGTACCAGCAGTTGGATGACAAGGTCAGGAAAATGCTGACATTGAGTGATTGACTGCTATTTTTTTTTTTTTTTGGGGGGGGGGGGGGGGTGTTGTTTGTTGGTTGATTGTTTTCTTCTTTTTTTTCCTTCTTTTTCAAAATGTATATAGGCTTTTTGACACTTTTTAATTTTGTTTGTTGGTTGTTGTGTGTGTGTGTGTGTGTGTGTGTGTGTGTGTGTGTGCTTTTAGGTGAGGGAAAGCCTTTGTTTTTATATAAAACCTGATGAAATTTGGCTGTGATTTCAGTTGTGTGTTGTTTTTTTTTTTTTCTTTTTTAGAATCTGTCATGTAGTGATTGGTGTGTAGTAGTAATTGTTTTTCAGATAACACAGGGTGTTTTTGGGGGGGGGGGGTTTTTTGGTAATCCCCATATACCAATTCTGTGATAATTGTGAACAGGATGAAGAGATCAACAACCAGGCCCAGCTGATTGAGAAGCTGAAGGAACAAATGTTGGAACAGGAGGACCTGATCGCTCAGTCCCGGCGAGACTATGAGACTGTACAGGCTGAGATGTCACGTATACAGCAGGTGAGGACACATGCACATTCACAGTGTCAGCTTCTCATATGGTGATAGCAGCAAAAACAACAAACAAAAAATCTCAGTCTTTTGGCTGAAGAAAGGAGGATCACTCTGTAGCAGATAATTATTTCTGAAGTTTGACAACATTTCGTCACCATCGTTTTGCCAACCACATTTCGTTCCCGGCGACAATTCGTCCCAGCAGCAGTTCATTCCTGAACATTTCATTTCCCGCAGCATTGTGTTCCCATGGAACGCACACAGTAAGACTTCAGACTGACATCCAGCATTGTTATTCTGATCCAGCTGTCTTACCGTACATGAATATAGCCTTCAATGCTACGCAAGATTATGGATACCTCTTCACCAGAGGAAAAAAGATGCAGGACGGTATGAAAAATGAGGCATTTACCATTCCAGATCTAAAAAGATCTAAAGTGTTGGTCGAGAAAAGCATTATAAGACACAGTATGAGCTGCTGGGCACAATTATTAAACACAACAATTCATGCACGCGCGCGCACACACACACACACACACACACACAATGTCTCAGAAACAAAATGTGGTTGATGAAATGTTGGCGACGAAGTGTCCTTGATGAAATGTCACAGACCTGTTAACATTGGCTCACTAGGTAGCACTAGTTAGCGTGTCGGGCTCGAGTAGATCAGATGCATTAATGGTAGTCCTGGTAAAATGTAGGGTCAGTCCCATGTGAAGATGTGATATTTTTCTTACTTGCTCAGCATTTGGATGGGGGGATCCTCTGGTTTCCATTTGTGCATTTCCTTATTGTCTTACCAGAGGAGAAGTGGTGAGAAAAGGGCCACCTGCTGGGTCAGGGATTATTGTGGACGTCTGATGCATTTGAGAATTTGAATAGGGTTTATGATACTTTTGTATCGTTCCTGTCTGAAGTTAGGTATCGTTGGTTGCATCCACAGGATAACGAGTCAGCCAAGGAGGAGGTGAAGGAGGTGCTGCAGGCCCTGGAAGAGCTGGCCATGAACTACGACCAGAAGTCGCAGGAAGTGGACAACAAGAACCAGGACATTGAGACCCTCAGCGAGGAGCTCAGCCAGAAAATGGTTAGTTTCGCTATCGTCAGCAGAGGTTTGGGAAACCCAGTTGGTTATTTCGTTTCATATTGGATTAACATAATGCAATATTTAGTTTGTATTGTTTATTTTGAGGTTGCAGATTTTGTTTGTTTTTATGTTGTCTTCTTTTCTTTCTTTTCTAGCCAAATTGTGCTGGATATGATGTTACTGTCAGACACTTGTGGGTGTTCGCACCTCTACAAGTGTAACCAGAAATGAAAATTTCTTGAAGATGTGTTCATGTATTGCTTGTCACTGATTCTTTGTGCCAACTTTTTCAGACCAAGCTGAACGGGCTCCAGGCTGAGCTGGAACAACTGCGGGACACATCTCTGCACCAGAAGAAACGCGTCGCTGACATGATGGTCAGTCTCCTGAAGGACCTGGGCGACATCGGGGGCATCATCGGAGGCAGTGCTGCTGAAAACAAGGTGACTTTCTCATTTGCTTCTCCACAGGCTTCTTAGTTGCATTCTGAATTGCACACTGTGAGCTTTCTGTCAGGTCTGGATACTGGTTTAGGTGGTGTGCAGAAAGTGATAACACAGTATAACTGGAGAGAGTAGAACCAGGGTGTGTGTGTTCTTGTGTGTGTGATTTTTTTTTATTTTTTTTTTGGTAACCAAGTGACAAAGTCTTTCAGGGGTAGCTCTTCACGATCCCAGAGGATGGGGGGAGCAGCTCATGCTGGATTTTAAAGATTTGAACATGGGGCCCTGTATGTCACTATTTGTCAATACGTTAGGTTAAAATCTTGGTGTATGTGTTTGAAAAGGACGTTGCGCCCTCAAAGACCCACCCACCCACCTACGGCTGAAATCTTGACTATCTTATCCAGTGTCACCATGTGTGTGTGTGTATGCACATGTATTCATTACTTCATATTTGTATTTATATGTTGCCAGCCCAATCCTGGTGCTGGTGAGAAGCTGGAGGAGGAGTTCACAGTAGCTCGTCTGTACATCAGCAAGATGAAGTCAGAGGTGAAGACACTCAGCACGCGCGCCCAGACCCTGGAATCCCAGCATGCAGAGAACTCCCAGAAACTGAGCACCACAGAGAATGAACTCTCGGACTGCAAGCTGAAGATCCAACAGGTACAGTGCAGTGCGCTCAGCAGCATGACTTATATTTACTAATGTAGTGTGTTGTGAAGTGGAGTGAGGATGGCTGTTTGGAGGTGGGATTCAGTATTATGATGTGTGTGTGTGTTGGGGGGGGGGGGGGGAGATGTTGGGCATGTGTTCTTGTTTGTCCCTGTCATGTTATGGTCAGCTGTTTTTAGTGCACTTCATGAATGTCTTTCTGTGTACAGTATGAGGCAAAGATGGCAACCCTGGCGGAAACCATCAAGGATGTGGAGCATAAGAAACGGCAGCTTGAGGAGAGTGTCGACTCCTTGAACGAGGAATGCGCCCAGCTGAAAGCGCAGCGTGAGTGCCACTCAGTTTTCCTTCTTCAGAGTGGTTGCAATTTTTCTGTAGATTTTAAGCCGGTTTCCATGTGTTCAGGCCTCCATTGGAGCTTTAATATATTCGTCAAATTGGGGTCACAGTAACCTTAACTATACAACACTGCACCAAATGACTGTAAATGCCTCTGCCACTGTCCAACACGAAGGCCTTCTGTCATGTGTTGCTCGTACCTTCACTGTTTCATCATCAGCTGATGTTCTCTTGTATCACTGAGGCAGAGCAGTCTCAGTTAGGTTGGTAATACAAGGCAGATCAGATGTTTTTTCCCCCAGTAAGTGCAACATGCTGCTGTGTGAAATAAAAACTGGGATGTGCTGACAAAAAAGTCTGTGGTGTCACACTCAAAATTACAGGGCCATTACTGACAGCAGGTGTCATCCCTTCCCGCAGGAAGATTTTTTTTCATTGAGGCATCCTCTTTGTGCAGAATCAATGGCCACTGCTGCAGCAGAGAAGGAGAAGGAGACGTCGAACAAGCTGCAGTCGGAGATCGAAATAAAGGAGACACTGGAGAGACAGATGATGGCCCACAGGGAACAGCACCAGAAGCAGCTGTCAGCCCTGCGTGAGGAGATCGCTGACAAACAGGCTATGATCGACCAGCTGAAGGAGTAAGTGCGCTCTGTGTGTGTGTGTGCGTGTGTGTGTGTGTGTGTGTGTATGTGTGTGTTAAGGTTGTTTAGTGCGCTGAATGCTTGTTTTGACTGTGGGTGAGTAAAGGGTATGTATGAGGGAAAGGGAAGGGAAATAACTGCAGTGACCTGTCAAGTTCCTCAGCCTGAAGTGTTTACAGTCATACATACACACAGACACAGGGTCACACTAAACACAGCAGATCCCCATCCATTGTTACAGTGACTGTTAAGAAATGTCAGTTGAAAAGAAGCAAAAGTCAGGCTGCATCTCTGAAACCTCTGATCCCATAAGGGCTGTATATTTATTAGCTTTGCTCTTCATAATCCTGCCGCAGAATCTTCGTGTCCTGTCACCATTTTCACGGGCACCGTTTTCTTGCGTTTCCATTTCTGCAGCACCAACCAGAAGCTGACGCTGGCCATGGAGAAAACACAAGGAGACCTGGACAAGCTGAAGGCGGAGGACGCGGAGAAGACAGCCAAACTGTCGGAGCTGTCCACCCAGATGTCGCGGCGCGAGCAGGCCAAGCAGGACCTGAAGGGTCTGGAGGAGACTGTGGCCAAGGAGCTGCAGACCCTTCACAACCTCCGCAAGCTCTTCGTGCAGGACCTCCAGAACAGGGTCAAGAAGGTGAGTGCCTGTTGTTGATGATTGGTGCATTTGCCACAGCGTCCAAGGTGATCAAGACTGGACTCAATTTGAAGTTTTTTGGTCCAGGTCAGAGTCAGAATTGCTACAGACCTCGTCCCATTGTCTCCATTTTTTAAATGAAGTCGGGGGGGACTAATGACGTTGAACATCAAAACGCCCAGCTACACCATCTCAGCCCTTATCTGTAACAGAGAAGACAAGACAGATTTCTGTGTTTGCCTTAGTTCTTTCCCAGCAGCAGTGATCCCTATGGTGCAAGAGAAAACAGAGTACAGTGGAAGCTACAATCTCACACTTCCGCAGTTTTTTGAAGAAGTTTGTGTCACTTGACAACTGTCCACAGAAAATAGCTGTAAACTGGTTGGATCTGTTGCAGTCTGCCAGCAAGAACGACGAGGAAGAGGAGGATGCAGGAGGCAACACAGCCCAGAAACAGAAGATCTCATTCCTGGAGAACAACCTGGAGCAGCTCACCAAGGTCCACAAGCAGGTACAGACATAATGTTCACAGCTGTGTCATGTCCACTATGCCCTTGCCATCTTTTAGTTTAGATTTCTTAGTTTAGTAGCATAGTATTAGACTTAGACATCACACATTACTTTAGGATCTGTGTTTAATATGTATGGATAAATTTATATGTCTAGATAAATTAATGTGGGTGTGTGTGTGTGTGTGTGTGTGTGTGCGAGCCAGAAGAAAATTTTCTGCCATCGACAGACAATAAAGTTATATTGAATTGAATTGAACTGTAAGCTGTTTGAACTGGCTGCAGGGAGTCTGTACTTAACGGGTAGTGATCAGTCAAAACTGCATCTCATTGTCTGAACAGTTAGAGACTCTGAGGGCGTGTGTGGTATTTCTGCAGTTAGAGATGGTCACAGTAGCAGACTGGTTTTCACAAGTAGTTGGCTGGCAGTGGTATCAGGTAGCAGCTGGATGACACTTGACTTCCAGTACTTTCATTCAGAATTCCACAGTGTGCAGCAGCTGTGCACATGGTCTGCACAAGAAGAAATTGTAAAGCTGTGTAAATCACCTGAATCCTGGCAGTGCTGATGGAAAGCTTGCGTGAGGTTTAGGGAAGCTTTGGCTAGCTCCTGATGCACAGCACATGCTGTGAACAGGAGAGGTACAGCAGTGTATAATCCAGTGAAAGATCAGTTTTAGATGTGTCATGGAGAATAATGGTTTTCACGGTTGTTTGTCTTGCAGCTGGTGCGTGACAATGCTGACCTGCGCTGCGAGCTGCCCAAGCTGGAGAAGCGCCTGCGGGCAACCATGGACCGTGTCAAATCTCTCGAGTCGGCCCTGAAAGAGGCCAAGGAGGGAGCTATGCGGGACAGGAAGAGGTCAGTGTCATTTCTCACACCAAACCTTCATGTGGTTAATAGCCTGAAATACTATGTTGGTGTTAGGCAGGATTTTGTTGTTTTATGAAACATTCCTACACACTACACAAGTGAATTGACCAAAAGGAATATAGTGGTAGAGCTGGGTGTGCCAGAAGTTCTGTGGTAATACAAATCTTGCGGCATTTTCCAAAAAAGCAAGGCCCAGCCTAACAACCTGAGTCAAGCCGTCAGTGGGAGATGGTTGCTATTATGCCAAATTCATTGACAAAATAGACAGAGCCAGCTGCAGGTTACACAAGACATAAGTTTCGCTGGTTTGTTTTTGGCATCTTTTTTGCTGGATTTTCCGACGTGTTTTTTTTCCATGTGTTCCAACAAGTGTTGTGTTTTGTTGTTTAATTTTGGTTATAGTTTTTCTTGGACATTACCACATGCTCAAACATGCATGTCTATTTTTAGTTCCACTCACGGTCGGAAAAGATATTTTATGATCATCTGTCTATCACTCCCTCACAAACCTAGCTCCAAGTTTAACTCAGTCAGCCATAACAATCAAATTTTACTGTTGTTCCACAGAGGCAAGCCTTCAAACCAATGGTCAAATTCTTTCACTTGACCTATTTCATGCTTACTGTTGTTCCACAGAGGCAAGCCTTCAAACCAATGGTCAAATTCTTTCACTTGACCTATTTCATACTTGCTGGCTAACCAGCTGAGCAATGCTTGGTTTCTAATGCTTATACTTTTATAGGCCTTACCATTAGGAATTGACTCTCAAACAAAACATTTCTTTTTTGAATGGAGTGTGGAATGTTCGGAATAGTTTTGTGGCAGTCAGTGGAATAGCGGTAGAAAACTCACGCCACCAGTGTGACAAATAAGGGATCCACGCAAAGCTTTGTGTATCATTTGGGCATCAGTGATTGCTTGTGGTTCACTTGAGCGTGTGTGGTTCATTTACTCGGGGCTTAGAGCCGAACAACTAGATAAAGCGCCCACATTAATTGTTGTTATTTTTTGATGATTTGACCCATGGCCACTAGAAAGAAGGTTGCGTTTCATATGCATTTGTCATTCAGAGGCCCTGGCTACACATTTTAACATATAACACCCTTTTTTTTTTCCTCTTTTAAAAAATGGGTCTGGTGTTGAAATATTGGTTTTGCCAGTTGAATATGATTATGAAGACTACAATTTGAAAGACAAGCTTCACAAATTCAGTGCTTTCGGAATTTCTTTCTCTGAAATAGTCTTTGTTCTTTTAATACAGTGTATTTGAGTTAGGTTTCGTTAGATGAGACCATCGTGGTTTTCCTGTCTGTCCACAACTTTAGCATTAACTTGTGCTTTTTTCTAAATTAAAAACAACACACAAAAAACATTTTTCTCTCCCACTTTGATAAATTTTGGTTGTTCTGTTATCGGCACATGTTTCATGTCAGAGACAGTGTGCAGTTAAAGTTCATGCTTCATTTTATCTCTGCGCAAGTAGCACTTTTTTCTGTTTTTTTCTTTTTCTTTTGTTTTTGTTGTTCAATAGTGAGAAATACCTATCCATAGAAACATTTATTTGCAATAAAACAAGGCTGCTTTTAGTCAGTAAGATATATATCTATATATAAGTACCTTTGATTTTACACTCCCCATCTTGTCGTAGCCTCAGTGACATGTTTGACTGTGGTTTTTGGGCTTGGATTTTGCTTTTGGAAAAAAAACAACTTGAATACCAGTAATTATATATACATGTACATGATTGGTGAACCTGGTCAGCATTAAACACAAGCTATGTCAAGGATGTCCATTTCAAAAGTGAAGTTTAGAGGCTAGGCTTGTGTTTGAGTTTAGTGGGGTGGATGACTAGAGATACTGCTTGTTAAACACATACGAACATATTACATGTGATGACTAGATAACACAACCAATTGACAATTGTCATAAAGCGCTTTGTCTACAAATATTTATAAAAAGAACAAAGAAAACGTTTTATGAATACTTTATGCATTTATAGTGATTTTGTAAATTACAGGTACCAGATGGAAGTAGACCGCATCAAAGAGGCTGTGCGACAGCGCAATCTCGCCCGCAGGGGGCACGCTGCACAGATCGGTAATTACGTGACAATCTTTTAGTTCACTTTGGTCACACAAACATTGAAGTCCATGGTAGCACTTCACCCATCACAGATGAGAACATGCGAAGCTCCAAATACATGTTCTTTTGTTTTGACTGCAAGAGTGGTGAAATTTCAGGCTCCAGCAACTTTAGCTGGGCAAGTTACTAGGTCTGCTCTACTAGTCAAAGAAATTGCGGACCTGCCCGGGCATCGGCACGATTTTATGAGACAGTTTTTGGTTAAGAAGATTTGAATGCTTCGTCTGAGTAAGTGGGGGCGTGTCGCCAAATTCACCCATACATGAACATCTTTCTGATGTTCATGTTATGTGACCTTTTTTTCCTTTAGAATGAAATCTGTACGTAGGGAACCACAAATCTGACCATGCTATCGGGGTTTCTTTTCCATGGGAACTGTAATAGGACAAATGTTCTGGCTGACTATAGAGGTATGGGCCATTTGTCCTGAGTATCATCCACTGTGGCGCAGAAATGACATATGCCCACCCTGGGGAAAAAAAAATGTAATCGGATATTTCAGTAATAAATCTGTTGCCAATGTCCAACACAGATAGAAAGCCCTGTGCTATCACTGACTTTGCAGTGCGCGTATACTGAAGCACATTATTCTGAAGGTATTGTAAACTACACGCTGCACATTATGTTAAATGGTGGAAAATTCAGACTGAAATGACACATTGTTTGTCTCCCACAGCCAAGCCCATCAGACCGGGTCAGCACCCAGGGAGCGGCAGCACCCAGGGAACAGGCATCAGAGGAGGTGGTAGCGTGGCCGCCAACGGACCTGCCATCATCAAGCCTGAGAGCCAGGCTTAGGTAACAACGAACAACTTCTACTTTTGTGTGTTCCTGTGTCAGTCTCACTTGGTAGTCAGCAGTAATTAGTTAGTGCACTTTGTCATAATCTGCCACCTTTGGTGCAGGTAGTATTAAGATGTGTTTGTGCGCGCGCGTGTGTGTGAAGGTGCGCATGTCATATGGTTGAGGTTGGTGGTTAAAGATACGCTGGAGGTGTTGGGGATTTCTTCAGTAGATACGCTTTTGGTACTTGTACATTACAAGTGTTCTTGCTGGCTAATAATTCAACTTGAGAGCAGTGCAGACAAAATGTATGTTATGTGTAGAGTTTTATTGCTGAGCAAAAATTGTTTCAGTTCACTGATGATGTACTTTTGGTGCAGTCAAATCAGACGACAGTTATTGACATCCATGCAGTCTTCGCCAAGCCCTTTGTGTATCACAACAGCTACATGTTTCTGATTTCCCCTTTCTTTTTTCTTTTTTTCAGGAAGCAAGTGCGGTTTTTATCAGTAGAAAGCTTGGAAGTTCAGGAACCAACCAGTTTGTTCTTCATCATGCAACTTCCATCTGGCTTTTACACAACAGGGATGTGGCCTGTTACATGGCATTCCGCTTTAGTGTGATTTTTTTGTTTTTTTGGAACTCCATCTATTCAGCCAGTCACCACAGTGTGTGATTTTCAGTAGTGCTTTTTTTCTTTCTTTTTTCTTTTTTTCCACTTGGTGGTTCAGCTTGACCTTCCCCTTGAAAACACCATGAATTTACTCAGATTAGTAACTTACATTACTCCACGTTGTCCATGTACAGTGTAGTCAGTGGAGGCTGGACAAATCGAAGTGTGCATTTGTGTCGGCTGTAAACACGGCGGTGCATTTCCATGACACAGGATGGACTTGATCTTGGTTTCATTCAGCACACAGTAAAAGTGACTTTCTATTGCAAAGATGTGTTTTCGTGGAGAAAGACGGATGTGGAGGCATGTTTCAGCTTACAGAAAAAAAATGGGTTTCAGGGAAAATTTTAAAGTCAGGTGAGCTATACTGCATGCATACTCATCGCTTGGGCATGTTGAAAAGCAGTTAGTGTATTTTTAGCACAGATATCTGATGGGACTGGTTTACGCATGAAACGGCATTGCAAAAATGTCACTTCTCTGTGTGTTGGTTGAAAAGGGCTGTGAGTCGAAGATACAGCCACTGTGTCCCTGCATTTACAAATTGTATTTTATGAATTACCGGTACAAAAAAGTTGGAGAGATGATTGTCTACAAATGGTATCCAGCTCCCTTTGCAGGTTCTTTTGCATGCACCATATTTCCAGCAGCGGAAAAGAGAACTTCATGTTTTGTGGCCGAAATATGTTGCATGTTTTTTTCGCATTTTCGAAAAAAAGAATCAGCAGAAAGGGGAGCACAGGTGCCTGGTGAGCGACGTTGATCCTTTTTCTGGAAACCAATGAAGACGCAGATCTCAGCCCGAGAAAGGTCACTAAATGTGAAAATGGGAGTTGTGAGAATGAATTCTTAGCGGGTTGTTTCGGATCGGATTGGATATGGCAGATTTTGGCACATACAGTATATACGTGAGCATTTATGTACAGAATGTTAACGTGGGGCATGTACACGAAAGCTTTGATCGACTTCAAGGGGATGATTTTTTTTTCTTTTTTAAATTGTGGAACAGTGTGCTTTGTTTGAAGATTCCACATATATATGCACTGTGATTCTTGCAGTAAAATAGTTCCAGTGGCTTAGTATGCTTTTTACAAATAATGGAATTGACAGCTTGGAGTAAGCTTTTCATGGCGAGTTGTCAATTTTTCCATGGTTTATTTTTCTGCTGACTTGTTGCAATATGATCTTTATTGATCTTACTGTAGTAGGCATTTGTGTGTATAGAACATGTGAGGTATTTATTGACTAACTGAGCAATGTACATTTTAGTGGATGTGTGTGGCTTCATTTTTTTTTTTTTTTTTTTTTTTGAACTCTCCGAATTGTAAATATTAAATCACTGGTTGTTTTATGGTTTCAAATGATTTATTGCAAAACCTTATGTATTCTTCTCTTTATCATCAGTTTACAATTTTTTCTGCGTTTCTCTTTTGTTTGTTTATCTAGAAAAAGTGGCGAGGTGCTAATTTGCTGTTCCTAGCAGAACTGTACTCAGTTGATATGCCCACTTTTTTCTGGTTTTGTGTTCTCAGTGTTGGCAGTAAATTGTTCTGTGTACACATGCGACACTTTGTGTCACTGCTTTGTTTTCAAATGGTTTATTGTATAATGAATGCAGTCATTATGAAGTTTGTTTCTTCCTAATTTTCACTTTTTTTTAATAATAGTTTTGTAGACATAGACAAAATGTGCTAAGTACTTGTGAAAGAAAGTAAGAAAGTATTTTGATTAACAAAAGTGCATACAGATGCAACTTATGAAGAACTTATTTACATAGTTGTCCTGGGAATCTCACGTGCACCGACTTGACATTTCGGAAACTACCACGTGCAGTAAATTATGTAAGCGTTTCAACTTCCAGTTCTGTCAATGATTAAAACGTGACACAAGAATAGTATGTGAAAGACTCTGACACTATTTCACATAGGATCATTTTGGAATGTGTTTTGACCCCGACTGCCGCAAGATTCATTCCACTTCAGCTGCAGTTTGTATTTTGTTAACATGGAGCATGGTTGTGCGCACTGGTCTAAAATATACTGCAGTCTGCGGATGAAACACGGTGAGGGGCAGAAATACACGTCTGACACTTGTAACCTTCAGTCCTGTTGAATGCATGTAACTGTGTTGCTTGTGACCGTTATTCTTCTTGAGATGTCGTCGTCATCTGTAATCGTTTGGTCACATTTTGAAACAGAATCTTTTTACAAGGATATCTAAACAAGTGACAGCCTCTTTGGAGAGGGATCACCTGTAATTAGGACAATTATGCAAGATTTCATCCGAAAATTTCTCAGTAACTTACTTTTAATGGGTTAAGGCTTACAGTGGCAAACAATGAAGCTGTCACTTCCATTGCAGTCCTTCTGTAAAATAAACTGCTTTTGGTGTATTTGCTTAAGCTGTCTTGGTGATAATGATCAATTTGTTGTGAAAAATGTACAAACAATATTGTAATTTTGATGCTCTCTCTCTCTCTCTGTCTTTGTCTATTTGTGTATGTCATATGAATAGGTGGAGCAGACTTTGATATCATCAGAACTATTTCAACTTAGTACCTTTCTCATTTTCCCCTTCTAGAAATGACAAACACCAGTGGTTATGAATCATTCCAGATTCGACCAATTCTTTGAGCGTTAGTTGTGATACCAAGATGACATATATAAAGAGTTAGCAAGTTCACCAGTGAGTCACTCTCTTGTGCTGTAGTAGGCATGTGATTTTGATGGAAACATGATACTTTGAACAGCTTCTCAATTCATCATTGTATGAACAATACAGCGAAGATGTTCAGTGAATCTCCAACCATCCACGTGATTCTTGGGCACTTCGCTTTAATTCTTGATGGTAATCAACTATAGTAGCTGTCGCAGTCATGTATTCTTTGTCATAATTACTGGAACTTTTGAATGTTTTATGCCTGGGAAACAAACCATTCCTGGTTTCCAGAGAACCGGACATCTAAGTACAAAATGTCTGTATATTTATCACCACAGGCACATGATCTGAGTAGTTGCCAGAGAGTTGTCCAGATGCGCGTGAGAGATTTTTTTTTTACTCACGTGGACGTCTGTCAAGACCATTTGCTGTGTCACAGGTAGGCATGTTGCTTAATTCGTGTGATCGCATGCTGACACTTTCAAGTGTGCCGATATTTACGAACTGTAACTGTGTCCATTGTACTGGTTTACCGGATGGTCTTAAGGTTTGCTCCAGTGTGAACAGCCATAGCTAACTCTCTGTGATGTGCTCTTGGTATTACTGGTATTCTTGTCAGGCGATTGGCACATCTACTCACCTTTTACGTTTGTGGCTTTTCTGGTATCAGATGAGATGTTCTGTTCGCGCCTTACATTTGTGGTTAATGACTTTCTTACCTTGTCGGTTCCCAGTGCTGGTTTCTGCACAATAAAGTGAATCAGCTCTTAAATATTTAAGTGCATTTCTTTCTGTGTTCAGGATCCTGTTCATCAGTCCGGGGGTGTGTGTGTGTGTATGTGTGTGTGAGAGAGAGAGAGAGAGTGCTTTGTGTCAGTGAGAGAGAACTGTATGCAGGTTCAACTATTACAAGTATCTGAAATGTCAGACACAGACACCAGTTTTATATGGATGTATCAGCCGTGTAAAACATAAAGAATCGGTAATGTCAAACATAATTTCGTTTTCTCACGCTCAGATGAGTTGAAGCAGTCGCATGCACAACAGGGTTTAGACACAAGCATGGCAACCCATGTATTCAAAGATAAATAAATAAATAAAAGCACCGTCCAAACAACCAGTTACAAACAGTTTTTCATTTTAATTGTATGAGTGAGACGAACGCCGAAACGGATAAAGCGACCACTAAATGCCGCCTGCATTTGGAGAGAGTGGAATGAGTAGCCATTGGTTCTCGCACTCTTACAGTTTCAGTCAAACAAGCATAAAGTGATAACAGTATACACGTTAAATGGAGGGGAAAATGTCACTTACAAAGCTCTTGAAGCAGTTATCTTGGACATGTGCCACTTCAACGCTACTTTGTTGATTTCTCGGATCTTAACATCTAGTGTAGTGGTTATCCCGGCCGGCAAATGGTTATTGTGTGCCTAGCATCGGTAACGATAGGACGGACGTTAAACTCCCAAATACCGACCCACCCACCCACCCGGCCCGGCGGCTCAAGTTTATGCTTTTCACTGAGTCCGGCATTTGACAGTAAGAATGAACAAAGTTAGTGTACATTCATACTTCAGCATAGCGGCAGCTACTTTCGATTTCCATGTTCGCTATTGGATGCCAGCCCCTCCGCAGTACCGTACCACATGGCAAAAAAGGGACGAGGTGGCGCGTGTTTGCGGCACGACAGTTAGGGGGAATCACCGTTGTCGGCAATCGACAGGCGACGCGGGGGCGGAGATCTCCCGGATCCCACTGCGAAGGTGTTCGCTCTTTGCGACACACTACAAACGTGAACGAACTGAATATGACTACCGGCGCTTTAAGGCGGTCGATAAACTCAACACACTTCGTTTTCTGCTTGTGATTTCTCATCAGGTGTATGCACTAATGCTGCCTGCGGCCGGTGAACTGGGCAACGTGTGAGGACAGAACGAATGGCAAATCCTTGTAAAAAGCGCACCGTGTCTGAAGTCGGAATGCTTGTGCGCATCCACGCCAGTGCCAAGATGCCAGCACAAAATTGCTCAGGGCCTTTATCCGTTTGCCTATGCCTTTGTCTTCTCCTGTCATGTGTGGTAGGCCGTGCTGGCCTCGAAAGAAACTCGTCTTCACACAACGACCCAAATGAACCTACTCTGGTACTTGTACAAATGGTGAGATTTTGTTTGTGGCTCGAACTTTTTCTCAGCTGAAACCAGCTTTAGGAAAGAAACAGGGATATGTTCGCAGTCCTGACTGTAAATCAACATACTCTTCCTCAGTCTCTCTGCTTTCGAAATGACACTGACATCCATGTACAAACTACTTTTTTTCCCCAAGTTTTTCCGCCATGGAGATAGGAGTCCAGTAAAGTCTTACCCGAAGAACCCAAACAATGATACCTTGTGGCCACAAGGGTTTGGCCAGCTGACACAAGTACGTGAGAATTTCTTTCCTTTTTTACCATTCCCAGTTATTCTTTAATACGAGATTCAACATGCAGCCTCTACATAATCACACATGCTTATGTGCTTATAGTGTACATACAATTGCTTATGTATGTGAATAAAGTAATCTACCATCGTGTAGTTCAGAATATCTCAAAATCGGTAATTGTTGTGAAAATACTTTCACTAAAATAAAAAATGAAGTGCATTCCATTATGAACATAATGCAAAGAAACTGAATGTTCTCGGTTTCTTGGTTTACTTGCAGTTTGACTGCAAAGACGCATGGTGTGATTTTGGTGTTTGTGATGTTGGTGTTTGCAAGTTGAGCGCAGGCACACACACACACACACACACACACACACACACACACACACACACACACACACACACACACACACACACACACACACAGAGTCACCCTCACCATCGTACCACAACTGTCAACATCACCACAGCCATATTTTTTGTCATTTATTTTCTTATTACTTGGATGCTAATTGCTTAGATCCACTGTAGCATGACGTGTTTGGTAAACACTTGACTGACTTTTTATCAAATTCACTTGACTGACATGTGCATGTTTATAATCTCTTTCAGACTGGGATGAGGCAAGCATTTGAATTTGGACAAGAACTACGAAAAAGATATGGCAACTTCCTACCTGCTGATTATGAACGGTCACAGGTATGCGAAACTGGCTTCTTACTGGGTAGTTGCGGTGTACAATTGTAGTACATGTATAAATATTATGTACAGTATCATATTCTTCTTCGTCTCGGACATTTGAAAAAATCTTGTCCAATAGAATACAGCTTTTAGTGCACAAAATTAATGTCCATTCCTAAAGATAATTATGTCAGGCATGAGATTTTTCTGCTGTTTGGCGAAATTCTGCCACCTCTAGGCCAGTTTCCACCGTTTTTTAGTTTTTCCGCCATTCTGCTGTCAAGACCTAAACAAGGAAAAGTGGAACAAGCAGGACAGTTTATCAGTGAGACGTATCATTCAAGCATTTTTTTCGGACCCTACGCCAATTTCCGCTGTTTTTTAAATGTGTTTGCTGTTGTTTCCCCCCCTCTCCTGTGAGTAAAACGAAAAAATTGTTCGACACGCAGGCCAAATGTGTACTGTTTTCTTCGATTTTGGGCAGCAGGATAACTTAAGCCTGTTATGTGCACACCTGTGTATTAATATACCTGTCAGTAAATTGAAAACACCATTACCCAATCTGGTGCACACCACTGCTTGATGTAAACGCCAGCTAGTACTTTTCACTTCAGCATTTGAAAGAAATTTATAGTGTACTACGGAAGACACAGGTGTAACCATGTTGACAATATACTGACACAGATAATGTTGAAGACGTGTCATTCTTTTGTACCAGCCTCTACTGAGGTGAGTGACTGGGATATGCATGTCCAGGTGCTGGTGCGAAGTACGGACTATGATCGAACCCTAATGACGGTTGAAAGCCTGCTGGTGGGTCTGTTTCCTGCCAATATGACTGACTGGATCCCTGGAGCATGGCAGCCTATCCCCATACACACACAAGCTGAGGAGTTTGATCAGGTAAAAAAGCAAGACAACTACATGTACTTGACAGTGAGATTGATTTTAACCCTGTTTCTAAATGTAACATCTCTAAACTGTTGGGCAGTTTGTTGTAGGCAGGGTCAAAACACAGGTATTAGAGTTCTGTGTCTTCTTCTTCATTGATCACTTTTCCAGATGGGGACACCAGTTGTCCTCACGTATGAAGTGGTTCTCCGGAAGGCCTCCTGGTCACTGTAGAGTTTATCCCTCATGGGTGTTGGCTCCAATCAGAGTTCTGTGTGAGAACATTGATCCCATCATAAATACACTGCACTGCAAACTGCACCATTGCATGTCTTTACACAAGACATCAAATACACATGTAATGCATCTCCTTGCTTTTTGACAGACATGCAGATCGATGGTCATGGAAACACTTGCGCCACATCACAGTCGATCCAGCACAGCCTTTGGTGCACCAGACAACAAGGAGTTACATGCACACACACACACACACACACACACACACACACACACACACACACACGCACACGCGCGCACACACACACACACGCATACACGCACACACACACATGCACGCACGCACGCAAAGAAGCAACTGATTTTCTTGAATGATTTTACTTGGAATCTGCCGCACTTTGCACACATGTGAATTGCAGTTGTTCGCTCAAGCCCCCTGCCCTCAGATTATGAATCAGAGCACAAGGTGGACAGACAGTCGTCCTGCTGCAGCACAACACATTCCACAGTTCCAGGTACTTGCTCCATGACTATGAGCATTTTATCTGACCATTAAGATTTATCCATATCTTTAGGATTGTTTAACCCTGGCAGTGCTGAGCCCAGAATATTCTATGGCTTTTTCAGCATGAGACAAACCAATTCAGTAAGACCAGGGTTAATATTTTTGCAGGTGAATGCCGGTTTATGCCTTTCCTTGTCAGTCAGCCTGACAATCTGCCATCCATTTAAACAACTAAAATTGTTTGGTGTGTGTGTTTTGTAACAATGACATGCCTGTGTACAAGGTCAAGGCCACTGCATTGCCTCTCCCACCAGTCCCACCTCCCCTTTCCACACACCTACCCCATTTTTACATGCAGTTAATGAAACAGGAAAGCAATACATGGTATATTGATCTTGATGAGAAATGAAGACTTCTGCAGGTGCCAAACAATTAGTGAGATAAAATATGGATGGTAATATTCAGACCAGACGCTGGAACGGAGTTGCCACGAGGGTGTTCATTGGGAAAATGTGCAAAAGTGAACCAACCGTGGAATGATCTTTATTCCAGAATCTATGCAAAACGCTTACCACTGCCAACAGCACAGGCATGGAAATTACACTCGACAATCTGGCTTCATTAGCAGACACTATTTTCTGTGAGGTAAGTGACATCTGTGCTGCTCTGTTTCAAATAACTGTGACAGCGAAAAAGTAGATAAAAAGGGAATCTGACAGGTGCAAAAAATATCCAATTTGGTGCGAGTTTGCAGTATTCTATCTCTAAAATCATAATCATAATGCATGCATAATTATTATTGTGTGTCATTTGGAATGTGTCTGACTCTGAGTTTTTAAGATTGGGTTGGTGTGAAATTGATTGAAGACCACAAAAACAAAGTTGTTTGATGGTATGGTAAAACCAAAAAAATAGCATATCTTTTCTGAATTTTTTCATCCCAGATTGTGCGCAATTTTGCAGTCAGTATGCACCAGATTGCACAGATTTTAATCTAGATTTTAAAAATTTTCCCGGGGGAGCATGCCCCCGGACTCCCCTAGGTAGGGCGCCTTCGGCGCTACGCAGTTGTGGCTTCACCACTCCTCTCAAAATTTTCCTCTTTTTTTCATCCTGGATCATTTCTACCCCCTGGATTGTAGTTGAAGACTGGGCTTTTCAAAATGCAGTTTGAGTATGAGCCAAGATTTTGCATTTGTTCTGCACAGGCAAGGCACAATTTTTCACGGCCACCCTGGCTGACTGATGATGTATATGCACAATTGATGTTGTTCCGGAATGAAAGTACTCAGTTCTTTCTCCTTGACCCAGAAACTGCACGGCTTGCTGGAGGTATCTGTCACGATACAATTGTAAATATGCAAAACAGAGCGTAATATTTACAACAGTATTAATAGATATAACTTTAGCTGTACACATAGCATACATATATATATATATATATGAACCTAAATGTGGGTACAAGCTTGCCAGCTCTTAACTGGGCACTGCGGAGCGCCACAGTGTTGTGCACACATGTGACACAGCTGTGATTTTGGGCGTTTCCGCTGCTGTGGCGTCATCACAGCTACTGGGATTTCAAATAGCCCCAGCTGTGACTGTGGGTTCCACAACTGATTCTGACTGGCTGTACTATGTCAGTGTATCCTCAATTGCATCGTCGCCTGAACAGACTTAAGTGTTTACAGGCCTGTTCAAAGGACACAAATGTCTTTGGGATGTCACAGATAAGCGCTATGGAGGCTGGACGGCTTGCCTCCAAACTCTGCTTGCTATTGCTGGCGCTACAGGCGGCGAATGGTATCGTATTGTGATCGTACGATCATAGGTCACCATGCACAGCTGCCTTTGTTCAGTTTTGTAGTTACTAGACGCACCAAGCGCAACGGCTGTGATGTGGTGCATGTATGTTTCGCCCAGTGAATATCAGGCTTTACTTTGCACAGTAATTAAGATATCCTGCTATGGCATTTCTTTGCGTATTGGTAGATTGTGTACAGTTGCACAGATCTGAACCCACAGAGATTGTCGAATAAAACGTTTGCTGTCTCTATTGATCTGCAGGTCCATTGTTAGCGGAGATGACTAAGAATATGGAAGAGAGACAGAATGATACATCTTCTACAAGCGTCAAACTGTTTCTGTATTCAGCTGTAAGGGGTTTTTTGTCATTGGTTTGTGTGTGTGTGTGTGTGTGTGTGTGTGTGTGTGTGTGTGTGTGTGTGTGTGTGTGTGTGTGTGTATGTGTGTTTTGTAAACAAACTTTGTGTGATGGCGGAATTCTGTGTGTGTGTGTGTGTGTGTGTGCGTGCGCGCGCTTGCCTCTGCATGAAGTGATATATGATATTTGGCAAGTGTCAGTGGGATATGACACGATACTTTTCATCTGATTTACAGCATGACTCAACTGTGATGTCCTTGGGAAGAGTAATGGGTAGATTCAACAACCTTCAACCTCCGTACCTCACAAGCATAATAGTGGAGCTTCACAGAAAACACGGGCAGTTCTTTGTCAGGACTCTATTTGACAACCATACAGCTGACAGCCCATACGAACTTACAATTCCTGGTACGTCGGTTGTAACAATTGTATAGCAGTTACATGGTTGGTTAGTTTGGTTTAACATCCCCGCCGCAAGACTGACTGGAGACGGCCTTAATGGGCGGGTTGTGGGGGGAAGGGACAGCTACCCTAACTGAACAGGCCAGCTGAACACTATCTGATCCAGTCAGACTGCCCTGTTAGCCATATTATTTTGGTGTATCCTTGACTGTGATGGACAAGTTACATGAACAGATCCAGTTTACACAGCCAGGGGAAATGGGAAACTTTTAGGAAAAATGGGAAACTTTTAGGGGAAATGGGAAACTTTTAGGGGAAATGGGAAACTTTTAGGAGAAAGCAAAATTTGTTTCCTCTTGCATCAGATCAGAAACCATTATCATAACGTGCTTCTGTATCCTGGGAAATAGGTTGCAGCTCCCAAAAGAAAGCTTTTCTTTGCCCAGTCATGTAAAATGAACATCATGCATATAATTATGCCGGTGGGCAGGGAAAGTTTGACAATTAGGCTGTGGTTTGATATGCAGTAGGCACAAGTAATCAATAATAATAATAATAATATATTACACTTGTAGAGCGTGGAGTTCTGCTTCGAAAAGCACTCAATGCGCTTTTGCTCACGCACACACACAACATTTACACGCACACATTTATGCACATCAATACAGGCGGTGGAGTTTAAACTTAAAGATTAAAAGCTAGTTTGAAAAGATGTGTTTTGAGTTCTGCTTCAAACTGTAGGAGGGAAGGGATGTTTCTCAGAGAAGATGGCAAGGAGTTCCAAACGTGGGGGGCACTATAACTGATCCAGCATGTGCCCCATGTCAAATTACAGTTGGACTTACCGACTAGCAAATGGACGCTGCCCACCAGCAGACATTTAATCAGTTGCGTAACCACAGCTTAGCAAAATCATCTATGGTAATCATGCCCACATGACCTATTTCTCTGTCATTGAATGGACAGTGATTTTTTGTGTGTGTTCTTTTCCTTTTTGAGTTTTTTCAATTTTGAGGAAAAAGTAAAGAACACAGGGGTGATTTTCCTTGTGTATTATACAGAATTCTGTATTGACCTTTTTTTGTGACAGCTTTTTTTTCTTTCTTTTTTTTCGGGGGGGGGGGGGGGGGGGAGGGGGGCACAAGCACTGATCGGAAGTTTCGGAAGTTGAGTTTCCACTTCCATCATGATCACCACCAAAATGCAAAGATGCAGTTCGTTTGTTGGGAAGCAGTGGCATGCCTCATTGACAGGAAACTGTGAAAACAAGTGGAGGAAAGAGTGGTTAGATGAGCCCCCCACCCCCACCCACCCACCCACCCACCCACCCACCCAGAGGGGATTTGTTCACTATTGGAGGTTTTGTTGGAAAATGACCCCTGAGAACACTCCATTCAACTGCTGCATATACTTATTCTTGACTGTGTGTGGTTATTGTTTGGAACAGGTTGTAAAGAACTGTGTCCCTTGGAACAGTTCCGCAAACTCCTGAACCACATGATGTTGCCTGCGTCTGACAGAGAGGCTGCTTGTGCTCTTACTGTCTCCAAAAACTGTGAGTTTGGTTGATTCATATTTTAAAGTCATTGTTTGTTCTGATGCCGATTTCTGACATCATGGGGCCAAACCAAAGCCAAAATGGCTCACAATCCTGCAAAAGTTTTAAGGCTCGTGGATGTTTCCTGATACTTGTCATATGGATCTCTGAAATACGAGCATGTACAGGCCAGTGCAATGTCGTGTTGGTGTATGTGATTGTTTGGTCAACTTGTTTGTGAATGTCATCTGAGCTTGAACAGTGCTGTCCTTGAATTCTGTGTGTGCGTGCGTGCGTGCGTGTGTGTGTGTGTGTGTGTTTGTGTGTGTGTTCACAGCCATGATCTACAGCATTCTGGTCAGCATCATCCTTGTGCTCGTTGTAGTGGTTGCTGTCATGATCTTCATTGTCATTCGCACAAGACGAAAAAGCCGGGAGACCAGTTCTATGCTACGATACAAAAAACTTCTGCAAGATGATAATGCAGATGATGATACAGATGAAGATGATGATGTGCATGAATTGTAGCTCTGGGAGAATCACTACGTCACCAAATTATTCTAATTTCTTATACATGTTTTCATTGCATTTAATGTAACAAATGGGTTTTTGTTGTTGGTTTTTTTGTTTTGTTTTTTCATTTTTGTTTGTGGGGTTTTTTTTTTTTTTTTTTTTTGGGGGGGGGGGGGTTCCCCTGAGCTGTGGAACATCATCAGGATACATTTTTTATCCTCCAATTTAATGCGCCTAACCCGGGGCTACTAGGCTTCACAAAAGATTTGGAACAAAAGCACTTTTTTTGGTGCACATATACAACCTAATTGACTGCCGAGTAATGGCAAAACACACTACACGTATGTCCTCTGACATCATTTGAGGGAAGAGGCCATTACCTCAGTGTCTCTCATTATCCGATCACCCCTTTTCCCCTTAAATGACATCATGGACTTAGAGTGTAGTCTGTCAACAAGTCTAGCAATTCACTAACATCTTATGACCACACAGACTTGAAATTACACAGCCCAAAGCTCTAGCTGCCAGCCAGTGATTGACAGCAACACTATCACAGCCGCCTGGCTTTCACTTCGCAGAGTGCCTTCTGCTGGCTCAGTGCCACCCGTGATCCTGTTAGACGCTGTAACAGGTGTCAGGATTATAAAGAGTGGGGTTCAAAGACTTGGAATCTGAAAATGAAGTGTTATATGTTTTTGCCTCTATCAGCCTACCAGGGACTAGCTGTGGCTAGTGTGGCAGGCAGACTGATGGTGTATTGTATTCAGGAGTGGGCTGTATATGGCATGTAACTCCACCTGAAATATTCCATTGTGAGTTGTTTTTTTTTTTTGTTTTTTTGCTGCCCCAACTCTTTGCCAGTTCCAGTGGTTGGTAGGAGCCGACGTAGGTAGGAAAAATCCCGCTTGCCTCGGCTGGGACTTGAACCCAGGTATCCCGGTCCATGGTCCGAAGTGCTAACCACTACACTATGGGGGCTGGTAATGTGAGTATTTTCAGATTTCGAGTCTTTACCCGTACTCCTCATGTTATGTTTCTGGAATCAAACAACATACGTTACTCCAGATGTCTTATGGGTATGATTTTGGACACCACCAACACAGCCAAAACTAATTACAGTGTATTTATGAGACGAGATATGTTGGACAATGGGACCTAAGCCACTGTATCAAACTTGGGATAGAGGTAATAATTATGATTTTGAGCTTTTTCCCTGTGCATTTAATCCTACACACTGTGTGTTCGAAGAAAAGAGGCTGGAGACATGGTACAGAATCCATTGATCACAGAAACTATCGTGGATGGAATACATGTTTTATCCCTGAAAAGTCTTTTTCAATCGCCACTTGGAAATTTACAAGTCACCATTTAGTTAAGAGAAAACAATTTTCTGACATGATTTTAGCGTGTTAATGTGCATTTTTTTTTGTCCAGTGGCAGTGTACTTCCGTTTCGCTTATGTTTTTTTTTGGAGAGGTCAGTTCCCGTTCTTGAGCATAAATTATTGCCAGCATCTTGGCACCAGCACAAATCAACAAATTTGTCTATTTCATGTGCTGTATATCTGTCGGAGTGCATTTGATTTGAGATTGCATTGGTTCTTGAATTAAATTAGAAGCTGAAGTGCAGTGTACATGTATTTCAAAACTACACAGGGATGCAATTGATATTGTTACTATCGTATATTTGTATATTTTTGTTGTTGTTCTGTTACATTCAGAGCTACATGTACTTGTGGAACATTTCATGAGAGAAATCAGAATATTTTGCTGTTTCCTCGATCTCTCCCTGAGACAGGGGTTGTGCCATTCTAACAAACATGTATTGTATTATGATACAGCGCACCACATGTATGCTGTACGTACTTTTCAAGCAATAAATTCTTTTTGATGTTTTATTTACAATATGGATTTACATTTATGTGTGTTAAAATGTTTTCATACTGAGGTGATGCACAATGGTAGTAAATGCTGTATAAATTTGGGCAACTAACTTCACTTTCACATTCCAAATCAGCTGGTATGCATGTTTATACATGTAGCTGGCTGTGTGGTAGCTATCAAAGATGATTGCATGGACCACTGCATGGGGCAAACAAGGTTGGCTGCATAATAATTTTTAGCTTTGGTTCTGTTCACTCTGTAGGGATCCCTGTATGTATGATTTATTTTTTATTTTTGATGGAAGTGCTATAGCTTCCTCTGCAGCTCATTATGAAAATGGATGCCATAAACACATCACTCTCCCTGAACAAAGAACGAAGGCCTTTCTCAGCTTGCAAAAAGAGCTATTCAATTGAAAACTGATTATTTGTGTACAACTGGTTTGTTTTAGTATCCCATTTTGTATTTGTGCTGTCATTTTTCTTGTTTCTCCATCTTTGATATCACCCATGCATGCTGGAAAAGGGTGTTAAACTCACAAATACCACCCACCCAGGCATATCCCATTTCAGTTGGGTGATTAATATTTTTTGTTGTATGTCACATGTATAAACGTATGCATTTGTGACTGGGCTATAAATTAAATGACAATGACAAAATCAAGAAATATTGCACTGTGTGTGTGTGTGTGTGTGTATGTGTATGTGTGTGTGTACGCGCTGGTTTGATTGATACGCCGGGACCTGTAATTAATTTATAATCTTTCAACCATCCACCAGTACTTTTGTAGTATGATTCTAATTGATCTTGTCGTAGTGTTTCTGCACACTATTGCATTTTTACATAATACAGACATGATCCATATAATTATTGATGATAATTCATGTCCTTTGGGACAACTGCGTGAACCCCAAGCGACCCACGATCCGCTAAGCCACTGTGGACGAATTAAAACGAAGGGAGACAATCTTGTCCGCCAACATGTCGGCTCCGCAGACGAACTGCGAACTTTGGTATCGATGATCAGTGCACTTGAATGTTCGAATACATGTTTGACAATGTTATCGCCGTGGTGGCGAATGTCATATCGACCGTGATGTTACTGGCATCGCTAGCCGAAAGAAAAGAGAGACGATGATCGTGGGATGGCCAGGGGGCGGACCGGCGCTCTCTGTCGCCGTTTCAGCTTTCACAATGTGCATCTTCTGCAGCGTCGTCTGTGCAACAGAGGACCCAGAAGATATATACAGTTCATATACTTTCGGCTCCCCAGCATACGATGACGAGCCGCTAAACCTCGTTTTGCTGCAAGTGGTAAGAGGCTAACACCATACCATACCACACCACGCTTCCAGACGGAACTTGGTGGGCGTTACGGAGTTGGGCCTAAGAAAGATCTTACCATTGTCTTTGGTTGGGCTGTTAGATCTATAATATAAGGGGATGTGTGTGGAGGGGGGGGGGGGGCGGAGGTACCGAGTCCTCATTGATTTTTTTCTTTCTTCAGGAATTGATTTTTTTCCCTCTTATCAGAGACTGACATAGATGTTGACATTGTTACATAGACACAAATATCTGGCTTTACATTCATTGCACACCCATTTATCAAGTCATTGTACATACACAATAAAATCTACACACACACACACACACACACACACACACGAAATACACATTTTAAGCAAAACATTGATAAATGCAGCATTGTTTTTGTTCAGTATATATATATATATATATATAGGGGAAGTAAGTAAAGCTGAGAGCGCTCCCTAGATCTAGGAGATGTGTGCTTTGTATGCCAGTGGACAAGTCCGCCTTGCCCTATATTGGCTACAAGCCACAGTGGAGGGGGGGGGGGGGGGTTGTACCGACCATTTTCCTCCCGGTGGGAGGGGAATGGGGGCCCTATGGATGGTGAGATACCCTTAGATCTGTTAGACGTTTCAGCGGTAGGATGGTAGATTCCCCCCCCCCCTCCACTGTGGCTTGTAGCCAATATAGGGCAAGGCGGACTTGTCCACTGGCATACAAAGCACACATCTCCTAGATCTAGGGAGCGCTCTCAGCTTTACTTACTTCCCCTACTTTCAAATTGACCTGATTGAGCGCATGTTTTCGGCTTTAGCGACGCCTTTGTTCCTTTTCTATATATATATATATATATATATATATATATATTCAAAATTTCACCTCTAAGACTAGCAAGAGCAAATTTTACTTCAAGAGGGCCTTAACCCATGCAGTTCTCTCATATCCATCTTCTTCCAGATGCTGAAGAGTTTTCTGTGTTTATCCAGGGTATGAATTTATACGCACATGCAGAAGAGACAAGGGAGGAGGGGAGGGCGGATTGTTGTGCTGCTTTGGCAGGCACTAACCCCACAAAATTGAGCCAAAAATACCACCGTGACCATAATTAGTCTGTCTGCAGCTTTTCCGTCATGGAGATAGAAGTCCAATGGCATCCTACCCAAATGACACCAATGATGCCCTCTGGCCTCAAGGATTTGCTCAGCTGACAAAGGTAATCAGATACCGGTGCATCGTAACTGGTGCCCGGCCTCACACAGCTGTGACATCACTATCACCACCATCTGATCACAGCCACAGTTGGGAAAATTGAGGGAAAAGCATCATTTATCTCCTGGTGTCCTTTTCCATGTCTTATACAATACAGATATCTAAGCTGCTGTGAAATCTGTAACACAAAACGCTGAAGTGAGAGGTGTACAACTTAACCAACGATAATCAAATTAGGCCCATGTTTCCTGGTTTGATGTCTTTTTTTCAGTAGCCTTTAGTGTAGAATAGCAGGACAGCATGTAAGACGGGCAGCAATGTCTAAATGCTTTATCCTGAATAGAAAATGTTTCATCATCATCTCTCTCTCTCTCTCTCTCTCTCTCATCCAAGTTTAGTATTTGTAGTTTAGCAAGGACAATATCTAAGAAAGGCCTGCGCACCTAATCTTTTATCCTTGTAAAATAAAGTTTTGTTCATTCTCTCTCTCTCTCTATCTCTCTCTCTGTTTGTTTATATATGTTTTCTCATATAGTTCTCCCCACTGTATATTCATCAGGATGTCGATTAATTTGTTTTAATGCTGTGTGTGTGTGTGTGTGTGTGTGTGTGTGTGTGTGTGTGTGTGTGTGCACTTTTTTTTTCTTTTTTTTTTTCTACGCCTTCTTTTTCTTTTCCGTAGTCATAGCTTTAGATGTAGTACTTCAGTCGTTTATAGCAACGGCAGATACGTAAAATGACTATGTGGACAACAATGTCAATATCTTTACCGTTGAAATAAAGCTTCATTGATTCATTGATTCTCATTGATTCTCTCTCTCGGCACATGCAGACACAGCACACATTCTCTGTCTGTCTATCTGTCTGTCTGTCTCTCAAACACACTTGCATAATACTTCTACAATAGTTCAGTAACTGTGGACTAACGAAAATGTTACAGGTTGGGATGGAGCAAGCATTTAAGTATGGAAAAGAGCTAAGGGAAAGATATACAGCCTTCTTGCCAGCTGAGTACCTTCGTTCACAGGTAAATGTTACACATGTAGTCAGAATATGCACTGACTCTAAGCCTGGGTTTTACACCACTTTCACTTGGTTGAACTCACAGAATGTCCTGCTGTCGTACGCAGTGTGTGTGTCAGCATACTGCTGATTAGCAGTCGGACATTGGTTACATCTGTGGTGTTGTCCTTAACTGTAATGTAATGTAAATGTAACATGTGTATGTGACAGAGCAGGGAAATCTGTGAGAAGAGCTTGAGGAATCTGTTGAGCATGGAAGCGAAGGTGGAAGAACAGTGGAAACAAGTGTTCTCAGTGACAGTGATTATATTGTTCGCATCATTCTGTAGTTCAGCATTAGCTTGATGTGTGGGGGGAAAAGAGCTGTTCCTCATTCATTAAGGTGTACTGTATATTTAAAATAGTGCAACGTTTAGGATATTTTTTTTGACATTGGACTTTTTCACATTTTGCAGGTCTATGTGCGTAGCACAAATGTTGATCGGACTTTGATGACAGCCCAAAGTCTTCTTACTGGATTGTTTCCAAAAGACATGAAGGACTGGCCACCTGGTATTTGGCAGCCCATCCCCATACACACACAAGCCAATGATGCTGACCAGGTTTGTGATAAAACAACGAACAAACTGACTAAAACATGAGAAAAAAAAAAAGAAAAAAAAAAAAACTCACCTCCTGTCAAAGGCACATGACCCAACTACACCACAATTCTTTTTTTGTTTTCCCCCTGCTTCTTATTAAAAAAACCAAATTGAAACGAAGAGGAATGAATGAAAAAAGAAAGAGCATCAAAAGAGTGATGAGGGAAAAAGGTGTAAGAAAACTAATTATTACTGTTTTGAGCAACTTCCCAGGTCTGTTCTGCTAGTCCATAGAATTACCAGTTCGGTTATTGCAGTCGCTAAGCACATCTTGTGTGTACTTCACATTTTGCCACAACTTTCAGCTTGGCATCGTGAACAGAAAACAACAACAGAATTGCAGACAAAGTAAATTTCATTGGCTGTTTTACACTTTTTTCTAGAGAAAGCATTGGCTCCTGTGCCACTTCACACACTGCAGGTGCAAAAAAAATCATGCTGCGGATATCACAGTGACATTCAGTCTCGGTTCCTGTACAAGACGAGTTTTTAACTCGTTAGCTGAACAAGGTGAAGTGTCGCTTGAACTTGCCTGGCTCCTATTTTATCCTGTCTCTGATGTGCAGGTGGGTGCATGTGTTTCACAGGCCACTCATCTCAATGCCAATTATGCTCGTGTACGCTTTCAGTTATTTGCACATGCCCCATGCCCGCGCACGGAGAATCTGAAGAGGCAGTGGACAAACACTCAACCTGCAGCTGCAAAGAATATTCCACAATACAAGGTAACACAAAAATCATGATGTCACATGTTTTAACACATTTCGTACTGCACACAGGGTTTCCCCTTCTTTTAATTCTGTTCCCACTGCATCTTTCTTTTTGTTGTTTTTCCTTGTGTGGTTGTGTCATATCACATGTCAGTCTAACTCGGGCTTGTTTTCGTTTTTTTACTTTGAAGTACTTATGCAGACAGGTGACACGTGTATTGAACTTCCTGTCATGTGCTTTGCTTACTTGGAAAGGGGAATAGTTTCCTGCTTAACTCTTTGACGACGGAGCGCAATTTCTGACACACGATTTCCTATAGGAAATCGTGTGTCAGAAATTGCGCTCCGTCGTCAAAGAGTTAACTTGCTTGGTAGGAATAGTGTTGAGAAAGGGAGCAGTGTGAATGTACTTTGCCCATCAGATGGACAGTCACTAGCAACAGTGGGGGGAACCGGGATAGCTGAATGGTAGAGCGTTGGACTCTCAATGCTCAGGTTGTGAGTTCAAATCCCGGCTGGGGCCAAACATTTGTGCCGGCCTTTATCTCGTTGCCCCGTCTTTGGTATCACCCTTATGTGGTGGAAAAGGACGTTGAATTCCTCAACACCCACCCACCCCACTAGCAACAGTGGTGTATTATCACAGGAGAACAGATGTGAAGATATATTCTGATCAGTTTCAGTCACTGTTTACCTTTTTGTTTAAAAAAAAGAAAACAAACTCTTTTCAGAACCTTGTGAAGTCTCTTGCAAAGTACACCAATATCTCAACACTGGATGACTTGCACCGGCTGTCAGACACAATTTTTTGTGAGGTAGGTGCAGGCCGTGTACATGTACCACCAAAGAGGACTCCATCCAGAGCTGAGGATTTACTGTAACTGACAACATTTCATCAGTGCACTATGACTAGATTTGCTGTGTACTTCTTTGTACCAGCATGTTTGAGTGCCTGTGAATAGGTAAAAAGAAAAGGAAGAAGATGATACAGTCAAACCTGTGTAAGGCGGTCACCCAAGGGACTGGGTCAAACTGACCACCTTAGACAGGTGACCGGGTTATCCAGGGTGTCATGTCAACAGCTAGTGTGTCAGGGGATCCTCTGGGGTGACCAGGTTAGACAGTGGTTTGGCTTATACAGGTGACCGCCTTGGCAGGTTCGACTGTAATATGTTTATAAAATGTGATGTCAACACTTCTGTTAAGTTGATTTACTGCTTTTTTCTTTGTTTAAAAAAAAAAAAACAACGAAAACAAACCAACATAATAAGCCCTGGCACACGGTAATGAAATGCACCAAGCTCACGGACTCATTTTATGGTGGGAAAGGTGTCACCTTTCTGCTGGTGATCAGATCTGTAAGAAAATTTCATCCTTATCTCTGCCAGTAATCCCCTACCAGTAAGCATACTATTTTATGTATCTGTACCTTTAGGAGTGTTTCTGTGCATGGTGGCGATTGAACAGACTTTGAGACACGTTTCCTCCATCTCTACTTGCGGACTGCAATACTTGTAATACCAGACACCTTTGTCTTGCCCATTTGCAGACAGTGCACAATGGGACGCGGCCTGCTTGGTTGACAGATGACATCCACAGGCAGCTGATGGAATTCAGGAATGATTCTGTCCAGTTTCTTATCACTGCCTCAGGAACTCCTCGGCTTTTTGGAGGCAAGTGCTTCGGCCCAGTTTGGTTATCAGTTTTCACATAGGTTACAAATGAATAAGTCCCAGATTTTTTCGTTTCTTTGTTGTTGTTGTTGGTTGTTTTTTTTTTTCAATTATAAAGGTGAGATAAGGAGAGAGAGTGGCTTGGAGGGCGGATATTGTCAAAGGCACAAGATATGAGTTGGGGGAAGGTGTGGGGAGGGGGAGGGGGAGGGCTATGTCACTTACATAGCTATAACCCTGTTTGCAAATGATGACATGAAGTGAGTGTTAATACAAACTGTTCACAGGGCCTATGCTGTCAGAGATGACCAAGAACATGGAAGACAAGGCAAACAACACATCGGACTTTAAATTGTTTCTGTTTTCTGCGGTATGCTCTCCATCTTTTTAACTCTATTTATTGCAACTGCTTTTGTTGTTATAGTGTCTCTAATAGGGGTCTGGTGTCCTGATGGCTCTAGAGTTGTGAGTTTAAGAAGAAAAAAAGGAATGCACAGAGACTCAAGACTCAAATGTTTTATTGTTTTAGGCCAGTGGCCCACAACAAGAGTGTGAACAGTGACACTGATAGCATGAACATTCAGATTCTATGTAATAAACATGAAACTGCATTACTACTGGACTATAACTATGATACAATATGACAGGAATCAACACAATTAACCAAGTGCAACTTCTCTCCTTTTGAGCGCTTTGTATATGTACACAGCCACATTTTTTACAATCGTTTCATTTCTACACGCAAGCAACAATGACACTCTAAACAGTGACGGGGTGCTATAATACTTGGCTGGGATTAAAAGATTTCTTAGATCGTCATACGCTGGACAAACCAACAGAAAATGCTTTTCGTCTTCATTCGCCATGTGGCACATTGCACATTTGACAGTAGTACCAGTAGGATATGAATACCTGTTCTTGTGAGTAGCAATCGCTGAGAGCCAGTCTGAATTTGGTAAGAATACATTTTACATGCCTGCTAAACGTGTAAGATACATATGGTACAGAGAGAGAGGGAGAGAGATTGTGTGTTTGTATATGTGTGTGTTTGGTTTACCTGTCCATGCAATTTATTACTGCTCTGTTGCAGCATGACACAAATGTGATATCGCTAGGTCGCGCGATGGGTATACTGGATGACATTCAACCACCATATCTTACCAGCATTATAGTGGAACTTTATGAGAAAAACCAACAGTACTTTGTGAGCATTCTGTTTGATAATCACACTGCCAACAGCCCCTTCGTGAAATTCATTCCTGGTGAGTATTTCTTTATACATTTAACGGAGACACACACACATGTGCATGTGCACAGAGAGAGAGAGGTGACTGTGTGTGTGGTTCACTAGGGAGGACCAGAAGTGTGGGGACCCCAGTAGCCATTTGGGCTACCAGCCAGGTGAAAACTGGGAGCCCAAATATTTTTCTGATAGCCCGAATAATTTTGTCTTGGTCTGTGTGTAGGAAGCTAATAAAGGGTGGGTGAAGTGGGTGTTTGGGGGTTTAACGTCCTTTTCCACCACATAAGGGTGATATCAAAGATGGGCCAAAAAGCCAGCACAAATATTTGGCTCCAGCCGGGATACAAACTCATGACCTGAGCATTAGAAGTCCAACGTTCTACCGTTCAGCCACCCCGGCTCCCCAGCTAATAAAAGTAACATGTGACGTGTAACACAATTTAATTACTTCTTTGCCATGTGGCAGTGAGAGAAACAAAGCTGACGATGCAGGAACCATTTGCACTAGGCTTTGTGTGGTGCGTGCCGATTTCAGTAAACTGGCATTTGTTGATGCTGTCTCGCAAAATTCTTTTGCCATTTGGGCTACAAAAAAAACAACAACATGGGAATGATTAGTGGATTCTACCCATGACTGGGGAGGCATACCATTGAAGCTGGCAAAGAGTTTGGGGTAGCAACAACAAAAAAAGAGGGGGGGGGGGGGGGGGATTGGTTCACCCGACATGAAATCTCCTCACATTTGGTGACAGGTGAGTGCTTTTGGTCCTCGCTGGTTTAAGTATGAAGTCAGCAGGAATACAAAATACAATAGACAGCCTCTGATCAGCTCTTCCCTCTTCTTCTAAAGTACAGGTCCAACCCATAACTTGATTATAGCACCACAGCATTGTAACCGACCATCCCCACCATTCTGAAGGATTAGAGTTTCATACATTCAAATGATAGGTAACGTCGTGGACATGTCTGCTGTCTTTTTTGGCCAGGTTGTGAAGAGATGTGTCCACTGCAGCAGTTCCGCAGACTCCTGGAGGACAACATGCTGTCAGCAGCTGACAGAGAAGCTGCCTGCGCTCGTCCGAGCATCTCCCGAGATAGTATGTATACTGGTATACAGTCTAGTGTTAGTGAGCATGTGAAGTGGCTCATGTTTGTCTTGGATGGGGCGTTCTCTGCTGCAGAGCCGGTTTCTACTGTACATGTATCCGACTCTTCAAAATGGCTCTGCATAAATCGACCCCTAATCCGACCTATGCACACTTGATGACTTCTCACCTCCCATGCGGGTTATCAGGTTATATCTTTGGTTTGCTTGAGTGGAGCACCTCAGCAGCAGTGGACTGGTTCACCATTATGACAGTGAAATACCTCTGATTGATCTGGGGGGCAGATTTTGCTGTGGTCGAATCAAATGTCTTGAGAACCAGTGCGTAGAGCAGGAGAGTAGCAACTGGCTGTGCAGAAAGGGGTTTGGGACGACCAAGTGCTATGTGTGTCACATTAGCCATCCCATCACTGAAAAGTTCTGGTTTGGGCATTTTCTCACTTGACCATCTTTGGTGTGCTTAGGCGTATGACACACATGAGACGTTTTGGTTTGAACAAGCATGGAAAACAGTTCGAAACATGCACCAGAAAAGTTAGGGCAAAGGCATGTTGTAACTGCATGTCACATGAGAAACATGGAAAAACAGCATGTTTGCTGTTTGTTTGGACTGAAAGCACTCCCTTGTTCACATCAGCCTTACAAAGTTAGTTAGATCACATGACTGATGTCCGATGTGTGATAGATGATGCATAGGAGCATGCAGGTTTGCTTTGGTTGGTTGCACTTTGAGGCAAGTAATTGGGTGAAGTGTAAATATTTATTCACATCAGTATTATTTTTGAAACTCACAGGAAGAGTCAGGGTGGTTTGGTTTGAGTGTGTGAGATATGGGTGAGGGCAACATGTTTCTGGGTTCATTGTTTTTCTTTGTTGTTTTGTTATGTTCATTATGAGGGTTTAGTAGACTACAAGCATGCACATAATGTGTGTGTGTACATATATATTTAGTGTGTGTGTGTGTGTGTGTGTGTGTGTGTGTGTGTGTGTGTGTGTGTGTGTGTTCTGTTCAGACCTGGTGGTGATTCTGACTGGCGTGGTGATGGTGCTGGCTGTGACAGCTGCTGTCTTGGTCTTCAATGTTTTCCGTAGCAGACAGCGAAGACAGCGCTTCACATCAAACCTCCGGTACCAGCAGCTTCTACAGAATACTGCTGATGACGACACAGACGATGATGTATCTGTGCAAAGGTTGTGAGCACTGCATGAGTGTGCTGGAGTCTTCTTTCACATCCCTTCATACCAACATGTTTGATCGTTTTTCACTCGAATGACTCACTGCACCTGTGACAGTTTTTAAAAATGTTGCTAATGCTTGTACATAAGTTGACCTAACTTATTCATAAATTGTTGTCAGCCTGGTTTTTTTTTGTTTTTTTTTAAGGAAGCTGCAGCCCCAAAATTTGAGAAGTCAGACTTCTGTTACTGGTGCTTGAAAGTACGGGTATGTGGGGGACTCATGCTGTACAGACAGGGCTCTTTGCTGGATTTTTCAGAATTTTTAACTGGGATGTGTTCTTGCCCATGACTTGGTAGATCAGGTGACTCCTTCAGTAACAGTTGGTGGACACCCTTGACGTACTGTGCTTGTAAATAAAAGCGACACAAAAGGGACAGAAACCACTTAACTTTGACAAAGGACGGCACAGGTCGACGTTTCGGCTTACGCCTTCTTCAGGACATAAACAAATGGGACATAACTTCAACAAACAAGCAAAAGGTAACTCTGCGGACGTACTGACATACACGGCGCGGAAAAAAAAAAAAAAAAAAAAAAAGGGTGGGCGAGAAAAGGACCAGAAAAAAATAGCAAAATTATCACAACACCCATCCTTAGGTGACAGAAGACCATGGACTGTGTGTGAAAAAAAAAAAAAAAAAAAAAAAGTTGGGCAGAAAAGAACAAAAAAGAATAGTGAAAATTAGCAATCACAACACCCATCCTTTGGTGACAAGGACCATGGATTGTGTGTGAAAAAAGTTCAGAGGGTTATGTTACGGCTTTTCGTTCAAACCACCCGGGGCCTGACTTCCCAGGCGCTGAATAATGTGCGACTCTATGTCGCGTCTGTCTGTGGCGTCACCGTGCATAAGCCACAGGCCAGTTACTGTCATATTTAAGATGGAGTGGCCTGCAGAATTGAAATGCACGGCAACGGGTTTTATTCTGTTGTGTCTGGTGTCGGCGATATGTTCAGCAAAGCGTGTTGCCAGGCTACGTCCAGTTTCCCCAACATACAGTTTGTGACATGCGGTACAGATGATGGCGTATATGAGGTTTGTACTGTCGCATGTGAAGTGGCGTTTAATGGTCATTTTTCCTTTGGGGCCCTTGACAGAAGTCACTGTTGAGACATGACAGCAGGTTTTGCAATTTTGTTTTTTGCATGGAGTTGTACCAGGGGGTAGGGGTTGGTGGGGCCTGACATTGGCGCGAACCAGAAGGTCTCGCAAGTTGGTGTCCCTCTTGTATGCAACAAGAGGTGGGGTGTGGAAGGTCTGTCCAACTGTGCAACTCTTCGACAGAATGTGCCAGTTGGACATGATGATACGTTGGACTGACAGATTATGGGGGTGAAATGGAATGGAGAAAACCGGACGTTCCTGGGCAACTGTATTAGAAGAGGTGTTAGGATGGTGGTGTGTTGTGATACAGAATTCTAATACAGTTGCCCAGGAACGTCCGGTTTTCTCCATTCCATTTCACCCCCATAATCTGTCAGTCCAACGTATCATCATGTCCAACTGGCACATTCTGTCGAAGAGTTGCACAGTTGGACAGACCTTCCACACCCCACCTCTTGTTGCATACAAGAGGGACACCAACTTGCGAGACCTTCTGGTTCGCGCCAATGTCAGGCCCCACCAACCCCTACCCCCTGGTACAACTCCATGCAAAAAACAAAATTGCAAAACCTGCTGTCATGTCTCAACAGTGACTTCTGTCAAGGGCCCCAAAGGAAAAATGACCATCAAACGCCACTTCACATGCGACAGTACAAACCTCATATACGCCATCATCTGTACCGCATGTCACAAACTGTATGTTGGGGAAACTGGACGTAGCCTGGCAACACGCTTTGCTGAACATATCGCCGACACCAGACACAACAGAATAAAACCCGTTGCCGTGCATTTCAATTCTGCAGGCCACTCCATCTTAAATATGACAGTAACTGGCCTGTGGCTTATGCACGGTGACGCCACAGACAGACGCGACATGGAGTCGCACATTATTCAGCGCCTGGGAAGTCAGGCCCCGGGTGGTTTGAACGAAAAGCCGTAACATAACCCTCTGAACTTTTTTCACACACAATCCATGGTCCTTGTCACCAAAGGATGGGTGTTGTGATTGCTAATTTTCACTATTCTTTTTTGTTCTTTTCTGCCCAACATTTTTTTTTTTTTTTTTTTTCACACACAGTCCATGGTCTTCTGTCACCTAAGGATGGGTGTTGTGATAATTTTGCTATTTTTTTCTGGTCCTTTTCTCGCCCACCCTTTTTTTTTTTTTTTTTTTTTCCGCGCCGTGTATGTCAGTACGTCCGCAGAGTTACCTTTTGCTTGTTTGTTGAAGTTATGTCCCATTTGTTTATGTCCTGAAGAAGGCGTAAGCCGAAACGTCGACCTGTGCCATCCTTTGTCAAAGTTAAGTGGTTTCTGTCCCTTTTGTGTCGCTTTTATTTGCTTAACTTGTAACCACTTCGCAGTCATTACCGTTTCCGTTTCTACTGTGCTTGTAGTTCGTAGGCTGGTAGCAAACACCATTATGCAAATGTGACAGCCTCAGAAAAACTTTTGATGTGCAGAGGGGGTGCCTCTTAATGTTTGTTTTCTGTTTGTTGGTATTGTGTTCACACTTGTATTTCTAGTACCTCGTATTCATCATTCAGTGTTATGTTTTACATGTACTGAGGTTGGTGCACATTCAAGTTGCTTTGTATTTTATTTGGTTTTGGGGAATGTATCAGTTCAGTGCCATATGTTGGTTGTGCTGTTGTGGAAGACCTGTTCAAGAGAGGCCACAATTTGTGATGCTGCATTTTAATTGATCATACTTGCAATGATTCCCTTCAGTGGTAGTGGCCGCAAACTTACAGAAACAGCCTGTGTTCTAATTGAGTATGACTGCTTTTGCAGTGTGTTAGAGCTTGTTTTGGCGTCATTGTTTTGGGGATACACTCGCCACACAGGCCCGATTTTTTGCGCTCCCACTATTGACCCATAACCACACTGTTTTTCTGCCACAGAGCAAATTTCATAAGTGGTGTATGCTTTCCCCTCTGTGGAGGGAAGTTGTCTCTGCGCTATGAAAACTGGTGGGCAAGAAAACACGTCTTTTTCTCTGGCCTCTGCCATTGCTGGTATAGTTACTACGGACGGAGGCTAAGTAGGTCAGGACTCACCGCCTTGGTTGGGTTTACGGTTGCCCTGCACGTGCCCGTACTGCTGTTGTTGAACCGGGCCCTCAGACACCGACCGGGTATTAAGAAAATCCTCGAAAACAGAGCACTGAAGTAATTTCACCAACCTTCCAACACCACCACAATAATCCGAAAGACGACAGAAAACAAATCACTGGCTTCGGGGGGAGTCCAGTCTGTGTAAACCGGCGAAAAACCGACCAAAAGGGCTCTGCTCCGAAGTCGTGTCCGCTCGACCTCGAGCATGAACCGGAAGTGAGCCTGTGTTCTAATTGAGTATGACTGCTTTTGCAGTGTGTTAGAGCTTCTTTATACAGCATCACTCCTACACCTTTTCATCTTGTGCCTTTTAACCTTCTGCAGATTTTAACTCTGTAACTTTCTAAAGATTTTAATCCCCGTCACTTGAATCTCACCTTGAAATGCATAATGTGATGTGTTGTTCCCACTGATATTACTTAATCTATTGTTCACTGGTATTTTGAAGCAAAAAGCAATAAATGGGGGGAAAATACTGCCTCATTGTAGTAAAATGAGTGCATAAATTTGCATGTTGTGTATGGGAACACATTGAGATTGAACTAAAATTAACATCTTACATTGTGGCTGCCTTGTCAATTACATTTTATACACCACTGATTTTTAATATTCTGGTTTTAGAAGCATATAGCTACAACAGATCAAAACAGGAACTCGCACACACAGTCATCTACTTCCACATCTGCAGACGGAAGAACTAGATGCAGTACATGTAACAGTGCTTTATCTCAATTAACGAAGCAAATAGATGATTAAACTGGGTACATCTGCACTGACTATCCATAGCCAAAGACTAATGTTGAATGAAGACTACACAATCAACACCCCCCCCCCCCCCCCCCCAGAAAAGAAAAAGTGTGAACATTTTTGGATGACAGTTCCAAAGACAAACTGCATTATGAGAAAACTGTACAATTATCAATTATCGGAATGCACTGGTTAAAGAAGGGCAAGGGTAAATGGTCCAAAACACTATCATTTGCACTGCATAAGCAATGAAGAAATTCATAATAGTTGTGTACACATGACAGAGTGGCTGCTATCAATATAGGTACTGTATCCACTGAATATCACTACTGTCGCATATGCTTCTGTGGTTGCCCATATGACAGGCCCACAGAAGTGGACCTAAGCAACTCTTGGGATTGTTATACAAACAGGCAACTAAAACTGTAACATTTCTCAAGTATCAAACTTAAAAAATTATCCATAAACTACCATATTTTACATAGTTTTTTTTTTTTTTTTTTTTGGGGGGGGGGGGGGGGGGGGGGGGGTGAGGAAGGTACCAACAACTATCGGGGAGCACAAGTAATTATGGTGTGGAGCAATGGATTGGACCAAGTGAGTTCCTGTCTGCACATTATGAAACATACTGTATTGCTGACATTATCCAAAACCTTGTGTTAACTGAATGTCACAAGTAGCTATGCAAAAGATGACAACTGTAAAGTCCGCCCGCGTATGAACAATGCAAATAAAATGAGAGCAATTCAGTGGGGGAGCTGGGATGGGAAAAAAGGGGGATCTCCCAAAATAAAACAAATAATGACCTTAAAATGTCGGTTTAGATCAAGAACATCATATTGCATGCATCAGAATATAAACACAGAAGACTACCCCCCCCCCAAAAAAAAAAAACAACCAAAAACAACACCCCCCCCCCCCAAAAAAAAACCCCTACAAAACAAAACAAAAACCACTTGCGTAAGTATTTCCATCTATGCCAAAGCAGGTAATTCGCACAAATCAAGGAAAAATCATAAATAACTGCAAATAATCTTATTCCCAGCATAAATTCACAAAACTGAACTTCATAAATAGGACCAAACAAAAAAAAAAAAACTGTACATGGATATAATTTTAGAATTCACTCAAGTTTAAGGAGGCATCTTGCCTCAGGAGTCTTTATCAGGCCAGATACCAAACCCCTTGTCTAAATACCCGAGGCAGTTCTTGTACTGATAACAACAACAAAACCCCCCAAAAAATGCACAGACACAAACTGCTAGAAACACATACTACATCAGCATCCTTGAGATGGATAAGAACATAATAACAAACGGGACACACACTAAGGGGGAGGGAGGCGTGGGGGTCCAAGTAAATCCTACATGCTTTGTCTGACCTTTTATAAAACTCTTGCAAGACTTTGTGAAAGCTGTACCTGCAGCTACAAAAAAGCCCCAACTTCTATCCACATGTCCACAGCTATGTGCAGAGAATATCAAAATGACTGCTCTACAAACATCCGCAGCAATCTGGTGATGAAGCTGTGCTACTCTGTTTACACGCTGTCAGAAATTTAACGTAGCTGAGAACACACTACAACAGACATCAAGATAAAATCTGAGTGCATACCCACATAAACTGGCACACTTCCACAGTGAAACAATAACAACAACAACAAAAAAACTACTCCATTTGGTATGCTGTTTTTTTGAGGACCAAATCTACTCCAGTGACCAGCCCAACAGGATTCCTACAACGCACAACAAAGATCTGACAGGAATGTGTACACGGCGGATAATAACCAATCATAACGTGTACACCAAATCTGAAAAAAAGGCCATCAACTGCTATAAAAATGTGCAAAAACATTCCTCTCCTAACACTATCACCACTGAGCGCCATTCAACAGCAAAAGTTCGCATGGTTTCAGAATCTCTTCTCATGAAAAAAAAAACCATGAAGAAACACCTGGAACCTGACAACACTTAACTTTACCACACAATTATTAACACGTCTGAAAACATCAAGAGAAAAACATGAATCACCCATCTCCACACATCTGCTTATGAGAAACGTACAAAACAGAAATGTTCAGGTTTGCAACCTCCACTGTCTAATTACATTTGAAGGCACTATAAATAAATTACACAATGATTAGTATACAGCAGAGAGAGAAAGAGGAGGGTGGGAGATGGAGTGGTGGGGTTACAGCTGCAGCATGACGACATACGATAATGTAAGAGGTCGAGAGGGAAATAGCATCAGTTTGGCTGGTTGTTTATGTGTTTGTTTGTTGTTATTGTGTTTGTTATTGTGTTTGTTGTTATTGTGTTTGTTGTTATTGTGTTTGTTGTTTATGTGTTTGTTGTTATTGTGTTTGTTTGTTGTTATTGTTGTCAGTTTTTAAAAGTGTGTGTAAATCAGAATCATGGTTACTGCATGACTGGTGCAAGTAATTAGCACCACATATGTACAACACTAAAAAAACAAAAAACAAACCCAACAAAACTGCACCTTTGTGCAAAGAATATGCTTTCAATTACAACCTGAAATACAAAATAAACCAGTCAGGACACTAACAGGGATGAGGGAGGGAGTGCTGGCAGCATATAATTAGCACGTCGATAACTATGATTTACTTTTTACACACACCATCTCATACACTGATCATAATGCTGCGAACAGCACTCCAGCGTAACTGTCTGTTTTCCGTTATCTGTCCAAGGCTTTTTCTCAAAGCACTACTAATATAATGACCTCTTAAATATAATAATGTGAAGTTACAATGGCACAACTGAAACAAATGGGAAGGAAACAAAACAAACAGCCCAACAGAATTCAACCATCAAACAAACCACAACAGCTAGCTGCCCAAAATGTACAAAGACCAACAAAACAAAACAAAAAAAGACAAAAGAAGCCCCCCCCCCCCCCCCCCCCGAAAACCACCACTGTCCAGAACACTTTAGCATGACAGGAGAAAGTAAAAAAGTGTGTGTGGAGCAGGAAAAAAACAAACAAATGCTGTATAACTTACAAAATATTTGTAGAGCACAAGTCTCCTAAGCAAGACTACAACAAAACAGGCAAAGACAATGGAAATAAACACACCACACAACACAAGCAAGCAACATCAAACTGAAGCCCATGTTAGTATCACAGAGCTGTCTGAAGACATCTGTGAAAGAGAGCAAACACAGTGAGCAATGAGAGGAGTGGGGGGGGGGGGGGGAGAGTGGGGGGGGGGGGGAGACAGGAAGAGGGAAACCAGTGTTTAGTATACACCTCGGGGCAGAAAGTCGACACTTTCTTCTACGGTCAATGCAGCACAGGTCTGGCGACACTGAGCACTGTAAGTACCACTGTATGCAACTTTTGGCAAACAAGACATTATCTGATCCATGAAGTCTGGTTAAGTTGGGCCGCCAATGGACTGGCACTTGCACAGAAAATGCAGGCTATGATCTTGAAACCATATAGGATTTATCTTACTGCTACACTTTCAATTTAAAGTTGGTGATCCTCTCCAATCTGCAACACACTGGCAATTGCAACAATCATCAATTTTAGTTCCGCCCACTGTGTGAAAATAATATATGGTATTCAAAGGGAATGAATTCAGTTCTGCTCAGGATCTAAAACTCAGCAAACAGTGATGCTCAGCTACAGCTACATAACATACTCTGTTTCAAACCACAAATTGCGGAGCGTACGATAACGGTCAGATTCCCCATGGTTTCCATCTCCCCATCCCTACTGTCTCTGATGCTACTGACAGAAGCTGGCTGCTTTTCCAATCAAACAGTTGAGCTACTGGCAGGACAAGCTGAAGAAAGTGATGATAATGCAAATGCTGCACTAATTCTCAAATGTGATTCATTCACTCACGACATAAAGTGAAATCAGCTTGTTTTCAGGACGGGAACAGGACTGAATGTTCAGTTCAGTCAAGCATGGTTTCAGGTCAGCAAAAAAATGAAGCAGTCACACTGTGGTGAGGTATACTCAGTTCAGGTGGGAATTCTGGAAAACTCTCTTCACAAGAAATTACGATGCATGTACATAAGAAAAAAGACAAAGCTTTGGGGAAGAAAAAGAAAAGGAAAACCCCAGAATACATCTACCCTTGAACACATGCACCCCCAAAGCCCAGTTCCAAAACATCCACTCACGCGTAACAAATGTATAAGACACTGATAATCCACACAATTTAAAAAAAAAAAAAAAAAAAAAAAATTCCAGCAATAGAAAACTAAAGTTATCTACAATAGATTTCTTAATATTTCTCTACACCACACCGCACCTGCAGGAATGCATAAGCAGTTGTTGCATGATAATAAAAGTATAAAATTCTTGGTGAGAACATACTTATGTAAATGATACGGTACCCACGAGTGACAGGTCACTGATTACACACTCCAATAAAATCGCTTTGTGCTTGAGACAAGGGGCCAAAGAAGAATCAGCCATGAACTGTAACCTCCAAATTCAGTCATCTTTCACGCCATGATGAGTTTTACGGAACGAGTAAGAAAGTTCTCTGGGTTGATGCGCCACAGCAAGATGAAATGCTCTACTGTTTTTGACTCTAAAACCACAACCTGAAAAATGTCCTCCGGTAGGCATGAAGGTTAGGACTTGTCTGGCATGTCATATTGTGCCTCTGTGAATGCCAGGGACTAGATGTGGGCGAACACTGCGGCAGGTTGAGATGCATGATGGCAGGATGGAAAGGCTCTACAATGACGTGAGGTGGCTCAACGTTTGCGACGACAGACGCGCTTGTGCTCCTTGTGCCAGTGCTCCTGCTGACAGCGCACGCTGCAGTAGGACGTGTTCCAGCAGCAGTGATACATGGCCTCCTCCTCACAGTTGTAACACTGCACACACACACACAGGCTTGTTACTTTTTGTGAGTGTGTGTGTGTGCACAGATGTGTGTGCAAGGTGTTACTGTGCATGTGTGCATGCCTGTGCTTGTACAGCTTATTGAGCCCCTGACAGGCAAACATGAGGTACGTGCAGCCTACACTGCCATCAAGCATACGATGGTACTCGTACTGCCGTGAATATCATTTGTTTGTACTTAACTCCTAACTGCCCACAGCCCTAACCCCCTCCCCACACTATATGACAAGACTTACCAAAACTCACAGACCACTTACCACCATTCCACAACACTATTATCTTTTTCGTGTGCTACAAGCCTATCATAAACGAAGGAGATCCAGATGATGTGTTTGTTGTGTTGTTGTTGTTGTTGTTTTTGTTTTCAAGTTGGTCCGGCGTCAAATTAATGTGGTTTCAAGCTCCCTCGGGCTTCAATAGCGCATGAATCCTTTTTCCCCTGGGTCTCAAATCTATGTTTTTTTAATGTAAATGTTGAACGTTTTCTTCAGCGTTCGGAATAGGATAATTATTTCTCAAAAGTGTGTTTCAAATGGAGACTATGCTCATATGGCTGTTACTAGGACGGATTGAGTATACGTGTGAATAGCTGGATAAACTGTATACAAACATGAAGTCAGTGACAGCTCCCCACCCCCCAACACACACACAAGTGCACACACACACACACACACCCACACACCCCTCATGTCATCCCACATGGTCAGTCACATGTGCTTTCATGTTTCATGCAATGGACTTGTCTCTTGTTGCCTACCCTCCATCACATCAGTGGGAAGTGGTTGGGACAAATTATAACTAACAGGAGCCCATCCGTGTGCTGTTAGCTATTACGCGGCCAATACCCAAACAAGCAAGTGGCCGCCCTATTCACATGAGGGTGCCAAATCACTGAGCTGTCTGGCTAGTGTGTCCACCGCTTGACTGAGTGTGATGCAACGTGCTGTCATGTTGTACTGGCTAGCCTGGACCGCTCCCCAGAGTGTGATGCAACATGATGGCACGTTGCGCTGTCTCTGGGGCAGACTGCTGGCCATAGCGTTGTCTAGTGTTGTCTTGTGTTCTGACGATTTTGATTTACGATGTGATTTTTGCGTGGGCGGTTAGGAGTTAAGAAAAAATAGAAAATCGAAACACAAAACCAATTTTCTCCGTGTACGCACCCACTGCTTTTTCTTGGTCTGTGAGATGGCGTCTTTGTGTTTGGCGGCCAGTTTTCATCTCCTCCATGTATGTTTCCTTGCACTTCTCCTCTGTCGTCTTGCGTGCTTTCTCGATCTCACGCTGCACGTTTGTCATCGCTCGTGCAAACAGCTGCCTGCTTGTCCTCCTCGAAGTCTTTCTTCAGCTGACAAGTGAAAAGAAGAACAAAAGATAAACATCAACAGGTTTAATAATTGAAAACAGTTCACAATCTACAAAGCATGTATGGCATGTTTAAAGACTGTGGTTCACGATTAGTCTCTGCAGTCAGCTCAGTGGTACAAGCATGACATACACAGCATCACATCCAGCTTTTTAAACTTCATAATCTTACTTGCAGCAAACTGTTGCTCAAACTTTAACCACTCCACCATGCTGCACCTCAGCATGCACCTACCCTGTCTGTCAACTCCTTTAATGCCTTTTCCTTCTCTTCGTCAAACTGTTTTTTCAACCTCTCCGTCACGTCAGCCGTCTTCTTCTCAAGCCGGGCCTGCCAGTCTGCATCGGAGGCAGACTCTGGCGGTGGTGACAGGCGCGGCATCTTCTTCACTGGCTCGTCTTCTTCTTCATCATCCTTCGTCTCCTCTTTTTCTGTCTGCGTGGCTACAACATGTGTTTTCTGCACAGACAGGAGAAAGAGTTCAGCGCTAAGCACCCAACAGCAATACAATGTCCAAGCATTTATGCTGTAACTGCTCCCATAAAGACAAAGCCGAGCCTGGATCTCTCTCCACAGTTCTGATGTAGCAGGGAAGTTTGTCAAGGCTTTCGTTCAACAACTTTTCAGTCTGTTTTTTTTTTTTAAATGACCCCAACCACAATGGGCAGTATGAAGAATCAGGAAGGTGTACATGCGCACTCACCACCCACACATGTGCGTGTGCATGCGTGTGTATGCACACATGTAAACATTTGCATGTACGGCATAGTCTCAGAAAATAATAAATAAAAATGTTTGATATATACCGTTTTTGTGTCTGGGTTTGCGCCACAGTCTGAACTGGTCTGACAGCTGCCTTTTCGTGACCTGCGTGACCTTGTCCTCACTGGAGGTCACAACAAAAGACTCATCAGGGACACCGCCTGCAAGAGCAGAATACAATACATTCAAAACTGTTAAAAAAAAAAAATGAAAATTTAAAAAAAAATGTCAAAAGAAGAAAATTACTCAGAAATCAGAGTATTCATTAAAAAAAAAAAAAAAAAAAAAAAAGGGGGGGACCAACAAAAGTGGCATCAGACTGACAGGTGTAATGAGTGGTAGTAAGAAGGCAGTAGGTCCAGGAACTGATGATGATGATAGACAGATCTGTAAAACTATATCAATATAACTGCAGAATACTAATTCTGTTTTTCGGGGATGTGACGCTCACAACGGTCCAAGCTGTTTCCAGGTATTGCTATACCCCCCCCCCCCCCCACCACACACACACTCCCAACACCAAGACTCTGACATGTGAACAACTAAACATCTTGATTAAATTCCCAAAAGGAACTCCAAACAATCTGCACACAAACTATCCCAGCAGAATCAACCGTAATGTAGTGGTCAGCACTTTGGACCATGGACTGGGAGACCTGGGTTCGAGTCCAAGCCGAGGCAAGCGGGATTTTTCTTACCGAGGTTGGCTCCTACCCAGAGCAGGTGTGCTATGGGCAATGAGGAGGCCGCTGCCACACAGCCATGACTCACCCGCTTCACGGGTGTGACTTGGGGGTGCTTGTCTTGGTATGACACGTCTTATGACGTGGATGATCACACGGCCGGCAATGAAGGTGCCATTGTTTCCGGGTCTGGTTAACACCAGGATATTTATGACAGGAAGTGTGGAATGCGACTTGTCTCGCAGTCCCAAACCTCAGGACCGCCATAACATCATCACACCATCCTCATCTCCGTCATCATGCGCAATGAAAATTGCCCCAGCTTTTGAGCCCTCTGTGGATTTCACCCATGACCTGGGAGGAACACCACTGGATCTGGCAAAGAGTTGGGGCAGAAAAAAAAAAAAAAGAAAAAAAGATGGATCAACCAACACCACAATACACAGAGCCAGCCAAGTTCACCTTCACTGCGTTGGACTTTTTGCGACGTTTGGTGTCACGCTGGTGGACGTGACTTGCCGCGTGTCCACCTCCTCCTCCTCCACCCACTCCATCGACTCATCGCCTTTGTCGTCATCATCATTGTCGACTGCCTGCCTGGGGACGGAACCCTGCTCTTTTAACTCTCGCTCTCTCTCATCTAGCAGTTGCTGGTGCACCTTCAGCTCCTTGCACGCCTTGTTGAAGCCTGCCAACACAGGAGGTCACTGTCATTAAACACTGAACAAAAAAGTATAACGCACACACACACACACTCGCACACCATGGCTTAAAATGGTCCACGATCCAGGAGGAGGAAACGTGTGCACCATTAAGTGACAAAGTGGCAAATGATGGGGGGGGGGGGGGGGGGGGATGTGTCTGGGGGCATGCTCCCCCACAATTTTTTTAATCATTATTATTTTATTTTCTTATGAGACTAACATCTGAGCGAATGGGTATATTTTGGCATGAGTTTTAGAGCTTCAGACGAGGAAACACTTTTTTGGGATGAACATTTTGAGAATTAGACTAAAATATGCGCAGTTTGCAGCATTTTGGCATGACATGAGGAGAGAACACACTGGGGGGGGGGGGGGGGGGGGTAGTTTTAGCCAAAGGTGGAAATTTGTCAAAAGGTGAAGATTTTAAGCCCTCACACACACAGAGAGAAAACAAAAAGACTAGTTTTAAATTAAAACAGAACTCAAACCAACCTGCGGTGCGCTTAATTTTCAGGGTCTGAAGATTGGTCGTGATGGGTCTGATGTACTCTGCTGGGATTACGGCTCTGGAAAAATGTAAAACCAACGGTGCCTTATGCCTGCCTACTGATCTGACACCTCTAGTCTTAACCCTGGTCTTGCTGAAGTGCTTTTCTTACGCAGAGAAAGCCACAGACATAGTCCGCCATATTCCGTTCTCAGGGCGGTGGTGGGTGGAGTGGGGGTGTGGTGGGTGTTTGGGAGCTTGACGTCCTTTTCCACCACTTAAGGGTGATATCAAAGACAGGGCAACGAGAAAAAGGCCAGCACAAATACGTGGCCCCGGCCAGGAATCGAACTCACGACCCGAGCATTGAAAGTGCAACACTCTACCATTCGGCCACCCCGGCTCCGCCCGTTCTCAGCAAGATCAGGGTTAACAACTGAATACACACTGAAACCCTTATCCTACCCTAATTGTAAGCGTGAAAATTTACATGAAATGAAACGAAATGGTGCCAGTGATATGTTTGAAACAAGAATATGGCAAACACCCCAAAGGGCATTGTAGCAATTCTGTAGCAACAATTAACTACGAAGTTCTCTTCACTGTCACATTCCCCTCTGCTGCTGAATGCGATGGGCTTACCGCTGATGCCAGCCGCCAAAGAATCTGACATCCATTTTCCCGTCCACTTCGTTTATGACCTTGGCTGGCCAGTACCCAAAACCCTTCAGTTTGGCATACACCAGGTCGTGAGGAGGATTCTGCATATATACGAAAATAAATGCTGTTATATTCTGAGTCATAATACATTCTGAAACGGAAAATTTTATACAAAGATTTGGGGAATCTTTTCATTGTAAATGCTGCGACACGTTTTAGCTTCAGCACAATGCCTCGCAGTCGAATCGCATGAAACAGTGTAACTGACACAGAAATTAATGTCAACATCGTACATTAACGAACATCTGTACAATTATGGTGATGAATCAGACAGTGATGTGATGAACAGCTGTGACTGCACCTCTCCACTGGCCACAAAACAAAAGAGGAGATAGAACAAATACAATGAAAACAAATTACAGATTCAGTAACTGGGTATCCTCTCATTTTCCCCACCTCAACTGATTGTTATTTTATGTTAATGTTGTTAGCACTGTGGAAAATATTAACACCACTCACACAGGGTTGGCAGAACCACTGTTCAGGTTTGGCATTAGACATGTAGTAACAGTTTGGGCAGAGGTTGATTTCATCCAGCTGAAATCATACACAGGTGTTTTTTCAACATTCATTCACTCGACACTGCAGGAAACAACCTGAGTCATTTGTACATCTATACATGTTGAACATACAAGTGACCATTATCTCTGCAAAATCATCACCAGCGTTTAGTCATGTGCATAATCTATGCACATAAAAATATTAAGAGAACTTGCAAATGATGGACAAGTTAAGAATACAATGCGCATGTCAAATGCTGAGAGAATTACCATCACACTCTACAAGCAATAGACAGAACTAATAAAGAAATCATTATTGCATTGTCACTGACACAGCTGCTTAATTAAGGCGATCATGAAAACTGAAGCGGCACCACAAAATTAGAAAAGAACACTGACTGTGTACGTGTATAAGAGCTATCACTATCAGAGTATCAGCTTCACTCACATCATACTTGCAGTCTCTAAGCATTACGTGTGCCAGTTCTGTCAATCCCCTTTCTCGTCTGAAAATACAGGTCACATTTGCACTGTACATGTACATTCAATAAAACAGTTCAAAACAAAGCATAAGTGTCTATGCACTGACACCAATACATCAAATTTGTCTGGCAAATTATTGTTTTGTTAAACCAAAGTTCTGTTTTTGTTGTTTTGCTTTTAATTTAAATCTGTTTAATCAACAATGAACTTGACAACAGAAATTTAGCTGTGACAAGGAAAAAAAATGACAACCACCACCAAAAAACACATCCAACTTGAAATACACTGTACTTCATAAGCATTTTTCACTGTGATGCAAACCCAGACCTGCCTACCCACCAAACATGACATGAGTAGTGCCAAAAACCAAACGAGTAGTTTCCTGGCCAAGTGAGTAGTCCTAACATATCCCAACCGAAATGTGCCAGCTTGTTGCTTAAGCTACAAATCAACTATTCTATTCTTTGGCTTGTTTGATTCGACTGGTTACAGTGTACTACCATAGTATCTCAGTTTGTTTTTTGTTTTGTTTTGTTTTTAGCCAAATTTCTTTCTACCGGGTATTTACACATCGTTAAACTTTGAATGAGGCTTGTTCAAAATGCTGGATCAGCGCGAGCAAAAGTTCAGATCGGATTTGACGAAACGCTAACCGCTAAGTTACATAGATTTAGGGGGAAAAAATGTGTAGTTGGGCAATTAAATGTGTAGTTGCGTAGTATGCCCAAAATTACTTAGTTTTCTATGGTCAATGTGTAGTGTAGGCAGGTCTGCAAACCGCACTGATGCACGGAAAGTAAAAACTCTGCATACCCCCATACAGTATGACACAGTTGTGCAAAATGGTCCGTGCGTCAGCATAAAATTCCTCCATACATTTGTAGCGCGAGGCCTGCACTTTAATTTCCATGGCGTTCAGGTCCATGCGCTGGTAAACGTAGCGTGCGTAGTTCTCCTCCTCCCCCTTGATTGAAATCTTGTGCAATTCTCGAGTCTACACAGAGGGTAAAGGGGATGTGTACAGCTGTTACAACAATTCTCGAGTCTACACAGAGGGTAAAGGGGATGTGTACAGCTGTTACAACAATTCTCGAGTCTACACAGAGGGTAAAGGGGATGTGTACAGCTGTTACAACAATTCTCGAGTCTACACAGAGGGTAAAGGGGATGTGTACAGCTGTTACAACAATTCTCGAGTCTACACAGAGGGTAAAGGGGATGTGTACAGCTGTTACAACAATTCTCGAGTCTACACAGAGGGTAAAGGATGTGTACAGCTGTTACAACAATTCTCGAGTCTACACAGAGGGTAAAGGGGATGTGTACAGCTGTTACAACAATTCTCGAGTCTACACAGAGGGTAAAGGGGATGTGTACAGCTGTTACAACAATTCTCGAGTCTACACAGAGGGTAAAGGGGATGTGTACAGCTGTTACAACAATTCTCGAGTCTACACAGAGGGTAAAGGGGATGTGTACAGCTGTTACAACAATTCTCGAGTCTACACAGAGGGTAAAGGGGATGTGTACAGCTGTTACAACAATTCTCGAGTCTACACAGAGGGTAAAGGGGATGTGTACAGCTGTTACAACAATTCTCGAGTCTACACAGAGGGTAAAGGGGATGTGTACAGCTGTTACAACAATTCTCGAGTCTACACAGAGGGTAAAGGGGATGTGTACAGCTGTTACAACAATTCTCGAGTCTACACAGAGGGTAAAGGGGATGTGTACAGCTGTTACAACAATTCTCGAGTCTACACAGAGGGTAAAGGGGATGTGTACAGCTGTTACAACAATTCTCGAGTCTACACAGAGGGTAAAGGGGATGTGTACAGCTGTTACAACAATTCTCGAGTCTACACAGAGGGTAAAGGGGATGTGTACAGCTGTTACAACAATTCTCGAGTCTACACAGAGGGTAAAGGGGATGTGTACAGCTGTTACAACAATTCTCGAGTCTACACAGAGGGTAAAGGGGATGTGTACAGCTGTTACAACAATTCTCGAGTCTACACAGAGGGTAAAGGGGATGTGTACAGCTGTTACAACAATTCTCGAGTCTACACAGAGGGTAAAGGGGATGTGTACAGCTGTTACAACAATTCTCGAGTCTACACAGAGGGTAAAGGGGATGTGTACAGCTGTTACAACAATTCTCGAGTCTACACAGAGGGTAAAGGGGATGTGTACAGCTGTTACAACAATTCTCGAGTCTACACAGAGGGTAAAGGGGATGTGTACAGCTGAACAATTCTCGAGTCTACACAGAGGGTAAAGGGATGTGTACAGCTGTTACAACAATTCTCGAGTCTACACAGAGGGTAAAGGGGATGTGTACAGCTGTTACAACAATTCTCGAGTCTACACAGAGGGTAAAGGGGATGTGTACAGCTGTTACAACAATTCTCGAGTCTACACAGAGGGTAAAGGGGATGTGTACAGCTGTTACAACAATTCTCGAGTCTACACAGAGGGTAAAGGGGATGTGTACAGCTGTTACAACAATTCTCGAGTCTACACAGAGGGTAAAGGGGATGTGTACAGCTGTTACAACAATTCTCGAGTCTACACAGAGGGTAAAGGGGATGTGTACAGCTGTTACAACAATTCTCGAGTCTACACAGAGGGTAAAGGGGATGTGTACAGCTGTTACAAACAATTCTCGAGTCTACACAGAGGGTAAAGGGGATGTGTACAGCTGTTACAACAATTCTAGCAACAGTCGCATTCTAAAGACAAGCAGCTGGCAGGCCTGTTGAAGAGGACAAATTTTCCATAATGGAAAGCTCCAGGGCCTGCATGTAAAAGTCAGGGTTAGGGGAGTTTAGCCCCAGGTTAGAGTCTAACCTCAAACTAAAATAGCTCTACGGTTAAATTTCCTGTCGATTTTTTTGTTTTAAATCAGGAAGCGGGTTTATTCCAGCAAGGTGTCCATGCCGTTATAGGATTTTTGTCTTTCTTTCTTCGCTTCCTTTTTTATTTAATTTGTTTTGGGGTTTCTTTTGTTTTAGTCTGGGTTAGACCCGTAGCCGAGGGTTAAATTAGTTTTACATATGGGCCCTGATCTCACTAAATATACATGGTAAAGAAGAGAACCATTCACATTCAAATATATCTGACATTTATCCTTTGCACTATAATAATGTAGAGATAAGTATACATATAGTTTAGTGAAACAACTGTTGTCTGTTGATTTCTGGCTCTGCACAACAAATTTTACAGAATCAAAGCAAGCTTATGCAAAAACCACTGTCAGTAAGCAGACTGGGTTGCCATCTTTGCCTCGTACTGTACACAGAAAGACATAATTTTATGGAGTGCACTAAAACCAGCTGACCATAAGTAATGATAGGCACGACAGAAAATGCTTATAAATGTTGAACAAACACAAGAACACATGCCCCACATGACGATAACAGATATAATAATAATAATGAGGATTTGTCTGGCCCCTAACCTCGTGCTGGAGCTCTGGGCGCCTCACAATAGTAGAGTGGCAATACATACATGTATATGAAATACATCACAGTACATACACATGAAATACACGTCACATGCACGTTACATACACACAGCTATGATACATATATATATATATTTGATGACAAAAATTCCTTCCATATTATATATTGATATTCTGTCACAAATGATGCATAACAACAGTCATTTCACCCAGCACACTCACCTTTTCTTTCAGCCTAAGTATTGTGTAACTTAGCAAAGTATTCAGCATCTTCTTTTTCATTTTATTCTTTCTCTTGCCAGCCTGAAATAGAGAAAATTATAAACAGGAATTAGCTTAGTTGCAGAAAAAGAACAAACTAGGGACACATCACTGAAGTGACGGACAGTTTACCTTAGCCTCAAGGTGTCTACATAGACGGACAGACGGACGGACGGACGGACGGACAGACAGACAGACAGGCAGACAGACAGGCAGACAGACAGACATCACAGACAGACAGACAGACAGACAGACAGACAGACATCCTGAAAAGAACAGTCACATATAAATTGGCAGGCGATGGGACTTAAAGAATATCCTGTCTTTTCGTTACACGTGACCAGCACATACACTGGGTTTGTACATGTGGACGACAAATGAAGGAGTCTTAAAAAGTAGCTAGCTTTACAAATTACTAATACAAAGACTCGCAGAAGTATCTTACTACACTGCTCAAAAAAGTCAAGGACCACCTTGAATCTACATGTTGTTTTGAAATGGTCATATTCCATAAAAGTGTTGATACACACGAACCAAACTCCCGCGGCCGTGTTAACAAGAAGTCAGATGGCGCTGTGAAAGCAAAAAAATCGTGCATCCACTTCCGGTACATCGTGCTGGATGCTTAATTATTCAGCAAAATGCCAAAATTCCAATCCAAATTAACTCATAGACCTGCAAATGCGCAAAAGCATGTTTTTAACATAATGATGACATGGGTGTGGCAGAATGAATGTTTGGCTTGATTTCTGCTCATTTGTTTCCCTTTGCAAGCTGGCATGGTTCCTAATATGGCATGGCAACATGATGCTCGTCAGCTGAGTCGTGAATCGTGCAGATAAAGGGTGAGCGTTTGTGTGCCGTCACGATGTGTGACGGTCCATGAAAATGCTTGGGGACTGTCCAAGTCAGTCATAATGAGGCCACGGCAGCGTTTCCTGGCAACCGGAAGTGTCAAGGAGCCACTATACCATACTGGCCAAAAATGACTACAGACAGGGAAGACTATGCCATTTCCTGCCAAAACTGAGAACAAAATAACCAGAGGTGCCAACCCCAAAAGTGTCTGTCAGTACTATTTCGCATGAAGGTCAGTATTTTTCGGCACTTGTCAGTATTCTTCCGTACAAAGAAACAAAAAACAAACACAGAATCGCTTACAGTTACAGCATTTAAGTGTGAGTGCACACACACATTGTGTAAATAAACCAAAAGTCAAAAATTAATGCAAAGCAATTCTCGCTCAGAGAAAATTGTAAGGCTCCAGATCAGAGCTGACTCCTGTTGTTATCATCATCTGTATCATTTTGATAGTAATCAATAAACTCAGCATGAAAATGTCTGAATGACCAAAACACATGGGGTTTCCCTGTCGGAGTCAGCAACTACAGGCAGAATTGCCCATTTGAACAGCAAATAGTCTGAGACTATATCAACTTTTACCGATACGGCACGCTGTAACTTGCAGCCAGAACTAAAAGTTTTTACTAAAAGGTCGTGCACTAATTCTGTCGCTTTTGGTTCATGCACAGCTGTACTTCCTAACAATCTTTTGAAATACAACAGGACACGAATCAGATAACTAGAGGGGTCTGATGTACTCATCTCTGCTCTGAAAGCGATCAACAATTCTGTATGTGTCACCGCCGTTTTTCCGTCTGTGTCAACAAATTCACGTTTCAGTTTCGGAAGGACTGATAGCTTCTCCTTTCGTTTTCTGAGCCGCTGACTACCCGTGTCAGTTACGACTGAAACCATAATGGCTACGACGCATGAGAAGGCTTCCATGTTATCTAGCTCTGCAGAAATAATTTTGATGCATTTGATATCATAAATTTTCATTGCTAGCCTGCTTGCTGGAGGGCACTTGTGAATCAGGTTTCATTGGTCTGAAAGTTGTGTTGACTCCACTACGCGCCATTTTGTCAACCCTTGAGACGCGAGCTATGATTGGCTCATTGTTCCAGAAACTGAACTGTGATTGACCACAACCTCCAGTTCAAGGGATACTGTCGGCAAATCGCTAAAACAAAAGTGGATACATGTAACTAACTTCGGTCAAATTTGTCTCCTCCGTATTTTTCGTGACCAAACCATATTTTCGTATTTAACTGAGTTAAGCAGCAAATCATACAGCCAGTCTGTACTACATGTAGTTGGCACCTCTGAGCAACCACGGAAAACCACTCCAACAGGCAGCTTAGGTGGTCACCGACGCCAGCACAGCCAGTCAAACCTTTGGAACCCTTTACACGACGTCCAGCTCAAGTTCCGTCACCCTGTGGTGTACTGAAGACTGACGCGGCCGCTCGACGTGCTTGGTGAAGGCCTCATGTTTGGTGGACCAGGCAGCAGAGGTTGACAGGACATGTTCACTGACAATTCCAGCTTCAGTCTGAACCACACGACGACTGTATGAAGGTCTAAAGATGATTGTGCCAAAGAAAAGACTTTATAAGGGATGTCTGTAACAGCTGGTGTTGCTGCTGCATCTGGAGTGGCAGGGCATACCCTCCAGGAGGACTCTATCGACATCACCGCACTGAATTAATTGCCTGGCTTGGAGACACCACTCAATACTGACACTTTTTGTCAGTGACCTCCCTTGCATTGAGTGTCATGTCAATTTAAAAATTCCACCCAGTCATCTTTCAACAATGGCCCCTCAACAGTTCATGAACCAAATTCTGTGAATTTTGAGGATGTCAAAGCCACGTGTTCAAGCTACATTTTGTGAAAATTTCAGATAATTTGAATGATTTTTTTGTGTGCTAAGTTGTGCATGTTTTTGCAAGTGGTCCTTGACTTTTTTTAAGCAGTGTATTTACATAACATCTTAATTTTGAGTAATTATGCCTGCAAGTCAGAAGCAGTGCATTACGAGAGTGAAAATAAATTCTGCTACACATAAACTGGTACTTGACACTATCATTCAATCATCAATAAAACTAACACTTTCAATAACACGTTGGTCACTACATCAAAATGGCAAGGCGGCTAATCTTGTTTCTGAAACCCCACTTCACCGACCTTTCTAACACTAATCACTACAGATACATGCATGCATACAAGTACCTGACCAACTCATGTTCACATATAATGATACAAAAGTAATTAAGTGTAACTGTAAGTAAACTAAAAGCCCAGTAGACTTCATTCCCCCACACCAAGCATTTACAGCAAAAGCTAGAGAATATGACATAACTGTATGATTTTCACACAGACTGACTGTCCTAAATCAGCTTTAAACAATGTTCTTGCCATTGTTCTAGGTCTGAGATTTATTGCTGCTGTCACTAGTGTCAGTCTATCGATATTTTAATCTGTAGATTGTTCAGTTTTCAAAGAGCTAACCTGCATAACCAAGTGACTGTAGGCTATAACATGCACACATTTTCTTTCTAAACAGTAACAAACACATGTCACAGTGCATCATCATTCTCTTACTTTGCTGCAACTTTTTAAAAAACCATATCACAACTCGTCCTATCTATTTTGGCCATATGCACCACTAATATGTGTATAATTTCACAGAAACTACCATGTCACATCATCATCTAAGTTGATCTTGCTTTGCTGCGACTCTTAATTAGTTTTTAAAAACCATATCACAACTTGTCACACCTACTTCGACCATAGGCATGACTGATATGTGTGTAATATTAAACATACTCTGTACACTGGAAATAAGCTCTACCAAAACCAGTACGTGTACACTGTATAATCAATCAGAAGCACGCTGTTAAGTGATACCCTCTCTTGATCATCATCGTATCTACCTCTTCACAGTCTGTGCACTTGCTAATCCATAACATTAATGTAGAAAAAGAGGTCTGGGGCAGCAAACCAAAGGTGCATGAGGTTTTTAGGAAAAGAGGCAGAAAAGGTCAATGAGCAAGGATGTAAAACCAAACAAAACACAGGTGTGTTTAGTGTTAGGGTATCCTGGCTTTTAAAAAAAACAAAAAAAGTTGGTTGGTCTGACAAAACTTTTTTTGGCAGTAATTGTGTGTACATGTGTGTGTGTGGTTCCCCCCCCCCCCCCCCCCCCCCCCCCCCCCCCCCCCCCCCCCCCCCCCCCCCCCCCCCCCCCCCCGGTACAATAATTCTATAATTATTCTGCATACAGAAACTGAGGAATGACATCTCTCAACGCTTACCGTTGTTTAAGTTTCTTAGACCTAAAGAAGTACACTGCATCAAGATATGCCTGTGTTATCCTGCCAATGAAACTATTGAAAGTTTTTTTTTCTTCTGTTGTTGTTGCCCCCCCCCCCCCCCCCCCCCCCGAGTTTGGCAGGATAAAAGTTATAGAGTTTGGGAGTGATAGTCAGGGTAGGTTGGGATGCCCAAAACACAAGTACTTTCTATACTATAGATGGACCTACAAAAATGTTTTAAAAAATCACGCAAGATCCAGAAGATAAAAAGGATGAAAGGTGTAAGGAGTGGATGGCAGTATTAAAACCTGTCTAAAGAACGAGCTGAAAATTTTGTAGCAAGCAAACCAACCACTACAGAGTCACCTACCTCAATTTCCTGTAAAAAGGAAATAAAGCAAGGATATATAATTAACAACATAATGGATAGCATATGCAACAAACATGGGTGATGTGACATCATAAGTGTGCGTGTGTGTGTGTATGCGTATGCCAGTGCATGCGCATACATGTGTGTGGTTTCTGCTTACTGGTACATGTACTCAAATGCTGCTCTTAAAGTACAACATATTTTAAGATTTCACAACAGAGAGCTGATTTTAGTAGGAAGATTCAGATATAGGTATCATTTTAGTTGATGCTGGAAGAGCCCCACACCAGAAACAGGGCACACATTTCCCTCGAATTGGGCACATTACTTTTCTTCGAATGGTGCCCCAGTTATACATATAATTAGAAAAGCAATTCAACCCGTATGCAAGTATGCAGCTACGGAGCAGACAGCCTGTCTAACTCTCACTTTAATCCCTGTGAAATAAAACAAGAAGCAAAGGAACTAGTCTGCTGGAAACTCTTGCATTCTCCGTGCAGCTATCACATGATCACATTTTCTTGCTACATACATGTGCCGCTACCGAACGGAAAGGGATTTTACTTCTAGTACAACATGATTTCAATCTACTTCACTTACTTTGCAAACAGCACAAACAAACTTGGGCCCTGAGTAGTCCTCTTTGGTGCAGTTCGTATGGTAGGCGCGGATGCACTCGCTACACAGAAGCATGTCTCCTGGGCCATGGCACTCGAAGCAGAACCAGTCATGGTCATCACGTTCCTGGATTGCATGTGAGCATAAACTTGTTAGACAACACCAAAGTCTGATGTGAAAAACAAAACAAACAAAAAACAAAACAAAAGAACACGCAGTCAGGGTCCATACAGGTTCACAGTCTTAAAAATTCATGACTTTTCCATGACTTTTCCAGGCCATCTCTCCTCTTTTCCATGACACCTTCCTCGCCCTTTTTCACACTAACACAGGTGAGGGTAGAAATTATGACTATGAGCTTATCCAAGTTATCGCAGTCAGCAAGACGAATGTTCAGAGTTAGTCATTAGCCTTATGGGAAGGCAGTTAGTTGGTATTTTTGGCAATCAGTCCAGTGAGTAATCACCAAGCTGACCGTTTCACTGTTGGGCTCAAAATGGCTTCCATAAAATTCTGAAATTCCATGACTTTTCATGACTCTTGAGAGAATTCCATGACTTTCCAGGCCTAAAAAAGCTATTTCCAAATTCCATGACTTTTCCAGGATTCCATGACCTGTATGGACCCTGACGCTGATGGATGTCTAATTATAATCACATTCAATGCGATATGTTTTGGTACATTATATATTACCAATAATTCCAAAAAAGACACTGGTACTACATATATTAAAAGGCATGAAGTTTCTGTCTGAATGTCTGCTGTGTTTCATGATCAAGGGTAAGATGCACTTTTCACTCTACTCAGGTACCCTACTTCTCCCAGAATGCCTCACAACCTACTTTAAAAAAAAGAAAGAGATTCAAACCCTATCATAGTACGACAAATTTCTTTCTAACTAATCTAAGTCATAGTAGTACTACAAAGTAGAAACTGGACTAAGCGACCACTTGACTGAGCGACCGTTTTTGCCCCGCACGGACGGTTTTTCTTCTTTATTGCATCTCCAACGACCGACCAACTGCAGTACGCGACTTAAGACCGCTATTCTGCTGGCAAAACGACCCCCCCGCCTCTCTTGCTGGCGACCACCCCTGGCTTTGTCTGCGCGGATTCACACCTTTCCGACAGCACCGCCGACCGCCCACGGCACAATCCCTGACAATACCCCGCGGGCCGCCAAGTCGTGGGCAACGCGTGACCAGTCACAGGCCAATTATCGCATCGTTACAGCTTAGCGCCACCTAAACACAACTGCAGTTAAGCGGGTGGTGATCACCTCAACCAGTTTACTTAAAGTGTCAGTTCCGTTGTTCCTAACACCTGTCAAGTCACTGATCATTGTTTTCTCAAAACACCTATCACGCGCGTGTCAATGCGTGTGGACGTGTATCTTTGTGTGTGTGTGAAGTAAGGCGGATATTTGATAGGCATGATGTGGTTGCTAATCCTTGTTTTTGTGTTTGACAATAAAGAAAACGGAAACTGTTTCTTGTTTTTGTGACGTACCTACCGGCTACACACACATATAAGTTGACTTATCTTGCACATAACGACTCCAAAGACACACGCCAGGAACAACTTGTCCTTAAGGGCTAAAAGCCATAGGACGTAAAGCAAGCTAATGATGATGACATAACGACTCCACTTGTGTGAGAACAGGCCGGGCTGCACTTCGTAGAGACTGCTGCATTACTGAAAGAATGGCTCCTAGAAAACGGAAAGTGTTGACTCCGGAGCAACGAGTTAAAGTCATCCAGCAGTCTGAGAAAGGAGATTCTGCCAGAAAAATTGCCGGATGGATGTGGGCAAGACATAAATCCAGTCGATTCTGCTGGCGAAAGAAGAAATCAAGCAAGAGTGGAAGGATGGTGCTTCATGCACGCGGAAATACAAACGGGGACATAGATGCTGCTGGGTGGGAATTTCGAGTGAAGCAAGCAGAATGTTTACGGAGCTTCAGCGATACGCAGTGGCAAACGACTTTAACGAAATGCTGGACATGCTGTCGAAAACGTGTGATGCAGCTCTCGGCACTTAAGCAAATCAGAGAGAACGGCAAACAGAGCCACATCAGTGACTTTTTTATGTGATTGCGTGTGTGTGTGTGCTGGCGTGCGGTGTGTGTGTGAGAGAGACTGAGAGAGAGAGGGAGAGAGTGAGAGAGAGCCCAGGGGACTGATGCCGCTAGGATTTGAATTCAGCCGGATTAACTGATCAGCTCAGTGACAGATTTGACACCAGGACGTCAGAGTCAGCGACGTACGTCGTGTGTGTGTGTGTGTGTGTGTGTGTGTGTATGTGTGAGAGAGAGAGAGAACACAGCGATCGTCAAATGTGTCAGGACCATGGTAGCCATTCGGGCTACCACCCTGAACAAAACTGGTAGCCCGAAAAAAATTCTGGAAGCCGGAGTGGCTGCTAGGTTCTGATTCATCTCAGAATTCCTGCTCGCCATTCGGGCTACCGCTACCGGAGCTTTCACTCGCCCGACGGTAAATTTGGTAACGAAAGCGAGCGGGCGAGCGCATTTGACGATCGCTGAGAACAGTGACGTGTATTGTCAGAGTCAGCGTACGTCGTCGTTTGTGTGTGTGTGTGACTGGCATTCAGTGTGTGTCCACTGGCACCGTTGGCACCCGCTTTTTTAAAAAATGTTTTTCTGTCGTGTTGAGGAATAAAGAAAAGCATTCAGAATCATGGTTGTCACTCAATTCATGCATGCTGTGCTCATGTGTGTGTGTGTGTGTGTTTTCGTTTCCCGCCATAAAATTTAAATGCGTCACACAAGTTCACAACACCGCATGCGCGACAATGTGAAACGGAAGTGGCTACAAAACATGGTGGCACATGCGACTCTGTTTACGTTTTCCGTCGGTGAAATTTAGGTAAAGCCGCACAATCTTGATTATGAAAGACTCCACAGAAACACCAAACTCTGCTTCTGAGTCAAAACCACGCATGCACACTGTACTTCTTATGCAATGATCCCTACGGTTGATATGCGCGGCTCCCGGCCAGGCAGGGCCGGGTCCGGACACCATTGTGATAATTTTTGTTTTTTTTTAAATCAAAGGAGGTGGAGCAGGCATTGTAATTTCCCTTTTATGGGATTGAATAAAATATCTTATGTCTTATGTGACTGACTGCAGTTTGGGCGACCAGTTGTTGTTCACGACCGTTTTTGCTTGGTCCCGTGAAAGGTCGCTCAAAAAAGGTTTTACTGTAGTACTAGTAGACCAACAGCATTGATGGTGATCTCATCATAATAATGAAAAACACAATTTCAGTAATTTTTAAGCATTCTTCCCAAAAGAACACACTGTAACATGCTTTTACTTTTTAAAAAAAGCTAGTTTCAGTTCACATGCTCTCTGCTGCACAGCACACAGGCCACCTGGGCCTGGGGCTTGAGATGGATTTTTCTGGATGAGTTCTAAACTGATTTGTAATACTGAAAGATGATTTACAATATCAACTTCCTCATCTGCTGGGAGTCGGTAGCCTTCCTGTTCAAGGCCCGTGCGTTGTCCCTTGAACCCCACAGCTGTGTACTCGATGATGAAGCCGTCTGCCACTGTTTGGTCAAGCTGACGACGACACTCCGTGTAGCTGGTCCCATACTCACGCTGCATATAGCGTGATAAGCGCTCAAGGTTGGGAATCTGCTTCTGAGCGCGGATGTAGTTTATGCCTTCGATCAGACGTTTGGTGACAGCGCATGATGACTGGCGCCGCTTGACCGGCTGAACCATGTCTGAAATCATGTGACACAATCCAGGCATGATGCAACATGACACTGACTGTAAGTGTAACTTGAGCGAACTACATGTAGAATAATAATAATAATAATAGTGGAGATTTTTAACGCGCCTAACCCAGGGGCTGGCTCTAGGCGCTTTACAATATAACTGGGGGGGGGGGGGGGGGCAACAACAACCCGCAAAAATAAAGACTGATAAAAATAAAAAAAACCCGCATTGTCTCCCTGCAGGCAACAGAGACCATGGCAGTAAGAGAGCGGGGACCCAAGCATCCTGCCCAACCACAGGATGTGGGGAACCCAACCCAAATAAACCATCTTACACACACACACACACACACACACACACACACACAGAGTGTACAAGACAATAAAAACTAAAAAAAAGCTATATGAATTATGATACTGAAGTATACCATAGCATCTGAAAGTGGCCCTATTAATGCTTGGGGGTCAAATATTTGTGCTGGCCTTTATCACGTTGCCCTGTCTTTGATATCACCTACATGTAGTGGGAAAGGATGTTAAACTCCCAAACACCCACCCACCCAATAAATAATCATCAAATCATTAAAACGTCTCTGCCTTCCTACACTGCTACATGCTACACCACAACAAGCGAGGTGTGTGATGCTCTGCTCAGACACATTTCTTATGAGCCTTGCCTACAAAATTAGATCTTCTTCCTGGTTTTTGTCCTAAATTGCACTCAGTGAAGCGTCAGGTCATTGGGTCAAGCCCAGTTGAGTATGTGTCGTTCACTTTCAGTGACCTGTGCCTATCATATGAACAAAACCCCCATTAATGAAAGTGACCTAAAAAAAAAAAAAAACTGCCTGCAGACGATATGAGGACACCATGCACACTGTAGTTGAACACGGCAAATGAATAGACCACACGATGCTCTATAGATCTCAACACAGAATGTGAGCAGGGCTGCCCCACACATTGTCCATTTCTCTGGACACACAGAAGACCATGCATTCAGGCCACAACCACTAAATGCAATACTTAGACAAACAGAGCTCTCCTCAATACAAATACAGTGCATGGAATTTTTGGGAGGTAAGTTTACAGTGCTTACGGGACATGTTCAGGACTTATCGCTACAAAATGGATGTCGCTTGCTGGGTCTTTCAATATCCTGCATGGAAAGCATTTCTAGCCCATTGCATCAGCAAGGAAACGTGCATAATCAAAAGCCTCACCTAGCGAGAGGTATACCACAGCCTCTGATCAACCAAAGACAAACACAGACGCCGACTAGGTGTGGAAAACCCTCTCCACATGAAAACAAGAATCATGGATGGTTGAACGCTACGTTATCCACAGGAACTGATGCGTCATCAAAATCGCCAAGGGAGGTGCACAAAGCGTGGTGACGTTCTTCACAACTGCTCTCTCAGATATTTCGCGTGAGGGCGAGTGCAAGTCCAGTCGTGGTAATTCGAAGGAAGGGAAAGATCTTCAGCCATGCCACGCATCATTGAGTGTGTCCCGAATTTCTCAGAGGGGAGGAGCAAAGAGGTAATAGCATATCGGTGGCGTGAATGTCCAGGTATTTTGCACATGAATGAGTTCGCATCCTATTTGCTTGCAGAGGTTTGCTTGGCGCTATAATCTTAACTGTCTACGGTAAACCTGTGTCCCTGGACGAATTTGATAGCTGATCCACAGGGTTCCGGATCCACACACGCTGAGTGCCTTATCGTGGAAATGGAGCTCAGACTTGGGATCCTTATCGTTATGGTTTAGAGTACGACTTCTTATCATGTCCTGCCTCCGGTTCAGTCTTAGCGTCAACAGTTGCTGCTATACACTAACACAGTTTATGGAATGTCTCTCTATCAGTGTGTGTGATAGCAGTGCAATCCAGTCGCCAGACTAATGGTTTCTCCCCACAATTTTCGATCATTTACTGTAATTCATGGACTACAAGCCAGTTTGATACATAAGCTGCATCCTCTACTTTAATTAAAGAAACATGAAAACAGCAAAACAAAGTTAATCTGCATCGTTGACTTAGCCAATGAAACAACCAGTAAAGTACCATATGAAAAAGCAAGAGTGAAACACATCTACACACTCAAACATGCTTGAGTTCATAGGGAAATTCCAACCACAGGCAAACACAAACACACAGCAAAACAGCTGTTAATCAGCAATGAATAATATCTCTGCCATTCTAATCTGAATCCAAAACTCAAAAACCCAGAAAAGTCACTGTCTGCACACACAAAAAATATACATTAAAAAAATCGAGGTTGGTTTTCCTCATGGGTTATTATAATAATAATAATAATTTATTTATATAGCGCTTAATCTACATGGAAGGTAGTTCGAAGCGCTTAGAGTACAGGTAAAGAGACAGATAGACGTGAAGGTTCAGGGCCAGGGCAACTGCATGTATGGTACTTAATAAGGAGATGGATTATTATTTATTATCAAGAACTGAGCATTCAGCAACACAAAAGCCGTAGCGTAGGATTAGCCACAGGGGTCATTTTGAAAAAAAAAGTTACAGCTTGTAGTTCATGAATTATAGGTATGTACACCATTGTGAAATTGTGCTAACAGATCTCGAGTTAATAAATCAGCTGCCATACTCCTACCCCTCTCAGTCAACACCAGTCTCTACACACCTATGAAAAATCCTCAGACACGAACATTGTCAGATGCATTTTATGCCCAGGTGATAGAGTCGATAGCGAACGCTATTGCCCACACCGATGGCTGCAGTTTGCTGGACGTGGACCCAGGTCTGTCGACTAACCGCACAGTCTACACATTTGTCGGCAGTCCAGATGCTGTGATTGAAGGAGCCATGAGTGCAGCCCGCGCTGCATATCAGCTGATTGACATGAGGACACATCAAGGTCTTGTGGTTTTTATGCTTTTGGAAGATATTTATGGTCACTCAATTTTACATTCATTTGTCACACTTTCTGCTTAAAGGGAGGCAGCTATTGATTTTAACACTTGTGGAGCAGTGGTCAGTTCTACATGATGAAGACACTTCCGTACACACTATAGACATACCGTCATGCATGTGGTAAAAGCACTTAAGCACTATGAATTTGGTAGGAACTTCGGCCCTTTCCCCAACTGATGGTGGCATGTACCAGCACCACTTCAGGCATAGGTCACACTATGCTTTTGTATGCTACATATTCTAGTTTATGTCTGAGGATTTGGCAAGAAACTTAGACTTTGCTTCATACAGTCACTACTTTGAAAGTTTTGCCATCTTTACCTGAGTGTTGAATTTGCCTGTGTGTGGTGTACGTGCTGTAGGTGAACATCCCCGGATGGGAGCAATGGACGTGTGTCCGTTCATCCCAGTGCAGAACACGACCATGGAGGACTGCGTGGAGGTGGCCAGAGAATTTGCTGAACGGCTTTCTGTGGAGCTTGGGGTCCCCGGTATGCAAAACAGCTAAACATGATTAATCACAGAGCTCTAAACTTAATACACATGTCAGCAGTATACTTACTTATCTGTGTATTTAAAGTTGGATCAGTGCAGTGCACAGATAAAGAGCTGGCTTGTGCTGTTCTGTCTGTTGTTTTTTGGGGTTTTTTTGGTCATTGATTCTTATTGTGTTTATCAAGGCTTAAAATCTTCCACCTTTTGGCTAAAAATGTTCCTCCCCTCCCAAAAAGTGTGTTTCCTCCTCTGAAGCACTTAAAATCATGCCACTTCGCACCAAATTGTACAGATTTTTAGTCTAAATTCTAATTCTAAAACCGTTCCTCCAGAAAAAGGTGTTGCCTGTTTTGAAGCACTCAGAGTCATGCAAAAATGCACCCAGCTGCACAGATTTTGTCAATTTAAAAAAAAAAAAAAAAAAAAAGCTGGGGGACCATGCCCCTGGACACCACTAGCATAATGTGTCTGCTTTGCCACTTCACACTAAATGCTATACATCAGGCTGGGGAATTGCCGAAGGAAAAAAAGACTGAAACCTAGGCCGGGGTGCAGCAGTAGCGCACTACTGTGCAACGCCCCACTTAAGAAAACCAATTTTAGCATTTTTAAAGGCATTTAGTAGCCCCTACTGGCACCCAAAAGTTAAGTTTATACTTCCTTGGTACTGATATATATATATATATATATATGCAAGCCTCGTGAAGTTCTGTATATATATCCTATTACGTGATGCATGATACCTTTTCCCCATTCCTTTGTTCAGCTGAAACTTGGATTTTTTGGCTGAAAGGATAGGAAATTTGACTGAAAATTGCCAAATGTCTGACAATTCCCTAGCCTGTATACACTTTTCATCCTTTTGGATCGTGGACCATTTTAAGGCCTGGTATAGTAGTTTTCTGTGTATTTTTGTCCACTGATTTCAATTTGTTTTCTTTTACGGTGTGTATTTATTGAAGTCTTTCCTTTGTTCCTTAGTTTACTTATATGGGGAGGCAGCCACAGAGGAGAAGAGACAAGCATTGCCATCTGTCAGAGCTGGAGAGTATGAAGGACTTTTAGAAAAGGTACATGGCGTCCCTGCATAGCGTGCTCTCGCACTGCATTTAACAGAACCTCAGGGATCATATTGCTTGTCTGACTTCGATCTGCCTCAAAACACAGAGTTTGGGTTTTTTTTGTGTTTTTTTTTTTTTTAATTGGAAAGTTAGGTGTTACAGGCATGGGTTCATCCACACTTACCAGGGCTGGCAAAAAGTCATGTAACCTCACTTATCAGCCAGGCAAGTTACCAAGTCTACCCTGCCAGTTAAAAAATAAAAATGGTAACTAACCCAGGTGTGAACGCCGCTTTACAAGACAGCTTTAGTTGAAACATGTCTTCAAACCATCTAAATTTTTCTTTAAAACCACCTCTGACGAGCGGACAATTGCTGTTTGCATTACACCAGTCCTGTTTTTCAAACCATTTATTTAGTTTAAGCTGAGTAATCCCAGCAGATTATCCCCTAGTGTTTTGTTTTTCTTATTAAAAAAAAAAGGCTGTCTTTCTCACTGACTAGCTGCAAGACCCAGATTGGAGGCCAGACTTTGGTCCAGCCGAGTTTGTGCCGCAGTGGGGAGCCACTGCTGTTGGCGCTCGCAAGTTCCTCATTGCTTACAACATTAACCTGCTGGGGACCAAAGAGCAAGCGCACCACATCGCTCTCAGTGTACGGGAACAGGGCAAGGAAAAGGTAATGAGCTTCTCTTTGGGCGGTATATTTAACGCATTTAGTACTGCACATGGAGATTCCCCGTTCTTCCAGTTCTCTGCCCTTGTACTTTCAGTTGCTTGCGTGGTGTTAAGCCCTAAATAACTAACTAACTAACAGTTTGGGCAGCTATATGCAGGAGAATTCAACAAAAATAATGGTTGCGCTGCAAGGGAGAACACTCTGTCTACATCCTGAGTAGATCAGAAAATGTTTACATTGCTGCATTAGAGGGAAACACGTATATATATATGTATTGACAGTTGCAGGGTAGTGGAACAGGAACTTGGAACAAACTGTGTTAATGAACATGAAGATTAACTGCGTTTCAGTCAAACATTTTTCACACAGCTTTGTTTTGTCACGTCTGTATTAAAGAAGACGCCTCACATTGTATGATCTAATCTTTCTTGTCTGTCTGCAGCCTGGGAGACTGCCGAAAGTTCAGGGGATGGGCTGGTACTTGGAGGAGGCCAACATGGCTCAGGTATCCATGAACCTTACAGACTATGAGGTGACTGGCATGCACACTGCGTATGAGGCGTGCGCTACGAAGGCTGATGTAAGTAATCCTTGTGCAAACTGAGGAAATTTACATTGTACTTTTGTAAATGCCTGGAATGTTTGAGGAGGAATTTGCCTCTAGCAGGGTCCGTACAGGAAGAGTCACAGACTTTGAAATTAGCTTTTTCAGGCCTGGAAAAGTTATGAAATTACCTCAAGAGTCACGGAAAGTCATGGAAATTTTGAATTTTGAGCCAGTAAATAAAACTGTCAGCTTGGTGATTACTCACTGGACTGATCGCCAAAAATACCAACAAACTGCCTTCCTATAAGGCCAGTGACTAACTCTGAACATTGGTCTTGGTGACTGCGATAACTGAGATAAGGTCAGAATTTCTACCCTCATGTGTGTCGTCGTGAAAGAGAGTGAGGAAGTTGTCATGGAAAACAGGAGAGTTGGCCTGGAGAAGTCATGGAAGAGTCATGAATTTTTAAGACTGTGAACCTGTATGGACCCTGCTCTAGAACGCTAGCGAAAAAAAAAAATGCTCTTGAGTTTAATTGTCATTGCAGTCTCACTTTTTCCTTGTCAGGAGCTGAATCTAGCCATTGTGGGATCCCAGATTGTGGGCATAGTGCCACTGAAAGCCCTCATGGACGTCGCTGACTACTACATGAAGAAAGAAAACCTGTTTATCCTAGAAGAGGACCAGAAACTGCGCTTGGTAAGGAGGCACAATCCACAGGGGTTGTGTAAGCTTTGGTTATTTGATCATTGGAAATTTGTAGCTGAAGTGCTAGCTATAACCGCATGTTAGCAGCAGCAGTAATCTGAATTCTATAAAAGTACAATGTCGCCTGAAAGTATAAATACATGAGATGCTAAGAATTATTTATAGGACTATTTAAAACCTTATGTAGTGCAGATTCCATGTTGGTTTTTTTCAGTCTGTTTGTTTAAATACTACTGTGCAGACTTTGAATGGTTGTTCATATATACATTTCAGAAACTTGAGAATGACATGGGCTGTGTGGGATTTATCACAGGATGTTTATGATTTTATGCTGTAGGGCATTTATTAATGTACATGATTTGTGTGTGTGTGTGTGTGTGTGTGTGTGTGTGTGTGTGTGTGTGTGTGTGTGTGTGTGTGTGTGTGTGTTTTGTCAGGTCATCAACAGGCTGGGGCTGAATGCATTAGGCGCTTTCAGTCCAAAAGAAAGGGTCATCGAGTAAGTTTAGAACACAATTTATGCAAGTCACATAAAAACACACACCATGAGAGCCCAGCAAATGAGATGGCACAATCAGCCTGGGGAATTTTCAGTCATTTGCCATTTTCAGCCACATTTCCTATCCTTTCAGCAGAAACATGTAAGTTTCAGCCAAAGAAAAGGCAGGGGGAAATAGGTAGCACACACTTTCATGATACACGTAACGCGGTATGGGACTGTCTCACTTCATTTTTGAAGATGTGTGTGTCAGTACCAAGGCAGTATTTTACTTTTGGGTGCCAGGAGAGGCTATAAAAAATATTAATGCCTTGAAAAATGCTAAACTTTGTTCTCTTTAGTGGGATATCGCCCTTGTGTTCCCCCAGCAGGGCGCTGCCTCTGCACCCCAGTCTAGTTTTAGTCTTTGTACCCCTCAGTAATTCCCCAGCCTGCACAATGTGCATTTGCAGTCTTTTGTTCATTTTACAAAACTTTGTGAAGGAAATCGTCCTCTTGGTCTTTTTTTTTTTTTTTGGGGGGGGGGGGGGGGTGTCAAGTGCTTCACTTTTAACTGAAAAAGCGTACTAAAAAAAATTCATATACATGTATTGTGTAAAGTAAAAACCATCATCATAATGACATAAGTCATGTATGCCCTTGTGTGCCGTAGGTATATGATTAGCACGGAGCATGAGGGACCCCTGGCCAGTATGGATATGAAGGACTTTGTTCTGACAGTCGGTTCTCGTTCCCCGTCCCCAGGTGGTGGGTCCGTGGCTGCTTTGTGTGCTTCACTTGTGAGTACAGTTAATACTGAGTTGTTCTCACTATCTTGTTCTCACTATCTCACTATCAATTTATCTATATATATATCTATTTATCTACAGTATCCTATCTATCTATAGATCTATCTATCTATTGATATAACAGCTGCACATTTAATAATAATAATAATAATAATGAGTATTGTATAGGCGCTTTACCCAATTTCATGAATCGGCTCAAAGCGCCGCGAGCTGAACCCGACACGCACGCTCACGTGAATCACACGCATTCTCTCACACACTGAACATAAACACATTACAATCACGTGGTGCGAAGGGTCAGCTCAGCTATTTAAATTTCGGAATTTAGAATTGCATTTATTTTTCAAATTTGGTGGGCTGAACATTTCCAAAGCAGAGGGGGAGGAAGCCGGAGTACCCGGAGAGAACCCCCGACGATCGGCCCGAATGAATGGTGCCACATACGAGAAGGAAAAATTCTTTGCCCCGAGTGGGACTCGAACCCTCGACCTCTCGCATTGGTGACAAGTCTCTTAACCACTAGACCACCGACCTCCCCAAACATTTCTGTTTTATATGCTTTGCATTTTGGTGTTTGTTTGTTTGTTTGTTTGTTTTAGCAATATTGACAAATTATAATGCTAATAATAATACTGATACGGTGCTTACCCTTCAACAAAATCGAACAAACCTTGGAAAGTTCTTGAGCAGCTCTGTTCTGTGTTGTAATTTACACCAGCTTTTGGTTCAGCCATTTTGGTCCTTTGGTCAGGTTTTATTCCAGAAAAATGTTCAGCCCCCCTTATCCCAAGACAAACATGCATATTTGTCACGGACAGCAACACAAGAGAAAAAAAAATTGATGATAAATAGTGCATAACATTGCAACAGTTGCATCACTTGTGATTCGCAGTTCGTCAATTATCTGTCATTGCTTTCTGTTGATCATGTGGACTGTTTGTCCATTCGGTTTTGTTGGACCTTTCCTTTTCTGAAAGTGCCCTGTTCTAGTGACAACCAGCCAACGGTGTGCATGTAGGCCTTTTCATGTCTGTTGTGTGATGTTAGAAGTTCTCCACATTCCTTGGATCATTTCAGGGTGCTGCTCTGGGGTCGATGGTTGGGTTCATGACGTACGGCAATCGCAAGTTCTACGAGCTGGACAGTAAGATGAGGGAGCTCATCCCACCGCTGTACAAAGCCATGAAGGACCTCATACCTTTTGTGGATGCCGACGCTGCTGCCTTCAGCGAGTACATGGTGAGCGCATGTTCCTGATAATTGGGGAAGAGGAGTGATGCTGGTTCTTTTGTTTTGGTTGATTTGTTGTTTGTTTCAGTTGTTTCTGATGTTGATAGAGTTCAACACACGCAAAGGCGCACACTCACACACACACACACACACACACACACACACACACACACACACACACACACACACTCACCGGATGGGGGATGGACCCAATTTGAAATAATTATGTGCACTTCAGTGCCTGGCCTCATGGGCTTACCTTTTTCATTTAGTATACTCCCTTTGAAACCACAAAACACATGAGTAATTGATTTATTCCATTATTTTCAGCTGGCAATGAAACTTCCCCATGACACTGAAGAAGAAGCCAGAGTGTATGTATTATGAAACAAGGGTCATTTTAACAATTAACAGTTTTAAAGAAAAGGAAAATCAAAAGTTTTGGAATGTAAATCCTCTTTGGAATCAGATTTTAAGTGAACAAAGACTAAAAGACTATGACTTGGTAAGTTGCAAATGACCGGAAGAAAAAATGTTTGCCCATTACCTGTCATGGTCATGTGCTTCATAGCAGGGAAGTGATTTCAACTGGACGTTGATAACTGTGCAACTCTCATTTTATGGCGGTCAGTCTTCACCTTGTTTATTATATGCGTGCCTGAACGCAGTTGTGTGTTTGGTTTGCTAGGCGTGAGCTGGCTATGCAGAATGGCCTGCTGACTGCAGTGCAGGTGCCGCTGTGTGTAGCACGCGTCGTGAACACCCTGTGGCCCACACTGAAAGAACTTGCCACAGTGGGAAACATCAACTGCAAGTCAGATCTACAGGTAAGTTAACCTGTGAACCAAGCCAGTGATAGCCTTGGCTTGTCATTCCTCTTTCTATACCAGCCGGTCTTGACAGGCAAAATCCATGGCTAATCAAAATATTCTCAGTTATGGAACAAAAGAACATTTTGGAATAGTCCACTGTACCTTAACTCTTAATGTGTCCCACAGTCAGACAGAAAATATACCATGAAGTAATTCAGGGCTACAGTATTTACTCCAGCTGAAGGATAATCTGTTCACAGAATTGCAGTTTTGGAAGAGATGAAAAAGACATTTTTGCAATGGTGTCTTTTCATGTTTTAACCTCCTCATCAGGAATTGTAGTTTTGACACTAGGTTTAGTTTGAAATACTGAGGTATACTAACGTATTTATGCTCTACTTGCAGAGAAACGATGGAAGTTTTAGGGTTTGAATTTTTTTTTTTTTTCGTGTTTGGTGCCATTTACTTTGTTGGTGATCTTCCGCAATGGGATATTTTTGTGTTTTTGCAAGAGACTGCAGTCTTTGCCAAGTATATGTCAGCCATGAAATTTTACCATGATTAAAGGGAAAATGCACTTTTAAATGTCAATGTTGATCGTCAATCCTTTGTTGCCATGCAAGGTTGGTGTGCGAGTGCTGGAGACCGGTGTGTGGGGAGCGTACTACAATGTCACCACTAATCTGAAAGACATCAAAGATGATGAATTCAAGGCAAAGGTAAACATGGCTCGACTTTAGCGCACTACATCAAAGGATATGTATGTGCTATGTTTTGTTAAATCACAAAGTCTCTAGTGTTCTTGAAACAGTTTCTACAAAGGCAGAGGGATTTCCCATTCTAATGACACCTCATCTTCCTTTATATTAGATTGTATGATAGTGTTAGATGTTATTCTGCGTCAAATTTGCTTTCTTTTATATATATATATATATATCTAAATGCTCATGTGAACCAGACGATGCATTTACCTTCCTATCTTTCAGTTAAATTCGTTACTGGGGCTTACTTGGGCAGGGGAATAGGTTCCGGCTGAATGCACTTGGTGCCTGACAGCTGAGTAAATGGTTGTTGTTTTCAGGTGAAGGCAGAAGCCGATGAGTCATTGAAGAATGCCCAGGAAGGTTGTGCCGCCATACTGAAGATCTTGGATGAGAGGAAAGAGTGAGGAGGGTGGCTTTCAAAATGCTGAAGCTGCTTGCTTCGGATTATATTTTTGATTTTTCCCCGTCGACCACTGATGCCTGGGACCAGCAGTTATCGTACCAGTGCCCACTTGTGATACATGCCATCGTGTACATAACTTTTGGTTGCTCAAGAGCTTCGTTGTTCATTTTTTTCAATGATCGGACTGAAAGTGATTTTTGCTGTTGATTTTGTCATTTGTATTTTTTTAAAACAATGTTTTTAGAGGTTTTCAAGCTAATATTTGACAATGTTTGATATTTTTAACTTACAAAAATTTGTGATACATCTTTTCCCTGAAACTGGTCTGCCGTCAAATAGTGAAAGGGCCTAAGTGCTTCTTAAATCCACGGTGCCTACGCCCTTTCACCAATTGACAGTAGAGGTGACTGTGGACTTGATGACTTGATTACACATTGTAAACTTTAGCAGTTGAAGCCAGCTGCTAAGAGTAGTTTTGATCTTTGTAAGCATTTACATCCATATATATATATATAGTTATATCTCTCCCCACTTCAACCTCTGCTTTCATATTCCCAGATCTTTAGAGTGTGCTCAATGAAAGTTTTTGTCAGTTTGAGGTGTTTTTGCTATTGCTAAACTCTGTACATACAGTACTTTTGGGAGACAACTAAGATGATTCTATGTGTGTAATTTTAAACTTGTTGCTACACTTTTTAATTCCATACAACTGAATGTGCATGCCTTTTTTTTTTCTTTTTTTTTTTTAATACACATTGCCAGTATTATTTTTTTGCAGGTGCTTTATGAATACCTAACTCCACATAAAAAAAATCCCTGAACTTATGGATACACATTTTTATAACTATAGTTATATTTATGACATTTGTGTACAATGTACCAGGGCTCAAAAATCTATATTTCTTGATTGTACTACCACCATTCTTTTAAATTGTATGAAATAATTACATGTATATATCCTTAGGAATGTTGTGGTTAGTGGTACCATTTCAGTCCATGCCAGGCAAAGCTGGAAGAGCCATTGATCAGGGTCTCATAACAATGGGAACTATAATAGCTAGGACAAAACGTCCTGGCTGACTGTAGAAGCATGTTTTGTAATTGGTCACGTATGTTAGAGAGATATGCATGGGAAAAGCAGGCCACGGTCATTCCGTCCACCAACTGTACCTCCGATTACTGCTGAAATTAGGGTTTCGCCCCAAATTGTTATGCTCGGCTGTTTTGTCGATAAAACTCTTTCCCTAAAGAAATTGAAGGATGTTTCAGCAGTTTGGCTGCAGACTGTTTCACATTCAGGCCTTTGCCTGCTGTTAGATGTTTTCTAGTGCCTTTGTGAAATGTGCAAGAGAAGCAGTGTTTATTCTTTTGTGCATCATACGCCTTTTGTACTTTGATTAGCTATCTGAAAGTGCGATGTGTCCTATCGCTGTCCAAAAGTCACACTCTCCCCACCTACTTTAAGTCATTTTTGCCCTTTGGCAGGAGATAGACTTGCTTTTGAAAATGTTTAGGATCAGGTTCATCTGGATAAAATCTAAACGTATTGTGAATTCCTTGAGGTCATCATTGTGATGGAAAATGATATTTGAGGCAAAATTTTGTTCACATCAGAGTGATTGGTGAAACATGATTTTCATATGTAGCTTGTCATTTCTGCTTCTGTTTATCGGTAGTGCAGTATGTGATTATACACACTGATTCTCATTGTATTTAGTGAAGTTTGCATTGCAGGGTAGTTTTAATTGGCCTCTTTGATTGTGGCATTGCTTGTCAACATTAACCAGTCATGATGTGACAAAACAGTGTTTCTCGGGTGCGGAATCATCTTTATTTTCTGTGGAGTGTGTTTATCTTTTGTTCAAAGTTGTATGCCTGTTTTTTTCTGTGAAACTGGAAGCAAATACTTAGCAGTATTTTATAAGAAATAACCAGTTCACAGCTTCTTCAAAGCATGACTGGCCTCATGGATATTACTCTAAGGTTCAGTTGTAATCCTAGATTGTTCCTGCAGTCATTTAGTTTGAGTGCAAAACTTGCTAGAAGTCAGAAAGGCTACCCCAGTATGCTGGTGCAGAGCTTAATAAAATAAGTAAATATATATTTTATGTGAAAGATGAAATGGTTATAGCTACAGGTATAACAGTAGCTTTCCCCAGATGGCCCCCTTGAAAACTTTCCCTATACATGTACCTACTGTCTCAGAAATGTCTAGTCATAACTAAGGTGTCATTTTTATCCTGTAGCATAACCTTTCCCATTTCCGTAGAAACACAGCAAAAAAATCTGGAAAGAAACAGCCAGAAGTAACCTTCCTGTCCATCAATTCAGGCAATGATGTTTCTGTGAAACTCTGTAGTTCCAGGCAATATATACATGACCAGTGCTTACAATTGCTTGTCTTTTCTTCAGTCACTATTGAGAAACGTTGATTATGTGTACATTAGATCTTTGGCTACACCTTCCTTTAGTGTGCACCCATATTGTGTTTTTAACATACATTGTCAAGGTAATATTTCAGCCAGTGCATATCATTGAAGCAGTGTTGTTGTCTCCAAGTTCCGTATTTGACACTGCCAAAACGCCCCAGTGCAATGAAAATAAGTACATGCTATGTACCTAAATACGTTCATCACATGTGCGATCTTGTACCACCATAATATTGTAATCCCTGTGCACACACGTTTTCCCCAAGCCATGCTATAGTTAGTTCACTACAGCTGCATTGTAGTCCGAGTGTGAGGTGTTTGAATGGGTCAGGGTGACTTTCTTGGTACCATCTGTGGAAAATGAAGACGTTTTTGCAAATCAAACTACCATTTCTAACAACTGACTAATGTGTGTGTTAATTTTACTATGTAATGATGAGGTGATTGTAACTGCATAATGCATCCGACCATTTATCTTCGTCACATTGATGCTGTCTACCACAGTTTGTGGTAAAGCTTTTTATGCTGGTCATATTTTTTTCTTTACACAATATCAGATAGTCAGAGGTTTTGAAGGTTTTGGGGCATTCGTGTTGGATGTTCACACCTAGATGCTTTTGAGAAGGAACGAAAGGAGATTTACTTATTTCTCATCTTTGTTGATTGCAGTTTAAAAAGGAAAGCAAATGAAATATACTGGGGTTTGCAGTTGCCATGCAAAATATGCTGCTCTTTACTGTTAAAGAGAAAAAAAATATTTATGGATTTGTTCTGATTTGATGTGAGCTTGTACACAGTTTTGAATATTTGTAAAAAGTTTTTTATGTATAGCTGAATGACTCCTGGAGAGATTTTCTTGCCGTGTGTTTTGTGGGAGTCATGTTTTCAAGTCCCACACTGCTGCAGAAACTATTTGCGTTTTACCTCGCTTTAAGCTAGTAGTATGTGTGCTTAACTTTTGGCGTAAAACGGCTTTGAAATCCAGCTTTGAGTGCATACATCTGATGAATGCCTTTTTTTTTGTGTGTGTGCATTTTGCTAACTTGGTCCCAGTTTAGTAACTGAATTTGTCATCATCTTTGAATTCCAATGTAACACAGTTTTCAGAACAGCTCAGGACTGAATTTTTTTACAGTTCTTCTGAACTGTACTCAAAATTAAGTCACACCAAAATTCTATGTCGCCTTTCATGATGCAAGCTGACGGACATCAGCTCGAATTGACAGAACTGAATCATTCATTGAATGAATTTTTGCTCACAAGTGCTTAACATTTTTTTCAAGCATGCTTTTTTGGGTTCCTAGGCTCAATAGTTGGGTATGATCTCAGTGTTTTGCATCAAATTTTCCTGTAATAAATGTTCAAATAACATTCATTCATTTACCAGCCTTTTACTGCTGTTTCAGAGCTTTACTGTTGTGCAGATATCATTTTAGTTTGCGGTGTTGGAAATATTTTTCACTCATTTCAACATGATTCACTTTCTCATTGTCAGCAATGGACCTTGGGGTTGTGTGTTACATGCTTTAAGGAAATCACCCTTAGTTCCAGACATTTTGTTTAAGAAATAATTTGTTAGTCAGGCTGCAAATCAGAGCAGTCACTTTACTGCATTTTGTCAGCAATTACAGACTTTTAAATACTGCATGTGTGTTTGGTGCAAGTACTGTGTGCATGTTTGTGTGCATATGTTGGTCAAACAACATTCCACAGAAACACTTCTGGTTTCTTAGGCAGTTGTGGTGAAGGTGATGGTGTAAAGGCAGCTCTTAACTGGGCACACATGACACAGTTGTGATTTCGGGAGTTTCCGATGCTGTGGTGTCACCACAGCTACGGGGATTTCAAATGGCCCCAGCTGTGACTGTGGGTTCCACAACAGATTCTGATTGGCTGTACTAAGTCACTCGGCACGCAAACATGGAGGACAGTGTATCGTCAATTGCACTGTCGCCTGAACAGACTTCAGTGCTTACAGACCTTTTCGAAGAATGTCTTTGGGACATCACGGACAAGCACTACAGAGGCCGGACGGCTCGCCTCTGAGCCTAGTATAACCTGGCAGGGTTCCATTTAGTTTAGACTGATGAGGATAGATCTAACATTAAAAGCTGAGGAATACACCCCATTCTGGTATTGGCATGTCCTGGCGAGGTCACAGGCACCGGCGCCCTGGGTGACTGAGTTTTGCACGTGATTCACGCACCGTGTTGTCGCCAGCCAGTGTGTCGTACTTGTACTGCTCACTGGCTTGTGTTTACACGCCGGACTTTGAGGAACTGTCGTCTGCTTGTGGCACACAGCCGGGGCAGTGGCCAGTGTTTGCCATAACATCAGTACACTCTCAGCCCATTAATGTAGTTTTTGTTGTTGTTGTTGTTTGTCAAGAGTTATCCTCCTCAATGTCCTTTCAGTCAGTTTCGGTTGGGTACAAAGATGGCTCGAAACAAAATCTAACGACATTTGCCAAAAGGATCTAAGTGCATAACCCCGTAGACCCTTTTTCCATACCCGGGATCTGGTCGGGGGGGGGGGGGGGGGATTAGGATAGCTGTCCCTTATGCCAATAACATGCCCGTCGGCATTTGGTGGCGCGGCACCGTGGCCCGAAAGGGACAATAAAGTAGAATCCTTTCCCTCTACCCCTCCACCCCCTCCCCCAAAGAAAAAAACAAAACAACAACAAACAAACGAAAAAACAACCAAACAAACTCAGAATCACTTGAAAAGTGCATTAGGAGTTTGAAAAGCATGAGTTGAAAAGGTTGAACTGCGTCGCGCGCACTTGCATATACGGAGGCCGTTTACACTACAACCCGGGTTGAACTCAAACGGCTGGGTCCGACTCGGGTCGGTGCGTTTACACTACACATTTCCCGCAAACCTGACTCTGACAATAACACAGAAAACTGACGCCATGTCCACCGTGATAATGACGAAAGCCGCCGGCATCCTGGTTCCTCATAGTTCGGGTAACCCTAGTTCGGCCCGGGCAACCCATGAGTGATCGGGGACGCCACATCCTGGGTTAGGGATCCAAGCGAACAAATTTTTTGGTGGCTACATCTTTTGCGTGGCGGCTAAGCATAGGAAAACGTCAGGCTAATGCAAGAAAAATGGCAGCGTACCTAAGCTGTACGATGGTGTTTACTAGCTGAGCTTGATTGAAGTTAGAATGGGATCCCCTGTGGCGCACGGCGAACCTCAGTCACCACGCAGAGCCTTAGCGTGGGACATTTTCCACTGAGGCACGCACGCATTGTAGCTTGTAGGGCTAAAGTGTATATTTTCATGGAGCGTCATTCAGCGTCAATTGTGTCCTATCATCCAGTCACCACAGAGATCAGTATTCATGTGTTGTTTTTGGTATTGTTGTTTTTTTGCTATGGTCGGATCCATGACCCTCTATTTCAGGATAGGGACATGTTGCTAGTACCTGGAAGTGCCAGCTGTTTACATAGCGCGCATAGCATTGGCCAGACGCAATCAGCTGTTTACATAGCGCGCATAGCATTGGTCCGCTTTACTAGTCTTACGTCACATTTCTGATGACGTCTTTCTAAAGAACTTTGTATTTCGAACAAGGCGTCCTATACACAGAGCCTCTGAGTTCTGGTATTAGTAAGATGGCCGCGATAGCGACACTCGCAAGCAGCGGTGGCAGCGTGCGGCGGTGCGTCAATCTCTTTACGTCTGTGGGCTGAACCCGAGTCGCCTTTAATAACTCGGTCACGGTGCTAGAGAAACGCGATCTGACACGGAGATACGGACAAAATCAGTTATACCCGCCGCACCCGTGCTCCAAGATCTCAAGATAAGACATATTAAATTAGTAAAAACACGGGAAAAGAGCATACGGCTGAGGGCATTCTTAGTCAGTCGAACTAGTCAGTGTTAGTGAGGCCAAAGCGATCTCTGAGAGTTACCAAAATAACTACTCTTGTCATAATGCTGCTGCGGTTGGCTCTGACAGCGGTGCTGACGTCAGTTTTTGCAGGTACTGTTATGTGGACATGTCACACAGCGACCGCTCTTTGTGTGTGTGTGTGTGTGTGTGTGTGCGCGCGCGCGCGCGCGCGCTTGAAAGACTGAAGCTGTTTCTTTATTTGTTCGTTATGGCTCGGATTTTTTGTTTGTCCTATAATTTACAGCATTTTCTCGTTTCCAGCGGTGTGGGCGGAATGTCCGAACGGATTTGTGCGTCACGACTCCTCCTGTTACAAAGTGTTTCACATCAAGGGATCCTGGTCTGAAGCAAAGGTGTTGTCAGCATCAAGCACATAATTCAATGAGGTCAATGAAAGACTATATACTTAAAGGGACTATATTTAATAAAGTTGACCTCCTTGGAATAATAAAGAATATAAATGAAATAAAATGTGATAAAATAAATGAACTGATATGTGTGAGGGTACTTGGCTTTGTGTCAGGGTTACTGCAACATCTTTGGCGCGCAGTTGGCCTCCATCCAGTCGGAGAGAGAGAGTAGTTTTCTGTCCGGTCTTCTGGGTCGAGATGGTTTAGGTAGGTATTGTATTGTATTGTATTGTATTGTATTGTATTGTATTGTATTGTATTGTATTGTATTGTATTGTATTGTATTGTATTGTATTGTATTGTATTGTATTGTATTGTACGGGGAGCCGGGGTGGCCGAATGGTAGAGCGTTGGACTTCTGATGCTCGGGTCGTGAGTTCGTATCCCGGCTGGGGCCAAATATTTGTGCTGGCTTTTTCATCGTTGCCCCGTCTTTGATATCACCCTTACATGGTGGAAAAGGACGTTAAACCCCCAAACACCCACCCCAACCCCACCCGTATTGTATTGTATTATTTTGTTTTTGTTTTGTTGTGTGTTTTTCACGAAGTGTTACGTGATTCTACGTAATTTGCTGTTGTTGCAAAGTCATTAAGGTTACTCAGTCCAGCCCGGCTGTCGATCATTATCAGGATTTCAGTGCTGGCGTTACGTGAACATACCGTCCACGGACATCAAGTTACTGAGCCCTGACATAATGACTGTATGCACGTGCACTGCACACATACCTACTCTCGACACTCACTTACACGCAACTACCAGATGTACGAACTGCCTGCCAAATCACACATCTCTTTGAACTTTGACCGTCACAGAAAGCAATGAAACTTACACGTGTAAAGGTTCTGGTTGAAATTTAGGCTCGTGACTTCCTATAGTTGCACACAGGTATCTTGTAATAATAATTCAATGAAATCTCCAGTGCTGCCGGGACTGAGGCCAGACTGAAATGTTTAAAAAACTTGAATTCGAAATCGGTTTCAGGCAGGTCAGCCGTTAGCAAAGAGCGATGATCAAGGGACAGAACTCCTCTGATATTAATCGATACATTTCTTTCTTTGATTAAATACGATTGTATTCCTTATCAGATATAATTATGACACGGCTTTGGTTAAGAATTATTGCACTTCAGTCTGACGCAGCTTTCTGGATTTTTTTTTTCAAATTGGTCGGGCTTAATCACGATATACGTGTAATTATTGTTGCCGATTTGCACGTGAACCGACAGCCGCCTTCAACCCCGGTCGCTTCTGGCTGGACGCAACTGACTTGATCAGTGAAGGCGACTGGGTCTGGGCAGGCAACGAGGAGCACGTGGACTCCACCATGGCTCACTGGGCGCCCGGCGAACCGAGCGACACGAACCACGCGGAGCACTGCTTGGCTCTCGACTTCACCAAGGGTCTCATGTGGACTGACGAGGACTGTGAGCTGAAGAACAACTTCATCTGTGAATTCCAGTGAGTAACTGAAGGGCTCAAAGCACAGTGAACGGAATACACTGACCGTGTGCTACCACGGTTAAATCATTCTGTGTCATCAGAGTTAAAGTTCCGAGGCTCTATTTAAAGGCATTAAATTTGGCACTAGTCCGGCTCATTGCACGCGGCGAAACTTTGCCCGACAGACCAATCAAAGGTATAACTGCGTACCAATCAAATGTGCGATTTCCTTCTGACCACCCCCCTCCCCTCCACACCACACACACACACACGCGAAACAATTTGGACCAAATGGGTTAATCAGTCGCTGTGGAGCGACCAAAATGGCCGAAACAAAGGAGAAATAAATCATTTTCTTTGGACAAGGTGTATATTTGAGTTTCGTAAATGCCTGCTTGAGATAAGAATTCGATGCAGTGTAACGCAAGCATCTCTATGAATTTTCTTTTTCAGAAACGAGAACCAGGCACTTGTCGGCTGAGGACAACTGAGCTGTAACGTCTGACTCTATGTCTACCGTCATTTCATGAACGAGCCTGATCGCCATTGATTTGAAAAACACTTTATCTTTTTTCAGTTTGGCGGTAGACGCGTTTCTGTTGTCTCTTGGTTTGTTTGATCGAAGGTTGTGAACTGAGTCCCTGTGTATTGTATCGACTCGCATTGTCAGTGCCACTGTTTTTTAGCGAATGGTTACAGTAAACGGAACAGACAAACCCCGCTCTTTGTTTTGCGTAGGACTTTTTCTTTTGTTTATCGTTAGAAAAAGCACCAGTTAATTTGATGAAAAGAGATAGGAAACGGGATGTGTGATCTCGGGGAATGTGTGTCCGATGTTCTGAGTGTATGGCTGTAACGTCCTTTCGGCACGGGGAAGGTAGCACAATTTGTTTGCGCACAACCACAAATCGACAAATCGAACTCGCGACCCACGCATTAAAAATTCAGCTCTCTGACAGATCGGCTCCTCTGTGTGTGTGTGTGTGTGTGTGTGTGTGTGTGTGTGTGTGTGTGTGTGCAGTGTCAGTGCCGGTGTGTGTGTGTGTGTTCGTGCGTGCGTGCGTACGACGGTGCGTGCGTTTATTCTGTTTTTGTGTGTGTGTGTGTGTGTGTGTGTGTGTGTGTGTGTGTGTGTGTGTGTGTGTGTGTGTGTGTGAGAGAGAGAGAGAGAGTCGGACTGAGAGAGAGAGAGAGAGTTGTGGAGCAAGATTTACACTCGCAAATGTACCTACATAGGCTTAAAGTGTGTACAATAAGCCGACAGAGAGAGACTGGGAGACAGAGAGCTCAGTACAGTCCATTATCTTGACTGAGCATTCTGAGGTCATTGTAGTAGTGATACGGCACAACTAGAAGCTTAGTATCGTCAGTGAAACAGAGATTGTTCCAGAGAACACGCACAGCCCGTTGTTTCGGAAGCCAAGTAGAATATGCCACCACCGTTTGTTTACGTTGTCAGTATCGCTGTAAGCGTAATTTCCTGCTTGCTTTGCCAAGGTTTGTTGAAAATGCTTCCAGATTTGTTTTCTTTCTGTGAGTGTGTGGTTTGGCGGAAATGGTCACTGCCGGGCATAGGTCTGTGCTGACAGAAGTCGTATAGCTTTCACACTAAGTTGCGCTGTATATCAGTCGCCAATGGTCGCTAACGACAAGGTAGACAGATTTCAGAATCTCAGTCGTACTGACCAGCCGAGATCAGACCTACTCCCAATGTTATGTATTAACATGCCACAGTTCGTGTGCCAAAAAATGGCGCATGTCGCGGATTCCGCTAAATATACTATATAGTCTGAAACCGTTGCTTGTTTTCAATGTTGTTGTTGTTGTTGTTGTTTTCGTGGGGGGGGGGGGGGGGTTCGTTGGTTTTGTGAGTAAGATCTATGCCAGATGAGTGTGAAAACACTGAAAATGGGCTTTGCTTTTGGCCTCTAGCCTGTGGAGTACTTTTGTTCATGCGCAGCTGTGTATCTTAGCGGACTGGATAGCAGACGCCAGAGAAGTGAGGGGGTCGCTGCAGTCATCGCAAAGAAACGAAATATTGGTAATTCTTTAAAAATCAGCCCACGCTTGACTCTCTGGCTGTTCTGTGTGTGGACATGTTTTGGTGAATTATGATGCGTTCTGAGGATGTTGCGTAGAGCGTTTTATTCAATAGGAGAATAGAGTGTTTTCCTTGATATAAGCATCTTTATACTGAGTGTGTAGCCTTACTGTGCTGTAGACAGTGCATCAAACGAATCTCGAAAGAACAAAGAACATGACCAACTGAAGAACATAATTATATGAACTGAGGTTGTGGCTGCATTTTATATTGCAGTTTGCTGTCAGTGCCCTCCTAATGCAACGTATCAAGAGAGCTGTTACGTCATACCACGAGCAGAAGCAAACTGGATAGGAGCAGTGGTATGTAGGTTCAAGTGTCAGTTCTAAATACGTGTAGACCACACCGGCACACACACACACACACACACACACACACACACACACACACACGGCACACACACACACACACACACACACACACGCATAATCACACACGCACGCACGCACAACTTTGAACACACTGCACACACACACACACACACACACACACACACACACACACACACACACACACACACACACACACACACTCTCTCTCTCTCTCTCTCTCTTTCACACACACACACACACACACACACACACACACACACACACACACACACACACACACACACACACACACACACAGAGTAATATCCACAGACGTGTTTTGTTTTCATAGTGTTAAGATAACGCAGAAGACCATTAGATAAATAATTAGATTCAATGTAACTTCTGTCAGTCTGACAGTCGCGTAAACAGTTGTAGGTTACACCCATTCAGTCATAAGGGTAGTTCACACTAATCGGATCACGAAAAGCCGGCGCCATACTTTTAAGGAGACAAGAGCACACAACTCAGTAACGAAAAAAACAGCTTACTGCTTTTTCACATACTGCGCCTGTACTTGTCCGCCAAAAGTTCAAGTATTCAAGCCGGCCCCTATGTTCGTAATGCAGCTGAGATGGGGAAAAAAAAATGTCGCTTTCGAAACTGTAATGCAGTCAGTTTGCCAGATAGACAGACGTTTTGTTTGGCCATTGCGACCGTTTTCGCGACTTTGTGGCTTCTAAGAAGTGTACCACATACGGAGCAGACGACATTGTTTGGTTGAGGACTGAGGACCAGCTAGACGGCGCTGCCGGATTGGTAACCCTAACCCTAACCCTATTAGAGAAATACGTCTTTCTGTGAGCCTACGGTCCATTTCTGAACAGACAGCGACTCAGTCGACAAAGCTTCTAAAAATTCTACCAATCAGCGCCGTCCCGGCAGCTGCTCTTCAGTCTGCAACCAAAATAACGTCGTCTGCTCAGCACGCGGTGCACTTCAGTTCTACAACAACTTATGCGCCGGCCAGAGTCACTGATCACAATGGTCTCAGGTGCTGTATTCGGTGACCCAAGTGACGGATTCTGACGCTCGGATTCAGCGTATTTAATGAAAAGTTTTCTGCACGCTGTCGTATGTTGCCATACGTGTTCTTCTTTTTCCTTGTTCGCCTCTCGTTAGATCGGATGAGCAGCCCGGTGTCCTCGATGAAGGCTGTCGTCCGTTGCAGCTCCTCCGGGGTGCCGTATAGCTTGGTTTCCACTGCTGTCGGTGTCGGCCAGTGCATGCGTCGTACAATCTTGTGTCATACGTTTTAAGACTTGAACTGCCGCCAAAAGTTATGAACTGTGTTCTATGTTTAGAGATACTGTCAAGCTGTTGGCGGTAACCTGGCCTCTCTGGACACGATAGAGGAGCACAACTTCGTGTCTGGCCTGATCAACTCAAGGAACAGAGGTCTGTAACCTATGATCGGAGTTGCAACTTTGTCCATAGTTTGTCATCTTTGCAAAGCAGAGAAAGGTGTGGCGTTACGCTTTTCACATGTGTGACGTTGCACTATACAGGACAGGTGTAACGTTGCACTATACAGGACAGGTGAGGCGTTACGCTGTACACGATAGGTGTGACGTTGCACCGTACAGGACAGGTGTGACTGAGCTATACAGGACAGGTGTGACGTTGCGCTACACAGGACAGGAGTGACGTTGAGCTATACAGGACACTGAGGTGGAGCGTAACGTTGTACAGGTGTGACGTTCAGCTATGTAGGACAGCTGTGACGTAACGATATACAGGACAGGTGTGACTTTACGCTATACACGCAGGACACTTGCAACGTTACGCAGTACGAAAATTTATTTTTTTTCGTACAGTGTAGCTGTTGACATGCCACCCTGGATAACCGGGACACCTGTCTAAGGCGGTCAGTTTGGCCCAGTCCCTTGGGTGACCGCCTTACACAGGTTTGACTGTAACTGCTTGAGCAGGTAGACGGCTGACGTTCCAAACACCGGACAAGTACGAATACCGTTATCTGGAGGACGAAGGGGTCTCCATTCTCGGTCAGACATCCGTCACTTTCCAGGTAAATTGACTATCGGGATCATACGACTATTTAGCCACATGTTTGTATATTTTGTATGGTAAAATCGTGTGTTTGTTTGTTTTGTTGTTGTTGTTCGGTTTTAAAAAAAAATCTACTTTCTAACGGTTACAATGATTGTCACGCCGGATCTTATAGTTGTCACACCCTTAATTTCAACCCAAGTTGCCACCCAACCGGCCGACACACGGCAGTCATCACTGATCCCCGCCGCCCCACAATGCTCAATAAGGCATTTGTGAATCAGTGTAGAAATCTGACTCAGGGGTCCTGAGTCAGATGAATAGGACTAACTGTATGAATGTATACCAAAACATCGACTTGTGAGTTCAAAAACACGACCAGTTTTTCACTGAAGAGGAATTAACGTAAGTTACGTGTCCAGCTCACAGTCTTTACCCGGACTGAATTCGGGGAGCTGGGGTGGCCGAATGGTAGAGCGTTCAACTTCTAATGCTCGGGTCGTGAGTTCGCATCCTGGCTGGGGCCAAATATTTGTACTGCCCTTTTTCTCGTTGCCCCGTCTTTGAGATCACCCTTACGTGGTGGTAAAGGACGTTAAACTCCCAAACACCCACCCACCCCCTTTAGCCGGAATGCGCCGGTATTCCGAGTTTAGTTTTGCAGTGCTCAGCAGAAGGCCAAGTCTCATACGTAGTCCATAATCATGCATAACACAGCTCTAATGTAGGTCTATCGGACTTACTGCCTGTAGTGACGTCCATCTTGCCTGAAGTTGTCTTCATTGTACATATTTATTGTTTCGGATTTACTGTTGTACAGGTGGCTGCCTGCAGTGACGTCCATCTTGCCTTGTCTTCATTGTACATATTTATTGTTTCGGATTTACTAAAAAGGCGGCTGCCTGTAGTGACGTCCATCTTGCCTTGTCTTCATTGTACATATTTATTGTTTCGGATTTACTGTTGTACAGGTGGCCGCCTGCAATGACGTCCATCTTGCCTTGTCTTCCACCAAAGGGGAGAGCACCCACGATACATACGAGATCGTAATCGGCGGCTGGGCGGACAGCCAGTCTGTCATCAGGGACTGCATGCAGTGCCAAAACAAGGACGAGGTGTGTCTCTTGCTGGGCCTTAAAATCCCGGGCACCCTCCAACTTATGTTATGGGCGTTCTTCCGATTTGAAAATCGGTCACTGAATCAGTCAGTGCGTCGAGTTGCGTTCTGTACGCCACGTAGGCGAAGCAGATACCAACCTTCAGAAAACACACGTGTCACCTGACAACACTCTAGCCAACCAAGGAACCAGTGGACGACCCCACTCCTGTCAATCAAAAGGGCCGAGCCCCCAGAATTCAGCCAATCGGGTCCCAGCCGCGGCATAATGAGCACAACACTTGGCATGGTCTGGCAAACTTTTTGCCAGACACTTCGAGGGAGGCACATGTAGTTTGATATGACTGAAACATAGGAAGAAAGCAGTAAGTCCACTGACGTCATTTGAGAAAAAAAGACCATTACGTCAGTGTCTGTCATCTTGAAATCGCCCATATTTCCGACGTCATGGACGTTCAGCGTTTTGCCAGTACACGGTTGTAGAAACAGGGCGAGGCTTTGGCCTCGGGGTTTTGGTCGCCTGTCATGGAACTTAGGGCCGCTGCTACACGTTGCCAGGATTGGTACTTGCAGGGCTAGAAACGCAGGAAACCCTAATTAAATCGCTGGCGGCCAGCTGGCAAATCCCCCTTGCCGGTGCCGGCGCAGGAATAGAAAGCCGTTCTATCTTTCCTGGCAGCCAGCTAGCCACAGGCTCTCTACAGCCAACTGACCAATCACTGCCCAAACCTTGCAACGCCGCAGGCTGCGTGTGCGCCAAAACCGCTGCCCGCTAGCACGCAGCGCAACATGCAGACTGGCAGTCGTGTAACCGTGCGCTTAACCAACCCACTCGGCCAGACCTTTCCGGTTTGTAAAATGTGTATTCGTTGTACCTATTGGCCAGGCCAGACTACAAGACCACCCTTTGAACTGCACGGAGGCGCGTCCGTTCTGGTTGAGTTGGCAAGACGGGGACATCCGGGTGGGGACGGGGCTGACGGTCGGGGAGAATCAGATGATGGAATGGCAGGACCCCACCCCGCACGTCATCAACCACTTGGGTATCCTGACCGGATGGGGGTCGATTGGCACCTGGACGTTCCCAATTAGTGAGTACATTCTATACTAAGTCGTGAACTAAGCCAACGTGACGACATCTTGACTGAAGTTATAACTAATCTATTTTTTGTGTGGTACATTTTAAAAAAAGAGGTTGATTTGTCACCCCAGCTTGTCTCTCCGAAATTCTGTGACTGCTGCCAGATTTCACGTGTCTGGTCGAATTGACACGGTGTTCATGTTACATTGAAGTTTTTAAGCCGTTGGAATAAACACCCCCCCCCCCCAAAAAAAAAAAAAGAAAAAAAAAAAGAAGCAACAAACAACTAGTCTATTGTAATGCATCAGGCCCCAAGACTGAGCCTAATGTGCGTAGGTCAAAACTGAATAAATCGCAAGCAGTAATTGCAACAGCGAAAAGTATCACCGTAAAGACGCGAGCAGGTAAGTGGACGCTGTAAGGGAGAGAACTGACTGTGCCTCTGTGGGAAGCCGGAGTGATCACAAGATCTAGCAGATCCCAACACAGAAAGAAAAAAATGATAGGGAAGAGGGGGGTGGGGGGGGGAGCACTAAAGGAAACTGAGAGGAGGCAAGACTGGTGAAGGCCCCCTTCCCCTTACACTCCAAGAGGGGCAGTATCGGCCAAGCATGTCTCTCAAAGCTTTGTGGTGCAATGGACATATAAGTTTGGTTCCCTGACGAGGAGTCCAGGTTGTATAGTGAACAGTGTGGACAGCTGTTTCCTTCTTGACGACCTCTTCAGCACACCACCATCGGCCACTGATACCTGAAAGTCTCAGCGTGCGGAAAACTTTTCATCAAAATAAATTCGTGGGTTCCCTGCTAGAACTTCGTATCTCTCTTCTTTCTATCTGTATCGATACGAAGTTCTAGCAGGGAACCCCAGAAATGCGCTGACTCTGCGAATCAGAATCAATCAGTTAGGTCACAATACACTTATATAGCATCTGAGACCGTTGTGGTGACTCTGGCCGGCGTGTGAGTTGTAGAAGTAATAATAATAATAATAATAGTGGAGATTTTTAACGCGCCTAACCCAAGGGCTGGCTCTAGGCGCTTTACAATATAACGGGAGGGGAGGGGGGGGGGGGGCAGCAACAACCCGCGAAAATAAAGACTGATAAAATAAAATAAAAACCCGCATTGTCTCCCTGCAGGCAACAGAGACCATGGCAGTAAGAGAGCGGGGACCCCAGCATCCTGCCCAGACACAGGATGTGGGGAGCCCAACCCAAATAAACCATCTTACACACACACACACACACACACACACACACACACAGAGTGCACAAGACAATAAAAAGCTGAGCTGAATTACTGTGAAGAGAAGAGATGCGTTTTCAGTTCTGCGCAGACGACGTTATTTGGTTGTGGACTGAGGACGAGCTAGACGGCACTGACAGGTGGCTATTTTTAGGAGCTTTGTCCAGTGCCAGTCTGTCCAGGAATGGAGCGTAGGCTCAAAGAAAATCGTACCGTCTTCTCTATAAATAATTATCAGAAACCACAAAGTCACGAAAACGGTGGCAACGGCCAAATGAAACACCCTTCTGTCTCGCAAACAACCTTAGAGCTTTGAAAGCGACATTTAAAAAACAACAACAAAAAACCTTGAAATTTCAGCAGCGTTACGAGCACGGTTTGAAGGTGGCCAGAGCAAAACTGAAATGATGTTGAAATGTCGCCCACCAGACACGTACAGCCCGGGTGTTTTCTGGCTGGGGGAGACCGACCTGCAGGTGGAAGGGGAGTGGGCCAGCCTTCCGGGTCTGGACGAGGTCGAGTTCACCAACTGGGCCCCCGGGCAGCCGTCCGGGGGGCAGGGCCGTCACTGCGCGGCCATGGACACGGCGCGCGGCTTGGCCTGGGTTGACGGTGACTGCGAACTTAGGAGGAACTTCGTGTGTGAGCTGAGCGTCTAGCCAATGATTTGACGCAACATTGTCTAAAAGACGTGATCAGTCGGCTGCTTATGTATGTGTGCGGACTGTGCGCATGTGCCGCTGCGAATAACGAAACCCACGGCTTATTTGATTTTACTTTTGCCTACATGTCATTTGAAGTGTGTTGTGTAGAACAGAGAGAGAGAGAGAGACAATGACAATGACAATGACAATCCTTTATTTTACAGCGGTAGAAGATTTTGGCCAAAGGGCCAGTTTACAACCTTGCCGTTGCTAGACTACAGTATAAGAGTAAAAGCTCAGGAGTATACACATTACAGACACTTAAAAATGAAATACAAGAAGGCGGAGAATAAGCATGATAGCTAAAATAGACGGCAGGGATAACCAAGAAAACAGAAATGATTAAAGTTAATGCAAACTAACATGATTATGTAAATATGTACATGTTGGGTGTTAATAAATGACTACGGTAATAATAATTAGTGAAGACTGGTTTCTAAGTGCATGTGGACTATATGGGCATAAACTGGCTTTCCAGCTCTATTGAACTGAACGAAGAAAATTAAAAAGCCGTTTCTTAAAGGTATAAAGTGAAGGGGATGATCTCACATGGAGAGGCAGCGAATTCCAAAGATCGGGACCAGAAAAGGATAGACTGGATTTGTACTTGTCAATCCTGGGGCGAGGGATTTTAAACTGATTGTGGGACCTGGAATAAAGGGATTCTTTTTGTGAAAACAAGGAGCAAAGATATGGCGGAAGAGTGTGCTTCCAAGCCTTGTACATTGTTAATCCTTTATTAAACTGAAACTGCTTTTTTAGTGGTAGCATCTCTAATTTTTTAAGTTTTTGGTCCGTTGACAAGAGGGGATCAGGAAGGATTAATTTTGCTGCCTTTCGATGTAAGGAATTCAACAGGGAGAGAAAGAGAGAGAGTTATGATTTTTCATATCCAACTCAGTGGTTTAAGAGTTCACAAAACACGTTCCAGTTATGTCATTGGCCAGTCGCATTGAAATGGAGATTTCTGACCTTCTGCTGAAAACGCTGAAAATGGATTTAAAAAAAAAAAGAGGTGACGCTGACTGCATTCGGAAAGACAATGCAGAGAACAGCAAAAGAATAAACCAAACGCTACCAGTAAACTTGTAAACAAGACAGACAACCACCAACATCGCCACTAAATACCGGGAAGGAGACGAGTCGAGCACACGCACGACACACGAGCAGACGAAAAGGCAACACATGAGCAGACGAACTACTGTTTTCTGCCTACCGTGATGAAAATTCGAAGGTCTTGGAAAAGGGTGTCCGAGTTTAACGTCTCTTTGCATCGAGCAGAACCAAAAGCACCCGAAAAAGTGCGTGCAAATAGCGCCCAGAATTTCGTATACTATTCTTCACGATTACCGCCGACCACTTTTCGTTTAGGCAAATTTTTTGCCAGCGGACAATTATTGTTGCGCTTTGATGGCACTGTTTACGTGGTACACTGATCCAACAGGATGTGAGTAAACGGCAAGGGGGTTGCACTCTGACAGGCAAAGGTGTAGACTCCAGAGTGCAGTCCCTTTTCGGCGGGGCGTGAAAATGTGACTGCTTACACCCAGCGCCATTTTTAAAAATGGCGAATTTTGTTTAGAAAAGCAGAGACTTGTGTGTCATATGATTCGATTTGAAACGAAGTCTTGAATATCCGACCACTTTTCGTTTAGGCAAAATCTTTACCAGCGGACAATTATTGTTGCGCTTTGATGGCACTGTTTATACGTGGTACACTGATCCAACAGGATGTGAGTAAACGGCAAGGGGGTTGCACTCTGACAGGCAAGGGTGTTGCACTCTACAGGCAAATATTACACTCTCTGGGGCACAGAGTCTTTCAGTGGAAAGTACCTCTGTGCACAGTGGGGAAATGGCGCTCACTGCGCTACCGTGACGGGCCTAAATTGTCTCGGTGCTCTCAAACACAAGGTCGCGCACTATGTCATCCTTGACCAGCTTTGAACCCAGAGGGATCCTCAATGGCGCAAGTGATGGCAGGCTGTCTTCAGAGTGAAAGTAGGCGTGTTTCTGAATCAGAGACACACATAACATGTCTCTGTCTGAATGGACAGATCTATTATTACATTCAGTCCTAGAGCACGGGTGTGTATGCTTTTGTAATCGTCTCTTATTCCACCACTTGAGGTACTACTACTTTCCACTGAAAGACTCTGTGCCCCAGAGAGTGGCAAGGGTGTTGCACTCTACAGGCAAGTATTATTGCACAGTGCAGACGATCACGTACCTGCCTTGTGGTGGAATAAGAGACGATTACAAAAGCATACACACCCGTGCTCTAGGACTGAATGTAATAATAGATCTGTCCATTCAGACAGAGACATGTTATGTATGTCTCTGATTCAGAAACACGTCTACTTTCACTCTGAAGACAGCCTGCCATCACTTGCGCCACTGAGGATCCCTCTGGGTTCAAAGCTGGTCAAGGATGACATAGTGCGCGACCTTGTGTTTGAGAGCACCGAGACAATTTAGGCCCGCCACGGTAGCGCAGTGAGCGCCATTTCCCCACCGTGCACAGAGGTACTTTCCACTGAAAGACTCTGTGCCCCAGAGAGTGGCACAGAGTCTTTCAGTGGAAAGTACATTTTCACGCCCCGCCGAAAAGGGACTGCACTCTGGAGTCTAGCAAAGGTGTAGACTCCAGAGTGCAGTCCCTTTTCGGCGGGGCGTGAAAATGTACTTTCCACTGAAAGACTCTGTGCCCCAGAGAGTGGCAAAGGTGTTGCACTCTGCAGGCAAGTATCATTGCACGGTGCAGACTATCACGTACCTGCCTTGTGGTGGAATAAGAGACGATTACAAAAGCCTACACACCCGTGCTCTAGGACTGAATGTAATATAGATCTGTCCATTCAGACAGAGACTGTTATGTATGTCTCTGATTCAGAAACACGCCTACTTTCATTCTGAAGACAGCCTGCCGTCACTTGCGCCATTGAGGATCCCTCTGGGTTCAAAGCTGGTCAAGGATGACATAGTGCGCGACCTTGTGTTCAGCTGAGAGCACCGTAACAATTTAGGCCCGTCACGGTAGCGCAGTGAGCGCCATTTCCCCACCGTGCACAGAGGTACTTTCCCCTGAACGACTGTGCCCCAGAGAGTGCCACAACACCACTCTCTGGGGCACAGAGTCTTTCAGGGGAACTGAAGTACGTCGGTGAACGCACTCTCTGAAAAAGTTGAAAAAGAAGATAACATGGTAAAGATCAAAGGAAAATAAAGAAAGAGGCTGAATTGGGCTTTTGAGTGTTCATTTCAAGCTGAAATTTCAAATATTAATATTCTAGTGACAAAGGATTTTGTTCTGTTGGGTTGCCGTACTACCATTACAAAAAAACATTCAACACACCAATCTTTGATCTTTGATTCATACATGAAAAATGCAAGTTAAAGTAAATCATTTGAAAACAAAAGGCATAAAAAGTTGTGTTTAGGGTAACTTGTTAAAATAAAATGGTTCCGGTTCAGTCTTCATGTCATGAACAACTTTAAAAAAAAAAAGTCAAAGCCTACCTACCCTATTTTTTGTTGTTGAAATCATGTTGCCCTAACCACAACTATTTTTTATTTGGCCTAAACTATAAAACAAAAAAAAAAGAAAAAAGTCTAAAACATTTAGGGAACAAAAAGGGAAATAAAAAGGATGAAACAGTTGTGAAGTTTTTGGGTTTTTTCGGTGCTTGGCATGTTCCTAGGCGCTGTGTTTGTGATGTTCCTTGGCGCTGTCCCTGTCATGTTCCTCAGCGCCGTATTTGGCATGTTCCTAGGCGCTGTGTTTGTGATGTTCCTTGGCGCTGTCCCTGTCATGTTCCTCAGCGCCGTATTTGGCATGTTCCTTGGCGCTGTGTTTGTGATGTTCCTTGGCGCTGTCCCTGTCATGTTCCTTAGCGCCGTATTTGGCATGTTCCTAGGCGCTGTGTTTGTGATGTTCCTTGGCGCTGTCCCTGTCACGTTCCTTAGCGCCGTGTTTGGCATGTTCCTTGGCGCTGTGTTTGGCATGTTCCTTGGCGCTGTGCTTGGCATGTTCCTTGGCGCCGAGCTTGGTATGTTCACCATCGGAATGTCTGTCGGCGTGGTGCGCGGCGTATTCCATGGCGCCGCGTGTTCCGTGGCGTGCGAGGGTGTGTCTCATGTGTCCAGGGTCGGCGCGAGGTGTGCATCTCCCTGCCCTCTTGCCGTACGTGCAGTAACAACGGAAATCATCAGGATTTGATGTGGCTCTCAGGCACTCACCGGCTCCGTTGTCGCAGACATCTCCCTCACGCGAGCAAATCGAGCTTGAATACGGGCGGGTAAAGACTGGGGAGCACAAATCCTCGCCGTCGTCCGACGCGTATTGCATGCTAAATCCAGGTTTGCACTTACATTTATCTTCTAAGAGCGAATCATAGAGACATTTCCCATGCTTCGCGCATTTCGCGCCAATGGGACAAGCCTTGTCGAACGAGTAAACAACGTGTGTACAAGTGTAATTGTTTGCCAACAGAATATAACCGTATGTCTTGCACATGCAAGTGTGGTTGCCGACACATTCACCCCTCCGGCTAATGCACGTTTTATAGTTGCACGTGTCAGGGGTGATGTAGTTGTCAGTCACGCAGCTTTTTCCCCAGGCGAAGTAGCCTGTAGGACAGTTACACTTGTTCCGACTCACGTCGCAAGTGGAGGGCGGTGGGCAACCGGTATCGTCACACTGGAAGGTGAAGAAGGACCCACCACACTCCGCGTCGATGTGGTCCCTGCACAATTTATTGAGTGCCGTTTGATCAGCGGCTTTGGTTGTGGACATCAGCAGAACCAACACGAGCAGCCCAAAGGACAAAGACGCCATCATCATCATGCCTAGGGACAGATACACGCCGCCTCTTCTACAGTTGAGCAGACTGTGGGTCTGATGTGTCGGCAAAAGACACCAACTGATCTCGTTAACGCCGATGACGATAATGATGACGCCAGTTGAAGATAACGTTGCCGCAACGTAGCTCAGTTGATTCTGCGATTAGAGACGGATTGTATCAGACAGTGCGCGGTGGCTCAGTGTGTAAGTAAATTGCCAAAGTGTTTTTGTTTGTTTGTTTTTTTAACTTATGATGCCGTTCCATCGCAGGGAATTCCTACCACGTGTTTAATTGGTGCCGATTATTCTGGTGTTGCACTTGCTTATGGGACTCGGGACTCGGTAAATTGTACATGGGACTCGGTAAACATGAAGTCTGCAGTGTAAAATACATACTCGCTGACGCAAGGAAGTATGCAGTTCCCATTAGAGGGTGCAGTAAAGCTGAATATTCTGGTTCCACCACTCCGCGTTGCTACAGGCTGCAGCGGAGTTTCAAGTTGCGGTAAAAAAAAAATGCCCACTGATACTGTTGCAACCTAAGTAGCGTAAACGGGCGTTGTGTACACTCTGTGTGTGTGTGTGTGTGTGTGTTGCTACAGGGTGATGGTAAAAACTGGCCATGTCGCTGCAACCCACGTGTTGTAAAACGATGTTGTAAACTTTGTTGTTTCACAATTACAGAGAATTCCTATCACTTTAGTTCGCGATTATCCTGGCATTGTACATGTATGTGGTTTACCTGGGGCACACACACACACACACACACACACACACACACACACACACACACACACACAAAATGTGCAAACACCAAGAGGAAGCAGAGAATAAAAAGATGGGAAAAGGAGAATGAAGGAGGGGGGAAAGTGTTTACTGTAATTCAGAAGAGCCAAAAAGCATACATCCTCATCTACCAGCACTAGCAGTGACGGCCTCGGCGCTCATTGGTCGAGTGCCTTTGTCTCGCTGCCCCGTCTTTGATATCACCCTTATGTGGTGGAAAAGGACGTTAAACTCCCAAACACCCACCCACCCAACCCACTGGTCTAGTATGCAATTCAAACCAAGCCGATGGTAAAACCCCATTTCTATTCTACTTATGTGGGTGTCCATACTGCCCAGTTTTATCTTGGGCAGTTGATGTTGTGCCCCAATCAGACAATCATGACGGGCGTCTCAGTGGTGTCTTTGGCGCTATTATTTAAAAATTTATCTTGATGCGTCCCTTGGCGAGGTACGTGGCATGTTCCTTGGCGCGGTACGTGGCATGTTCCTTGGCGCGGTGCTTGGCATGTTCCCAGTTGGCGCGGTGCTCGGCGTGTTTAGTCTTGGCGTGGTGCGCGGCGTATGTCATGGCGCTGTGTGTTCCCAGGATGGCGTGCAAGCGCGTGTGTCCCGTGTTCAAGGTCAGCGCGAGGTGTGCATCTCCCTGCCTTCTTGCCGTACGTGCAGTAACAGCGGAAATCATCATCATGCACTTCGGGTTTCATGCGGAACACACCTGCGGAGTTGCGGACATATGTAAGTTTTGGAGTGGCTCTCATGCACTGACCGGCTCCGTTGTCGCAGACATCTTCCTCGCGCCAGCAACTTGCGCTTGACTGAGTAAGGATGGTTAGACATCGGATAGCAGTGAGTGGAATACGTTGCGATCAGAGCAATGACCCGAGAGAGGGTGGGTGGGTGTGTGTTTGTGGGATTAATGTCCTTTTCCACCACGTACAAGTGATATCAAAGACGGGGCAACGATGAAAAAGCCAGCACAAATATTTGGCCCCAGCCGGGATACGAAGACCCGGGAGAGAAATTTATCTTCCAAGGTCTTTGATTAAGGGGCACAGTATTCTGGTTGCACCACAGAACTATATATGTGTGTTGCACCAGTCCGCGCTAGTACAAAGTATTTGCGTAAGTAGCCATGCCGTTGCAACCCCACGTGCAGTATTGTCTCGATCTGAGCGTAGGAGAGTTAGCGGTCATGCCGTCGTTGTAACTGATTGTATAAACACACACACACACACACACACACACACACACACACACACACACACACACACAGAGTCAGAGCCAACAATTCGAGTCAGAAGTCTATACTGAATCAAAATGCATATATTTTCGCCCGCACAACGGTCACAAAACAATAACGAAGCCACGAGAGAATGTTACCATAAATACACTAGGCACAGAAAGAAGAGACAGATCTATATTTATTAAATATTTGGACAACAGCAGTTGCAAGCTTCGCAATCAATCTCTGAAACCGTGTCAGAAAAAAACCCAAATCATATTTCATCGTCATCACTGAAATAATTACAGGGTTTTGATACATAGTATTCTATACGAAAGTAAGACCAACAGAGTGCCACAATGTTGTACTCTGGCAGGAGAGCGAATATTGTTTTAACATGGTGTGCAGAAGTAAGTTTAACTTTATGCAAATATGCTACAAAGCTGAACCAAACGGGCACAAAGAAAAAGTCTGTACGTGCTACTAGTCGCAAGTTCGATTTCGAGACTAGCCGCAACATCCTTCTGTTTTTTTCTTATTACCGGTGAAGTTGTTTCGAGAACAGCAGTGAACAAAATCACCAAAACATCAAGAAAACGAAGAAGAAAAGAGAGAAAACCAAACACAAATAAGAAGAAAAAGAAAACCAACAACAGCACACTACACAAAAACGAAAAGTAGAATTACTGTTCACTGGTCTGCGCGCGTACAGCAGAGACAAGATGGAACTGAGCTATGGGCACCAAAGGAAAGAACATTGACAATATTGGACGTGGAAATACGTACAGCTACTTGCGTCGGTTACAAAACGTAGCAAAATGACATTGCACCAGGGAGATAAACCGAGGGGACAAAATCATGAAATGAATCGCACATCTCTTGTGTTACACTTGGTCAATAAGTGGGAGGTCCTATGGGTAAACACGTATATACACTTAGCGCAGAGATATTCTATGATATGAACAATTTTGTGTTCATTGTCAAGCAGCACACACACGATATACAGAAGAAAAAAAAGTTTTATGTCAAACAGTAATCAGGGTTTTCTTCTTACTGCTATGTCAAGTTTTTACGTAGACACAAACATCTGAAACAAAAACAGCATTCAGCCAGCCCCTGGGGCATGATGCATGGAAAGAGACTAGGCGTAAGTCCGAGACTGGCGTAATTCTATAAAAGTGTTTAATCTGTGACGTACGTTCTAGTCTCGCTCCATGCATCAAGGCCCATGAACGCAACACGGGGAAAGTTTAAAACGTGGACCCACGCATTAAAAAATGAAATCAGACAAGAACCGGTATCATTGTCAAGGTCACAGCAATTTGTCAAGCAGTCTGTTGTGTCAGCCACAACCCGTCCAGCTAGTCCAACTTTGTTAAAGGCACCATGCATGCACAAACCACGAATCCAAGCAAACTGCGACGACTGAACATCCGGCTAATCCAACATGCAGCTGTGAAACAGGTGTGATTTTTGTTGTAGTTGTTCAAACACAATACCTTATGACTGTGATATACAAAGTGATCAAAAATTACAAAGAAATAAAGAGAATCAGTGATAATTTCAATGTGAAATTTCAGATTAATTGTGTGGATTGTGCAATGCAGCTGTCATGTGAAACGATGTGTGTGTGTGTGTGTGTGTGTGTGTGTGTGTGTGTGTGTGTGTGTGTGTGTGCATGCACGTGTGTGAGCACACATAGGAGAGAAACACATGAGCACACATAGGAGAGGAACTTGGCCCTCAGTACTAAAGTATCTACAAGTCAAGTCTGCACACCGATTGTTACACATTGATTGAATTATGCAGACGTTCACTTCACGACCCAGTTCTGATCCAACCCATATTGCAGACTATTATCTTGATGGAATGTTTGTTATGTTGGCAAGCTTGCTGTTGTGACCTTGTGCTCACACACTCATGAGGTTGTCTGTACTGTCCATACTTCTCTTGATACGTTCTTTGTTGAGGTGCTTGGCATGTTCCAAGTTAGCGCCGTGCCTGGCATGTTCCTTGGCGCTGTCCTTGTCATGTTCCTTAGCGCCGTGTTTGCGTGGCATGTTCCTTGGCGCTGTGTTTGGCATGTTCATTGGCGCTGTGTTTGGCATGTTCCTTGGCGCTGTGTTTGGCATGTTCCTTGGCGCTGTGTTTGTCATGTCAGTTTCTTAGCGCCGTGCTTGGCATATTCCTTGGCGCCGAGCTTGGTATATTCACCATCGGAATGTCTGTCGGCGTGGTGCGCGGCGTATTCCATGGCGCCGCTTGCTCCGTGGCGTGCGAGTGCGTGTTTCATGTGTCCAGGGTCAGCGCGAGGTGTGCATCTCCCTGCCCTCTTGCCGTACGTGCAGTAACAACGGAAATCATCAGGATGTGGTATGTACTTAATGTAGGTCCCACTCGAATTGGTAATAAAGGTCTCTGTCACGTTTGTAGTGGCTCTCAGGCACTCACCGGCTCCGTTGTCGCAGACATCTCCCTCACGCCAGCAAATCGAGCTTGAATACGGGAGGGTAAAGACTGGGTAGCAGAGAAAGACAGACGACCAGTATTGCATGGTAAAGCCAGGTTTGCACAAACATTCTCGATGGAACCAGGGCGAACCATCGCGACATATCCCATTCATCGCGCATTTAGTGCCAATGGGACACGCCCCCCTTCGGTTTATCCCGTAAGAAACGCCTCTACAAGTGTAATTGTCTGCCAGATTATAATACTTGTTGCACATGCAAGTGTGGTTGTCGACACATTCACCCAGTAGCAAAGAGCACGTTTCATCGTTGCACGTGTCTGAGGTGGTGCAGTTGTCAGTCACGCAGCTTTTCCCCCAGGCGAAGTAGCCTGTAGGACAGTTACACTTGTTCCGACTCACGTCGCAAGTGGAGGGCGGTGGGCAACCGGTATCGTCACACTGGAAGGTGAAGAAGGACCCACCACACTCCGCGTCGATGCCGCCCCTGCACAATTCATTGAGTGCCGTTTGATCAGCGGCTTTGGTTGTGGACATCAGCAGAACCAACACGAGCAGCCCAAAGGACAAAGACGCCATCATCATCATGCCTAGGGACAGATACACGCCGCCTCTTCTACAGTTGAGCAGACTGTGAGGTTGATGTGTCGGAAAAAGACACCAACTGATCTCGTTACTGACGCCATGGCAAAGCCGATGACGATAATGATGACGTCAATTGAAGATAACGTTGCCGCAACGTAGCTCAGTTGATTCTGCTGCGATTGGAAACCGGTTGTATCAGACAGTGCGCGGTGGCTCAGTGTGTAAGTAAATTGCCCATGTCGAAATAACCCAATTGTTTTTGTTTGTTTGTTTTTTTAACTTATGATGCCGTTCCATCGCAGGGAATTCCTACCACGTGTTTAATTGGTGCCGATTATTCTGGTGTTGCACTTGCTTATCCGTGTACATGGGACTCGGTAAACATGAAGTCTGCAGTGTAAAATACATACAAACACTCGCTGACGCAAGAAAGTATGCAGTTCCCATTAGAGGGTGCAGTAAAGCTGAATATTCTGGTTCCACCAGTCCGCGTTGCTACAGGCTGCAGCGGAGTTTCAAGTTGCGGTAAAAAAATGCCCACTGATACTGTTGCAACCTAAGTAGCGTAAACGGGCGTTGTGTACACTGTGTGTGTGTGTGTGTGTGTGTGTGTGTGTGTGTGTGTGTGTGTGTGTGTGTGTGTGTGTGTGATGCTACAGGGTGATGGTAAAAACTGGCCATGTCGCTGCAACCCACGTGTTGTAAAACGATGTTGTAAACTTTGTTGTTTCATTACAGAGAATTCCTATCACTTTAGTTCGCGATTATCCTGGCATTGTACATGTATTTGGTTTACCTGGGGCACACACACACACACACACACACACACACACACACACACACACACACACACACACACACACACACACACACACACACCCACACACACCCACACAAAATGTGCAAACACCAAGAGGAAGCAGAGAATAAAGAGATGGGAAAAGGAGAATGAAGGAGGGGGGAAAGTGTTTACTGTAATTCAGAAGAGCCAAAAAGCATACATCCTCATCTACCAGCACTAGCAGTGACGGCCTCGGCGCTCATTGGTCGAGTGCCTTTGTCTCGCTGCCCCGTCTTTGATATCACCCTTATGTGGTGGAAAAGGACGTTAAACTCCCAAACACCCACCCACCCAACCCACTGGTCTAGTATGCAATTCAAACCAAGCCGATGGTAAAACCCCATTTCTATTCTACTTATGTGGGTTTCCATACTGCCCAGTTTAATCTTGGGCTGTTGATGCTGTGTCCCAATCAGACAATCACGACGGGCGTCTCAGTGGTGTCTTTGGCGCCATTATTAAAAAATTTATCTTGATGCGTTCCTTGGCGAGGTACGTGGCATGTTCCTTGGCGCGGTACGTGGCATGTTCCTTGGCGCGGTGCTTGGCATGTTCCCAATTGGCGCGGTGCTCGGCGTGTTTAGTCTTGGCGTGGTGCGCGGCGTATGTCATGGCACCGTGTGTTCCGCTGAGCGGTTCCTGTCTTCTTCCTGGGATGGCGTGCAAGCGCGTGTGTCCCGTGTTCAAGGTCAGCGCGAGGTGTGCATCTCCCTGCCTTCTTGCCGTACGTGCAGTAACAGCGGAAATCATCATCATGCACTTCGGGTTTCATGCGGAACACACCTGCCGAGTTGTGGACATATGTAAGTTTGGGAGTGGCTCTCATGCACTGACCGGCTCCGTTGTCGCAGACATCTTCCTCGCGTCAGCAACTTGCGCTTGAGTAAGGATGGTTAGACATCGGATAGCAGTGAGTGGGATACGTTGCGATCAGAGCAATGACCCGAGAGAGGGTGGGTGGGTGTGTGTTTGTGGGATTAACGTCCTTTTCCACCACATACGGGTGATATCAAAGACGGGGCAACGATGAAAAAGCCAGCACAAATATTTGGACCCAGCCGGGATACGAAGACCCGGGAGAGAAATTTATCTTCCAAGGTCTTTGATTAAGGGGCACAGTATTCTGGTTGCGCCGCAGAACTATATATGTGTGTTGCACCAGTCCGCGCTAGTACAAAGTGTTTGCGTAAATAGCCATGCCGTTGCAACCCACGTGCAGTATTGTCTCGATCTGAGCGTAGGAGAGTTAGCGGTCATGCCGTCGTTGTAACTGATTGTATAAACACACACACACACACACACACACACACACACACACACACACACACAGAGTCAGAGCCAACAATTCGAGTCAGAAGTCTATACTGAATCAAAATGCATATATTTTGTACTAAATACAAAATGTTCGCCCGCACAACGGTCACAAAACAATAACGAAGCCACGAGAGAATGTTACCATAAATACACTAGGCACAGAAAGAAGAGACAGATCTATATTTATTAAATATTTGGACAACAGCAGTTGCAAGCTTCGCAATCAATCTCTGAAACCGTGTCAGAAAAAAACCCAAATCATATTTCATCGTCATCACTGAAATAATTACAGGGTTTTGATACATAGTATTCTATACGAAAGTAAGACCAACAGAGTGCCACAATGTTGTACTCTGGCAGGAGAGCGAATATTGTTTTAAGATGGTAAGATGTACGATATAAGATGGTGTCTAGAAGTAAGTTTAACCTTTTGAAAATAAGTATGCTACAAAGCTGAACCAAACGGGCACAAATAAAAAGTCTGTACATGCTACTAGTCGCAAGTTCTATTTCGAGACTAGCCGCAACATCCTTCTGTTTTTTTTTCTTATTACCGGCGAAGTTGTTTCGAGAACAGCAGTGAACAAAATCATCAAAACATCAAGAAAACGAAGAAGAAAAGAGAGAAAACCAAACACAAATAAGAAGAAAAAGAAAACCAACAACAGCACACTACACAAAAACGAACAGTAGAATTACTGTTCACTGGTCTGCGCGCGTACATCAGAGACAAAATGGAACTGAGCTATGGGCACCAAAGGAAAGAACACTGACAATATTGGACGTGAAAATACGTTCAGCTACTTGCGTCGGTTACAAAATGTAGCAAAATGACATTGCACCAGGGAGATAAACCGAGGGGACAAAATCATGAAATGAATCGCACATCTCTTGTGTTACACTTGGTCAATAAGTGGGAGGTCCTATGGGTAAACACGTATATATACACTTAGCGCAGAGATATTCTATGATATGAACAATTTTGTGTTCATTGTCAAGCAGCACACACACGATATACAGAAAAAAAAGAAGAGTTTTATGTCAAACAGTAATGAGGTTTTTCTTCTTACTACCATGTCAAGCTTTTACGTAGACACAAACATCTGAAACAAAAACAGCATTCAGCCAGCACCTGGGGCATGATGCATGGAAAGAAACTAGGCGTAAGTCCGAGACTGACGTAATTCTTTAAAACTGTCTCAGTAGTCTATGACGTACGTTCTAGTCTCGCTCCATGCATCAAGGCCCATGAACGCAACACGGGGAAAGTTTAAAACGCGGACCCACGCATTAAAAAACCAGACAAGAACCGGTGAATACCCAGGAAAGAACATTCAGCTAAATGCTTCTGTCATCCGGGAATTCTTCCTGTCAAATGCAGCGCGGCAACTATTATTATTATTACTATTATTATTATTATTATTAAATGCCGCACTGTACTCTGCCTCTGTATGGAGGCAGTATGTATACATGTACTTATCTCCCACTTCTACACACTGTTTCAAACGAATAAAACATTTATCTGCGCTGTTTTTAATTTGAAAATGAAAAAAACAAAACAAACCAACCTGCAAATTACAGAAGATAATGCTGGACCCTTATGGAAGAATGAGAAAAAGCCGGATTCACAAAAGATTTCAGGCCGATCCATTTAAAAAAAGAAAAAAAAAGAAAAGATTTTTCTTATGTGCGCTCACATGAACGCACACGACGATACGTGCAAATTACGACTGGCAAATACAGTTGACTCTGCTTAAACTGAGATTGTGCACGACAAAGATGTATCTTGTGTTTTCCCGTCTAGCTTATTGCTGACACACGCAACTCCTGGTGTGCTCTGTGTAATGCCATTTCAAAGTCAAACAGTAATCGCTTCATACTGGAACACAATGGAAGATGCACCATAATATACATACACATATATATCACATCTTCAATATGTGCTACACGTAATATTTAATGATTTTACGTACAAAATTTACTCACATATACTGTACACTCAATAAGCCGCAAGCATCTGTTCCTCTGATTACATGCACTAAGCCACTCACACCGAGGCAAAGTCACTGTACACGTGCAAAAAAGGTACCGTGTGCGTACAATGTGTGTAAAGTGGGTAAGGTACACATGATGGGCAGGGGGTGGGGGAGGGGGGTGTGGGGGTGTGGGGTGAGGCTTTTAACAGTGTAAAATTAAAAACCTTCCACAATCACAGTCTGTAAGGTGGCCAAGTGTAAATGTACATAGGTATGTACAAATCTACACACAATGGGGGGGAACAATGAACTTTGTATTTGGGTTAAAGTAAAATATCTATCTATATATATATATAATTATATAATATACACTGACATCCACCACACGAACTGGTTGCACTGTACATGGAAAAAGGCAAATCTTTACATGACTTCAACAGTGTTCTTGCCAAACCTACGTGTTAACATGATTATCAATGCACTTTCCAAACGGTCGCCAAATGCAGTCACAGGAGGAGTACAAAGTCCGGACGATTCATATGCCCGCTTTATGACCGACACTTCGAGAGGTCTGACTTTTCTTTCTTTTTTTTTTTCTTTTTTTTTTTTGGGGGGGGGGGGGGGGTCGCCTTGCTTTTCTTCTTGTTTTTGTATACAGATTGGGCCCCTAATCTCCCAAACATTTGGACACCCCTGCTTCATAGGTTACAGATTGGGCCCCTAATCTCCCAAACATTTGGACACCCCTGCTTCATAGGTTACAGATTGGGCCCCTAATTTCCCCAAACATTTGGACACCCCTGCTTCATAGGTTACAGATTGGGCCCCTAATCTCCCAAACATTTGGACACCCCTGCTTCATAGGTTACAGATTGGGCCCCTAATCTCCCAAACATTTGGACACCCCTGCTTCATAGGTTACAGATCTCCCAAACATTTGGACACCCCTGCTTCATAGGTTACAGATTGGGCCCCTAATCCCCCAAACATTTAGACACCCCTGCTTCATAGGTTACAGATTGGGCCCCTAATCTCCCAAACATTTGGACACCCCTGCTTCATAGGTTACAGATTGGGCCCCTAATCTCCCAAACATTTGGACACCCCTGCTTCATAGGTTACAGATTGGGCCCCTAATCTCCCAAACATTTGGACACCCCTGCTTCATAGGTTACAGATTGGGCCCCTAATCTCCCAAACATTTGGACACCCCTGCTTCATAGGTTTGGCAAGGTTAACACTTTAGCACAGAATATCCCATGAAAAAATTCAGTCAAAACTACGTGTACAAGGAAACGTCTAGAGCCTAACTTTCAAGCTGTCTAAATGGCAACGGTCTGCTGGCAAACAACACACGGTATCCACAACACCTGAAACCACGCAGAACATGTCCGCTATAAAGAAACGTTTTGTTTTTCAATAAAGAAAAATCCAGAACCATCACAGATGCGCCTGCACTGCCAACCATTCCGAGGTATCATTGTCAAGATCACAGCAATTTGTCAAGCAGTCTGTTGTGTCAGCCACAACCCGTCCAGCTAGTCCAACTTTGCTAAAGGCACCATGCATGCACAAACCACGAATCCAAGCAAACTGCGACGACTGAACATCCGGATAATCCAGCATGCAGCTGTGAAATAGGTGTGATTTTTTGTTGTAGTTGTTCAAACACAACACTTTCTGTGATATACAAAGTGATAAAAAATTACAAAGACAAAATTAACGAGGATCAGTGATAATTTCAATGTGAAATTTGATTGTGTGGACTGTGCAATGCAGCTGTCATGTGCAACGATGTGTGTGCACGTCACGATGCGCGCGTGTGTGTGTGTGTGTGTGTCTGTGAATGGGTGCATGCACATGTGCGTGAGCGTGTACATGCGTGTGTGTATAATAAACCTTGACATTAAAATGCTGAAACACAGTATTGCAGCTGCTGTACCTGTCCACAATTATCCAAGTCAGAAAATTTCCTCTTTCAACACAACATGCACAGACTGAGACAAGTATACGAGACCCATTAGACATTTCCCATGTGCAGCGTCTTTCTGAAACACTTTGGTAATTATTGCACTCAGCCCCCTGTACAATGTGGCACAAGAAACACTGCCTGGCACCTCCATTTTCACACCGTATACATGTAGTTAGGTGTCCGTAGACCCAATGCAAAATGCTCAACCTTGTACTATTGCAATTTCTCCATCAATTTCTTCATGTAGTTTACTGAGGAATGGATTATACAAAGAAAAAAAAAATCTCTGACTTGTTATTTCATTGTAAGCCCATGAACTTCTTGTGAAAAGCCTAGTGGCCCGTCATGGTGCCAGTGCAAGGACAGTAACTTCGTTGAGCAACTCCTCCACGCTGCAGTGTATTTGCCTCCCTTGGCTCAGAAATCCATTCATCGCTGCACTGACTTGGGTAAAATACGGCAGCAGCGGTGGGTGTTCCGACTGTGATAGTGACACACGGTAAAATTCATCGTCTACGGTATTCACTGTACAACAGGTAATTCTAATACTACATACTTTTTTCCTTCTTTTTTTTTTTTTTTGGTGGCATTTTGGTGTAACTTGGTTTTGGCATTTCAACACAAATTATTGATGCGTCCAGCAAAATACACAAGTAGTTATATGTGTCTCTGTTGTGCCCAACCAAAGGAACGCACGACGGACTACTAACTGGGACAATCCTCTTTCTCTATTCAGCCGGGAAGAAACGATATCAGTACAGGCCGCATGCTGAACAGGTCCAGTCTAGTACATGTCCTGCAAAAATTCCATGACAATATTATGTACCTCCACCTACCTAGCTAAGACCTCTATACCAGTGCTAGTCACTGTCAGCTAAAAATAGCCTGAAAATTTTACGCATCTGGAAAATTTTACTCGTGTTCTACCATAGCAAAATGATATTCACAGACTCTCAGAGAGAATCAGACAGAGCGAGCGAGTGAGTTCAGGAAAACAAGTGATTACTGTGGAGTTCTGGCATTAGGTGCATGGATCTGCAAGATGTGGTCTACTAAGCCTAGTAAGTGTGAGGAATGCAAGGCACATAATCGTAATGTTTTTGTTTTCTAGCAGGAAGATAGTTGGAAGACTAAACTTAATTCCTGGCCTCTGAACACAGTTTGTTTTCAAACTGTAAGTTCTAAATAAGTTTGTTACTGTATGTGACAATTATGTGGTCTTTATCCCACAAAATTTCAACAAGCATTTTTGTTTTTGCACATGTAGGTTTTTTCTTGTTGTTGTTATTCCTTTTTTTTTTCCCAGGAGTTTTGTTTCTTGCATTTTGCCGTGTATTACCTCAGGCAAGACACTCATATATAATACTTTTCTTGCATACTGTTCTCACTTTACACCACTCTGCTTTCTACTCACAGCTTTTGCAGTTTGTGAGAGGGGAAAAAAACATGCATGAGCTGGATACACAGATCTGATGTTAAGGACACTGACCGAGATGTACTGGCATGTATGCTCTGCAGACACTGGCATTCATACTTCTTCACTCACGCAAAATGCTGCACAGCATGTGTGTACAAATGTGTATGTGCAACTACTTGCTGTATCTGTACAAGCAATCATACACTGAGTACATGTATTTCTGAGCGTCACCTGGAGGATGTGGTGGGGATTGTGTGTGTGTGTGTGTGTGTGTGTGTGTGTGTGTGTGTGTGATATTTATACATGTGTGTGTGCATGTGTGTGTGTGTGTGTGTTATGTACATGCACGTGCACATGCATGTGCGTGTGCGTGTGTGTGTGCGTGTGTGTGTGCCTGCCTGCGTGTGCGCGCACGTGCACAGGAAAACATGCATGAAAGACTCTGACTGACACAAAAAATACATTCAGGAAACATATTTCTGCACTTGTCAATCACTGTTATCAAAGAATTAGATACAGAATCTCTGCTGATATCACAAGTAAAATGAAGCAGAAACAGGGTACAGCACATAATTATTTGAAACTGAGGTAACTGTTAGAAGACCTGAGTGACAAAAAGCCTGCTCCTTTTTTCTGATAAGACGACAAGATAGTGTCAGGCGCTAGTGTGTTTGATGCCAGCATAGCCATAAACATCACTTTTTAAAAGGTCAGTGCATGCATCAGTGATAATATATTTTCTTTGTTACTTTCCCCCACTGAGCTTTCTCGTAAACTCTTTCAGCAAAAAACCCCCCCAAAAAACCAGTCTTTTTTTTTCCCCCCCCCCATCTGACAGGCATAGCGCCAAAGTAATTTATCCACGAGGAAAGGAATGAAAAACTGCGCATTATGTCTTTAACATGTTGTCTCATGTTCAGTGGGTGTACCAGCAACAGCAGGTGCACGGAAATCAAGGCAGTGAAAGAATCCCATCAATATCAAAAGTGGGTAACATTCGGCTGATGAAAAAAACAAACAAAAAACCACACTGTGTTGCGACCTATTCATAAGTTTTCCCTGGAAAAGCCCCAGTCATGCACAAGAAACAACTGAGCCAACGAACAGCTCAAGGATCTGAGCTTCCATTTTCTGGGTAACAAGGAACAACCAGAGTTTAACGCATTCAAAAGTACACGAATTTGTATGTGGAAGATTTAATTTCATTTAAAATAACTGTCTGATGGTATTCATAAAGGTCACTGCAGTCAACTTTGCGCAATATTCAAAGGTGAGGCACAAAAACGAACGCATTATATTCACAGTGGCCAGATTATATAACAAGAAACAGTATCCCTTTAAATGAGATCAAAAATATCTGCAACTACTGTATGCATTGGTGCAAATGTTCAAATGAAATTCAGAACACCTGTATGCACACAAATCTATACAAGCTCTGAGAGAGAAATGGCCACATGAAATAATATACTGATGTACCAATAACTTTCAGTCAGGTTGTCGATCAGTACAAGAGTCATGTTTTAAAATCTGAAAGGGATAATCACGTTTTGGTCTGCTCAGAATTATAATGTGTTACGCCAGTTCATAACACAGTTATATTCACCTCACACATTCTCAGTCGTACATTTTTAAAAGTCTGGTCATGGTCAAGGTATGGTGGTGTTCAGTGAATTCCGCAGCAATCCGGACTCCGAATCAGGGCGTTCTATTCCTCCAGGAACACAAGTCCATGAAATCCGATGGCCATACTCATGAAATTTTTGTAAGCTCCTTTTCACCAGTTTCATAGGTTTATAAAATGCACTTTCACAAACACAGACACAGCTCAGCGTCTGTGATTGTAACAAATCTGACCACAACTGTAGAAATCAAAACATAGTTTCTTTCAGGAACAGTTACAAAATCAAACACATCCAAAAAAATGCGAGGTACACAAAAAGTCCCATATCCATCACTGTTCTCAAACGTTTCTCGACAATATGCAGGATCTAAATCGAAGAGCATAACTTCCATGTTGCAATACACAAAGCCTGTCGTTCAATATTTATAAAAACAACCACAACACAACTGATGAACCATGGATCAAGGGGAGACATTTTTTTTCTCCTTTCCTTTCGGCTGGGATGGCCAGCTTGTAGATCTGCATCTTTTACACAGGACGCTCCAGGGGAAATGCTCTGAGCAAACGGAGCTCTCTGAGGCCTTTGTCAACCTCCACATCTTGTGATGCATGACTGGTGCTGAAAGACCAGACAGGTTGAAGCAAGTGCCACGGGGTGTTGGATGGTGGTTCAGGCAGGGGTGTAGCAGGCAAATGCTGATCCTTCCAGTGCTGGACGATACCCAGGCTCCTCACAGATCGGCACAAAGTGCTGCAACGATCAAACACAATAGGAGATGATAATGATGTGCATATTCAGCCCGGGGGGAGGGGGGGGGGGGCGAGGCAGAGAGAGAGAGAGAGAGAGAGAGAGGGAGGGGGTGGGTGCGTGGGCACACAGAGAGACAAAGAGAGAGAGGGGGGAGGGAGGGGGCAGAGAGCTTCTCTGCTATTGCTGCATTATTTTATGCTTCCCAACATTTTCATATATATATATATATATCTTTTTTCTTATTGTGTGTGGCTCCCCGTGTACCCAACCACCCACATGCACATACAAAACATGCTGGGCCCACTTACCATATCATCCCCCTCAGTCAGGATCCTGGCCACAGGGTCTGGCAAGTCCTTACGGTCACATGACATCTCCATCTGTCGGAAGAATGACTGCAGGCGGCCAGCGTACAGCGCACACTCGTCCTCCAGAAGCGCTTCCAGGAAGACGTCGGGATCGCGCAAGGCCACACCGCGTCTCTCCCCTTGCCCCTGTCGAAGCTTAGCACGCAGAGGGGACCTCTTAGCAAGGTTGGCCGGCATCCTTCTCGCCGGTGACACGCTGCGGTTGCGACCACCTGGTGTCAGTCGGGTTGGGATGTGTCTCCCGGGACTGGCTCTGTGAGCCCGCCTTGGTGACAGGGAGACACTTCGGCTGACAGCTACAGCCACTGCCTCAACCTCATCCGTGCCAACGGAGTCAGAGTATTTCTGTGGTAAAAGAGTAGCCTGATTTTTCCCTGTGGATGAGGAGCTAGACCCTGTGGTCTGCTGATGGCGTGTATCACTCTGAGATACTGGGCAGTGGTTGAAGGGCAGTGACTGTGAGGAAGATGATGTCGGCAAACCAGCAGGCGCCAAACAGCTGGTGGCATGGGAGCGCAGAGCCAGTGTTGTCCAAATGGGAGGATTCAAATGTGCGATAATGGATTCAACAGCACGAGGTGGAGATGCAGCAAATGGGCGGACCAGTACTGGAGCTGGGGCCCCATTACACACAGACTGCGACTCGCCATTACAGACTGGCTGGTCGTGTCCTGCACAACCAGTGACATCTGCTTGTTGAGACACGGTCGGAACCACCACGTCAGCATTAGCACGTGGTGCTGAGGTGGCATCAATGAAATCCTCAACGTCCATATCGATTTCTGCAACAGCACTTGACTGTGCAACAGTGGCTGAGAGAGTTACCATTTTGTCTTTGCTTTCACCCTGCCCAGCGTCTGACACATGGACCTGAGAGCAGCTGATATTGTCATTGATGTCTGTAGCAGCAGCCCCAGCAGCCGGTCCTGGTTTGGGAATGTTGCTCAGGTGCTTACTGAGATCATCTCCATGTTGTCCAACTTGACTCGGGGCCCGGCCATGACCTCCGATGTCGCCTCCATCCCCGTCATCTCTGCCAGAGCCTGCTCCGGCGTAAGGATAGGAAGCTGTGACTCTATCACGTGGCCATCGGGCTGAGTACATGGTGCCCGAGGAGCTGAATCCAAAAAGTGAGGTAGACTGCTCTACACCGACCGCACCACTGCCAGACTGAGGATCGCAAGCAGCGACGGTCATGACATTGGAATTGATGTCAGGGGATGAAGACGATGAACTGCTGAGTGAGTCCGAGTTATCATTCGCCGAGGTAATGCTCTTGCTGAAGTAAATGTCATTGCAGGTTCTTGGCACTGCTGAACTGCCGGATGACTGGTGAAAGATCTGAGATGACACCCCAGAGGCAAGAGGGACGGCAGGGATGTGAGAGGAAGGGCCGGCAAAATCAGTCGGTCGTGTGGGTGGTGGCTGAGGGCGGTTGGCGGTGTTGGTGTTGGTGGTGGTGGTGGTGTTGCTGGATGAAGCAGCAGTGGTGCCAGAGACATGGTTGCCGTTGCTGTCCCCCTCCTGCTCCTTCTGCATGGCCATCTTCAACAGCTGCATCTCATGCTGGATGCGACGCTCCTCCGCTTCTAGTGCCTGCACAGACATTTCACAAACGATTCGTTTCAACAACCATGCAAACAAGGGACTAATTTAGATTGCGGGTGGGTGTGTGTTTCAGGGTACAACGTCTTTTTTTTCAATTTTTTTTAACCACATATGGGCGATATCAAAGACGGGGCAACGAGAAAAAGGCTATCACAAAGACTGGGCGCCGGCTGGAAATCAAACTCATGACCCGATCGTTGAAAGGCCAGTCCCTCTATCCCTTGACTGTCCTGGCTTCACTTAAAAAAACTGGAATTTTGCATCTAAAGTGTTTCAGTTACACAGCCGTTTTTTCCGTTTCCTTCATTTGTTCACCATAGTTGGTGTGTATACATCTGTTGGTGTACCAACAAATGAGGGAAACCTGAATAATTTTAAAACATTCGAGGCATCCTGCTAAACACACACACGCACGCACACCCACACACAAATTTTTCTATAAGTTTATGAAATTTGGGTTATTGACATGTTGTGAAGACTGACGGCAAACCAACACCAAAATGACACATTCGACACAATTATTCCATCCCTGAGCAGCAAACCATTCCAGCTGACACAACAGAAAACGTGTACTGTAGCTGTAATCAACAGGCAGGCACAATGGTGTGTTGCAGTATTTGCACACTGCTTAAATATTAGTTCCAGTGCCTTTTGATTTTGGTTGAACATACTGAAGGCTACTGTGGACCTAGCGAGGAAACGACAAAGAAGACAACCTTGCTGGTAGGGCAAGCATTGTGGATGGCCAGCGCCTAGGAATACCAGAAGTGGTGAGAAATCTTAAAGATAGCTGGCAGGAACAACGTCTTGGTCGTCATACCACTCAGTGACTACCAGCAGAGTAAAGGTGTGCAAACTGGCAGTGGTCAATGCTCAATCCTCGAGGGGCGTGACAGGGCCCTTGCAAAACCAAACAAATCAATACTGCAACAGTCTCAAAAATGGCACCGGGAACACCGCTGAGAGACAAGGTGGAATGCATAAATGGGATTTCCCGACTGCACAGATGGCATCTTCATGCTAATCGAACAGGACTGAACTGAAACTGAAACACTCGTGGATCTGAGTTGGCACTGACTATCCCAAAAAGCTGCTCTGTGTGTGTGTGTGTGTGTGTGTGTGTGTGTGTGTGTGTGTGTGTGTGTGTGTGTGTGTGTGTGTGCGCGCGCGCGCGCGCATATCTGTTGGTATGAGTGCGGGAGTACGCGCATTGAGTCACTCTGTGAGAATTTTGCGCTATATAAGTACAATTCATTATTATTATTATTATTAAAATGTAATGGATTAAACTATTGACATGCACCCCATATCACTAGCGATGGAAGAAATGAATGTACGTATTTTATACTCCTCTGAAACAGCCTTCAGATGCATCAAGGATGTTCTAGGGAACAAGTTTCCCCAAGTTTCATCCTGACCCTACAGCAGATGGCGGGTATGGTCGGTACACTACGGGACCTACCACTGCACTGGAGAAACCAATACTACGCCCTAGGGTGTACCGAAACACCGCCAGGAATGATGCTGTTGCTGTTGGCTCCAACGTCCACACACGTTGGCAGCACCCTGGTGCACGAACTAATCCTGTAAACACCACTAAAAGGTCGCCTCTAAGAAAAAATACCAGACTTTTTACCACAACAATTGACAGAATAGCCTGGCATGCCTTTAGTTGGTCTTTCAGTCGTTTCTCTGTTATCAACAATTGACAGAATAGCTTGGCATGTGCCTTGGTTGGTCTTTTAGCAGTTTCTTCTGTAGTCATCGACTGAGAGGAATAGATTGGCATACCGTGGTTTGGTCCTTCTCTGTTATCAACAACTGACAAAATAGTATTTCGTGCCTTGGTTGTTGTTTTTTTTTCTATTATCAACAACTGACGAAATAGTCCTGCATGCCTTCTTTTTCTTTTCTTTTTTTTTGGGGGGGGGGGGGGGGGGGGTTTTTTAAAAATTTTAAATAGTCATATCTCTGATATCAAAATTTGGCAGAGTAGTTTGGCATACCTTGGTTGACTGTCAAGTTTTGCAGTTTCTCTGTAATCAACAACTGAAAGAACTACTTATCATACTTTGCTCATTTATCCGTTTCACAGAATAGCTTGTCTTTTTGCCGTTTCTCTGTAAGCAGCAAGTCAGACAGAATGACTTGGCATATTATGGCTCATCTAGCCGTTTTTCTGTTATCAATCATTGGCAGAAAAGCTTGGCATGCCTTAGTTGGTCTTTTTGCCGTTTCACTTTCAGTCTCTGTAATCAACAATTCACAGAATAGCTTCGCACGACTTAGGTTGGTCTTTTAGCCGTTTTTCTGTTATCAACAATTCACAGAATAGCTTGGCCTGCCCTGTTTGCTCTTTTCGCCGTTTGTCTGTTATCAACAATTCACAGAATAGCTTGGCCTGCCCTGTTTGCTCTTTTCGCCGTTTGTCTGTTATCAACAATTCACAGAATAGCTTGGCCTGCCCTGTTTGCTCTTTTCGCCGTTTCCCTGTTACCAACAATTCACAGAATAGCTTGGCACGCCTTGGCTGATCTTTTAGCCGTTTTTCTGTTATCAACAATTCACTGACAGAATAGCTTGGCACGACTTGGTTGGTCTTTTAACAATTTACAGAATACTTTGGTTGGTGTCAGTCTTCACCGTTCCTCCGTGTAATCGGCAGCAACTGACGAAATAGCTTGGCATGCCTCGGTTGGTCTTTTAGCCGTTTGTCTGTAATCAACAACTGACAGAAAAGCTTGGCATACAGTCTAGGTTGGTCTGAAGTTTTTGTCGCCGTTTGTCTGTAACCTGAAGACGGGCTGAGATCAAAGAAAGGAATGCACAGAGAAAGAAACGGTGTATCACGCCCTAGTGACTCCCAGAGCCGTAGTTTACGTGGGATATCCAGGCAGTCTGTGCTAGAATGTAATGAGAATCTCTGGAGTTTGCACCAACTCAAGTGAACCGGAAAAACTGACAGAGGCGGTGTGAAATCGAAACACACACACACACACACACTGGATGGCGAGAGAGAGAGAGAGAGAGAGAGAGAGAGAGAGAGAGAGAGAGAGAGAGAGAGTTTATTTTACAAGAATAAAAGATTAGGCGTGCAGACCTGTCTTACGTCTTGTCTTTGCCGCTAGGCTACAACTGCTAGTAAGTAAGCTACAACTAAGTCTTACACACACACACACACACACACACACACACACACACACACACACACACACACACACACACACAAACACCGTAAATACATCAAAGGAAAGAAATGAAGGGGGGAGAGAGAGACAGACAGACAGACTGACTGACAGACAGACAGAAACAGAGAGAGTCTTACTGCTGAGACTGACGGATCGAATACCAATGCTCACCTATCGCACACCGCTGCATGTGTCCGTGCCCGCCAAACAAAACCCCCCGACAGACTAAACCCTTCGCCGCTGGTGCCACAAGCTAATGCTCGATTATCGCCCACCTCCAACCGACAGTAAGTAATCGTCATGCCAAAACAAATCCCCAGCCATCTCCCCCCTTCAACTCCGCAGGCACCGGTCAAAGCCGAGGAAAAAGAATTCTAACTTCACGGCGGCACACAGGGTGAAACGTGCACCTCTCCGCGCGCCAAGTGTTAGCCGTCGCACATCGGGCAGCCCTGTACAGCAATCCGGCAAACGCAAACAAGCTGGAGAGATCAGATGAAAAACATACTGTTTAGCCGGAAAGGAAACTAAAGTGAGGAGGGAGGGGCGAGGGGGTGAGCCCCGGAGAGAGAGAGAGAGAGAGAGAGAGAGAGAGAGAGAGAGACTTCCGACTTGATAAAAGTGAAACGCGAAAGAAGCGAGTAGATAATCGACATCTTATTTCCTTCTAACACTCCCAACTTTTTTTTTTTTTTTTTTCCTTCGGCCTGGCCCCCCACTACCGTGCTTGTAACTGAAGTACTCTATGGTCGGAAACTGACACCGACTAAAGATAAAGATAAACGCGATCTCGACCGCATACCCTACAGCGACCTTTCCGGCAGTGCAGTTGGTGCTGTTAAAAGCGAAGACCATGTAGGTAAGAGTATACTGAACCTAAGTGCTGATAACAGAACGATTTGTTTCAGTAACTCCACCATCCTGCCAACTGAAACGCTAAATAATACTCTGCGGTCATCTACGTGTCTAGGGGCAATACTTCACTACGCAGTACTGCTGAGTAAGCGCGTGGATTAACGAACCAACTTGTACAGTTTTACTATAGCAACACCACTCCCCCCCCCCCCCCCCCCAAGAAAAAACAAATAAAACAATAACCAAAAACAACAACATAAATATCAACACCACCATCAACCCGAACCATCGAGCAGAGAAACAAAATTAGCAAGTAAACAAACAAACAAACAAACAAACCCAACCAAACAAACAAACCGAGTAACAAACAAGTGGTCAGCAAAAACACTGAATAAAGACGGTTTTATTTTTGCCTCTTTCCTCTCACACACCAAACCCAAATCACTTGACCGTTCAAAACAAGCAGTGACTAATCTACGCGATAAATCGGCTGAACTTGCCGGCTAGGCATTTTCACATCGAACCCCCCCCCCCCCCTCCACACACACACACACACACACACACACACACCACCACCACCACCACCACCACAACAACAACAACAACAACAAAACCGCACTCAAAGAAAATATCTGTCTTACTCTGATAAACATTTGCGGAGAGATCAATTTTCAAACACCACGTGTTATCAGTTTGACGGACACTTTTTAAGTTTTTAAGGACCGAAGGAGAGAAAGAGGGCTGGTGTTTGTGTGTGTGTGTGGTAAATAGAATACATGTATCTAAACCAGCCTACATCTAACATTTAAAACGTTGTTAGCCTACTTCTAACATTTAAAACGTTGTTAGCCTACATCTAACATTTAAAACGTTGTTGGCTGGTGGTCAGAAGCACTAAAACTGAAGTGACACTGAAAGTTGCGACTGTCAAACAAATGTTACTTGTAAAGTCTCCGAAGACGCCGAAGTAATGATAGTGAAACTCAGCTAAATGCACAAGTTTACACGAAGGGAAGCACGCAACGAATACCCCGAACTTCCCGCCTCCCATGATAAACTAATAAATAAGGGGGGGGGGGGGGAGGACACGGTGAGATATTTTGCAGAAAAACAGACAGACACACAGAGACACACAGACGTAGGCAGCTGACCGCAATAAGTGAACAGCCCCATTCGTGATAAGACGTTACGCTAACTCTGAAACACACTGGAACCTGGAGAGTGCATGACAGCAACAGCAAAGAGAAGGAATCTGAGCACGTCAGACCGCTCGCCGGGCTAACAAAAACAACACAGCAAACAAACAACCCGCTGAAGTAAAAACGAGAAATTTATTGCTTGCAAAACAGCGGGGTATTAGGTTTCACAGCCGCAACGGATCTCTGTTGTTTACAACGCAAGGCTAAAATGGACCTACAGTGTATGCAAAGACAGCGCAGATTCTAAACGCTATCACTAACTTGCACCTGCCTCAGCGGTTTTGAATGTCGTAATGACTAAGCAAGAAAAAGTCAATCCTTTAACGCTGTCAGTGTCACAAACACCACGTCAACTAGAGACCCTAACGGGAGATGTCACTCACGAATATTGTGCCTAATAGCCTAGTAACGCAACACACACACACACACACGAATCGTACACGCGACACTGCATTTGTCATGCCATGAACTGAGCTAGAAAAGTGCCGTCAGTTGTTTTTGACTGAGCGCACACACACGCACGCAGACAGACAGCGGCCGGACGGGCTGACACGCAGGCAGACAGACAACAAAGAACGTCTGCAACAACAACAGAAAGAAAACTCTTCCTTTCCACGATCTTTGCTGACACTGTGACATTGTGTTCGCGCACGCGAAACCAAAACTTCAGAGAAAATCAACATTAATACTTTTGCGGAAACTGACGGAAGGAAGTCAGTCAGTGCGCACTTAGTGAAAGCGAAAGCCGGCGTGCGAGACTGGGGAGAGAGAGAGAGAGAGAGAGAGAGAGAGAGAGAGAGGGAGAGATTACACAGATTACATCACCAACCTGCAGGCGAGCTGTGACAGACGCTGACCGGATCCCTCCGTCACCACCACCGCGGACACCACCACACCTGCTCCCACCAACGACGGCCGTAACATCAGCGCCTGACGACGACGTCAACGACAGCGACACACCTGTACTGCACAACCGCCCTCCAACTTCTCTCGCCGCTGTCCTCGCACCATCAGTCTGCGGGCACGGGACACAGTCCGCGCTGCCACCCCCTCCCCGGGTACCTCCGTCCTGTCTAGCGACGACTGCCGGGTAGTGGTGGTAGTAACAGCGGTTGCTGTCGTCGTTAGTAAGTCCCGCCCTGTAGTCCCGAGTGGCGTTTATTCGCTGAGGCAGTGCTGGGGAAGCGCTGCTCTCTTCCTGGTCCCGTGCGTCTGTGTTGTAATGGTAAGTGCTGATGCCGCCTCCCCCACGTTGGTGTTGGCTGTGGCACTGCTGCGACCAGTGGGCCGGGTGGTGAGTCACCGCCGGCGATGAATCACCATCATCACGATCATGTACATCAACAACGGCACTACCACCACCAACTGTTGCTGTTGTTGCAGCGGCGGTGGCGGTGGCGGTGGCGACGGCGGGGGGAGAGGTGTCGGTCTTATTTGCGCGCTGTCCCGTACTGGTCAGTCCACGCTCGATTTCCTGTCGCCGGCCTGTTGTCGCTGTCGCAGTTTCTGTCGTTGTTGTTGTTGCTGTTGTGGTTGCTTGTGTGACGGCAGCGTTATGTGTGGTTGACTCCTGATTTACCTGTGAACAAACAAAAAACATTTGTTTTCTTCAGATTGGATAAAGGAGAAAAATAATCTCATTGCGGACACTTAAACAAAACTTGAACACGTACAACTCCAGGAACACAAGAAGGAAAAGAGACCGAAAATATAAACGTCGCAAACAAAGTGAACAAACAAACAAACAACAACAACAACAACAAAAACTAGAGTAGAAGTAACAAAGAATGGGGGAGGGCAAGGCGGGGCTGTATACAGGGAACAATGTACCATCTTTATGTTTCAGACTGTAAATTTCGAACGTAATCATTGGAGTTGGATTCAAAATCCAGAACAACTGATGGCAGGTGAACGTGTAGAAAACTGCCATGATGTCACTACAGGCAGTCCAAACTTGAAAACGCAGATTTTTTTTTTTTGGTTTAATTTTTTTTATTAATTTTTATAAATCTTATACGGTCACATTAAGATGTTCCACGCACAGCCGCTATATTAACCCCTTGAACTTGCGAGCAGGACGTTGCAAGGACTGTGCCCCACTGTTCGACGGGGCGGTAGGTGGTCTAGTGGTTAAGAGATTTGTCACCAATGCGAGAGGTCAGGGGTTCGAGTCCCACTCGGGGCGAAGAATGTTTCCTTCTCGTATGTGGCACCGTTCATTCGGGCCGATCGTCGGGGGTTCTCTCCGGGTACTCCGGCTTCTTCCCCCTCTGCTCTGCTTTGGAAAGTGTTCAGCCCACCAAATTTGAAAAATAAATGCAATTCTAAATTCCGAAATTTAAACAGCTGAGCTGACCCTTCGCACCACGTGATTGTAATGTGTTGATGTCCAGTGTGTGAGAGAATGCGTGTGATTCACGTGAGCGTGCGTGTTGGGTTCAGGTCGCGGCGCTTTGAGCCGATTCATGAAATTGTGTAAAGCGCCTATACAATACTCATTATTATTATTATTCTTTTTATACACATGTACATGACAAGTGGTCTCGTGCTCTATCTGTCACATCATTCTATTTGTAGCGCAACTGAGTAGCTGGCTACAAGATAAACGAGAGAGGAAACCGCTTTGTAAACAAAAGCAGCTTGTACAACTGCACAAGTTTCCGCGCTAACGTTGAGACGCCAGTGCGCCAATTTATTGTCTCAAGCACCGCATGCAGAGCTAGACGGTTATTCATTACCATTTAAAACTATTTGCTGTCTCTGAACTCTCGGGTGTGTTGTTTTTGCTTCAACAACATGCACCTGATGAATTCAGTTTTCTACCTTTCCCTCCCTAAACAGGCCATGCTTCAACCCGAACAATCCGTCTCCTCAAACGTGAGGAGACTGTGTGCTGTCCCAGGCTGGAGAATTGCTGAAGGAAAAAAAAGACTGAAACCTCAAGCCGGGGTGCAGCAGCAGCACACTACAGCGGGACCACAGGGGCAACGCCCCACTTCAGAAAAACAAATTTTAGCATTTTTAAAGGCATTTAGTAGCCTCTACTGGCACCCAAAAGTTAAATATATACACTGCCTTAGTATTGATGTGCAACCTTCAAAACTGAAGTCATGATACTTTTCCCCCTTCCTTTTTTCAGCTGAAAGTTGGATTTTTTGGCTGAAAGGATAGGAAATTTGACTGAAAATTGCCAAATGACTGACAATTCCCCAGCCTGCTGTCCATACGCCGCGCTGTGCAGCAGAGAGCATGCGGAAGGCGATGTTCATGATACATGTACGTGTATACATGTGTATTGACCTCACTGACTCGGAGTACGTTGAGATGAAATAGAAGCTCGTGGTGTTATTAAATGGATTGGATGAACCCCCGGGACTCAAAACCGGAAATAGAATCTCTCTTTAAAAAAAAAAAAAAAAATCTCTTGGCACGTGATTCTTCGGGCTAAACTCTAGAATGTGAACACCTTTATAAAACAACAACAACAACAACAACAACAAAAAACTCAAACAAACAAATGTACACCCCTGAAGCAAACCTAAGCCTAAATTAACGTTCTTACGAACCCAGTTTTTTTTTTTTTTCTTACTACACACGAGTTTTTTAACTCCGACCTGGCATCCTTACGATGACCAAAGCATGATACCATTCAGTTCAGAGCTCAGCCCTAAAACTCTAACTCAGACCTGAGGTGGCCTGCGTGCTGCGCACTAGAGAGCACGTGACTTTTCGCCGGGCTGAATCCTGAACTGCGTTAGGGAGTTATAGGAAAATTATTACCCTTGGAGGACCGCCGTAACTCGTTACAAGAGCGAACAATGAAATACCTACTGATTGGTCAATCATAATAAAGGTACGGTACAGTATGTCCGAAGGCCACGCATCAATGTCGAGACTCCTTTCTGCATACCTAGCAAAACCAAACAAGGCATCTATAAAACAGTGTTTGTGGGAGATTACAGAACTCAATGCCGCAGCAGTTGCAACATCTGCTCGAGACACGTTTCTGACATTTCGGAAGTTGCTCATCCCAAGGCCGGTCGGTCGGTTAACAGATTCACAAACACGGTTTTTCTTGGTTTTGTTTTATTTTGTTGATGTTGTTTTCGTTTTTTTTTTGGTTTTTTTTTGGACAGAAGTGATCAATAACCCAGCCAAGCACGTGTTCTGTAGTGGCAGATCCATATAAAATGAGTTTGGTGAGAACAGTTCTACAGCCGTCGACGGAACACAGACAAACATACCACGGCCCAAAAACAATCATCTGATAGCCAGCCTACCCTCCCCACCCCCCCTCCCCAAGCGTTCGTCAGTAAACACACGATTTTCGCACTTTCGCGCAACACAACAGAAAAACAGGGACTGGATTCGGGTGCTATTTCTATGATAAAGCGTAGTTCGTAGGCGTATTTTTCAAGATGGCAAATGTGTACAAATCGCGGCTGAAAAAAACAACAAAAAAACAAAACAAAACAAAAAAACGAACAGACAACGAAAACAGGGTCTAGCAGCTCTTTCTATGTCGCCAGTGTTTACGACGATAAGCTTTAAAAAACGACATGCCAACTTTTAAAGTTTGTGTTCGGGTGCGCTCGCCATTTACGTTTCCTGTCATTCAGACACTGATACTGAAGCGGGCACGCTCTCAGACTCCCAAACACAAACACACAAATTACAGCATCGAGAGCCAACAACGTTACTGACAATGGGCGCCAAATACCTGGCTTATCAGGTGTTTTTTTTTCTCTTTTTTTTCTCCCCCGTTTCCGAATCTTTTAACAAAAACAAAACTAGAACGGCAAAGCCTTTATGGTTCACGTGTAAGACCACTCCAAACACAAGGAACTGTCTGCTTTGGAAATGTTCAGCCCATTAAAACTGAAAATAAATGCCATTCTAAATCACGAAACTTAAACTGCTCAGCTGACCCTTCGCCGGCGCCACGTGACTGTAATGTGTTCACGTCCTATGCGTGCCGAGAGAATGCGTGTGATTCACGTGAGCGGGCGTGTTGGGTTCAGTTCGCGGCGCCTTGAGCCAATTCAAGAATTTGGGTAAAGCGCCTACACGATCAACAGTTCTTACCTTGACCTTCAGCCAAGGTCGAAAGGGTTTGTCTGGAAGGTTCTCATCGCTGTCTATCGTCAAGCCAAATTTGGTACTTCTGGTGGTGTACTTCCAGAGAAAATGCCAACGTTAAAGGTTGCCACAGACAGACAGATGACGGACTTAGACTACACAGACTCACTTTCTCTCTCTCTCTTCTCTATCTCTCGCACGCACGCACGCACGCACGCACGCACGCACGCACGCACGCACACACACACACACGAAGAAGAAGAAGAAGGAGAAACGCTTGGCACTAGTTTACCGTGACTTAAACCCGCTGACATCTAACGCCGGCCAGTAACGACTTAGACGCGTGCCTTGTCGCTGATGATCGCAATTAGCCGTAACCAGGTACACTACCAGTGACACCTAAGTTGTGGCTTACCGCGCAGTCATGGCACCGCGATACCCTCTGCCGACTGGAAGCCAACCAAACCGGAACTGACACTGCTAGAAACCAGGAAGGCGTTCCGCTACAGCGCGTTTCGAATGCGTAAATCAAACCCGTTGACTTATTTAACCGCATCGCAATCTCGCCACGCAAAATAATGACCGATTACCGGGGTAACCATGAGACCGTGTGCTGCCCGACTTTCGAAAGCGCTTGGCGTGGTTTTCACACTTCTCGTACCTCGCACAGGGACTGATTCCCCGTTCTTCCTGTTATCTTTACAATGCATCTTTCTTCTCATACTGAATTTTGCTGTGCGGAAGTGTGAGATGTCAGTCGAGTACTCATTCCCCCCCCCCCCCCTTTTTTTTTTTCATTTGTAAGTGTCTATGCGAACAGACAATACGTTTATTCATCTGTGAGGCGTGTTTTGCGTCTCTGGGCAAGAGAATAGGTTCCTGCATAACGTATGTGGTAGAAATAGGGTTAAAGCTAGAGGACGCCCCTCTGGCATACATCCACGCTGTGAGAAAAGCGTGTATACGACAGTGCACCAAAACAAGTTAGACGTGTCAGGTAATTACATCAGATGCTTCAACCTGGGTAAGGGTCCCTAAAGTATCCTATCCATTCCGCCAAAGAGCATACGGGACTGTGCTTAGTCGACAAGTTCACAGACAAGTTAAAATGGTCGTCCCAGTCGAAACGGAATCTCACAAATCGCCTTATTTCTTAAAATAATGAAAGGTCCCTAAGCAATAAAACAACGGCGTTCGTGTCCACATAGACTACAAACTCAGCCACACAGGAACAGCGTCGGCTGCAGCTTACTAAGTGACAAACAATTTCAACCTTTCACCACAGGACGCCGGACTGTCAGTGAGTGAGTTTTTAGGGCTTAAAGCCGCGCAAGCCACATAACTAATTCACGGCTGAGTGTGCCTGCACTACATGAAAAACACAAAAATGTAAAGTTGGACAAAGGATGCAAACTGGTCTACGGGGCAATATAAACCTAGGACATGCAGGAGACGCTGCACCTTCATGCTAGTTTCTCGAACTCCCGGTTACAAAAAAAGCATAGAAAACAAATAACAATTACAACTAGATAAAACAAAGATAAATACTAAGCGCATATACAGCAAATATTGCAACTTATCATCTCCTAGGCGCAATAAACCAGTTCAGTCGCAGCATATGCCCAACATCACTGATTCCTAACCACTGGTCCGGACTGTCAGTGCCTTTAAAATACGCCCAACGGGATCGAGGCATCAACGCCAGAAGTGCACAGGAAACCCATCCAAGAATGCCTGGAGCCGACAGAAACCGATGGAAGCAAACGCCTGCCTGATGTTTCATCACACAAAAGAGATCTACTACTTCCACTGCACCTAGTGTACCGGTATTGCTGTACACTGACTGCACCGACTGAGCAACAAGATGGCGGGGGGAGGAGGGAGAACTGCAAGCAAAGCACGTACTGCAGTTGTAATACCCACCACTGCCGAAAGTGTACGATGTGAAATGGGGTCCAGTCAACATAATCATGACGCCGGCTGCTCCCACCCCTATTATTATTATTATTTTCAAAGAAAAATTATATAAATATCTTGCAGAACACAATCATAACTGTGTTGATTAAACTAGATTCCTTCTCTCTCTCTCTCTGTATATGATTTATCCGCAAAATAACTAATATATGATAATGTGCATAACTCTGTGTGTGTGTGTGTGTGTGTGTGTGTGTGTGTGTGTGTGTGTGTGTGTGTGCGTGTGTGTGCGCGCTTGCTTGCTTGTACTTGTGTTTTATACTGATATACATGTGTATGGCCTTGTATTTTTTTCTCGGAATTTTTCATGCTTATGATAGTTTTGTGCTTATTTGTAGGTTATTACTTATACCAACGGAAGGTTGGAATTTGACCAAAGTATGGTTAAATCTTATCCGCTGACAAAAGAAAGTTCGTTGGGTAGTGACATAACTGCATAGATCAGCACACGTGGAATGGTCACACCTAGCCGCACACAATATATATATATACGCAGTCGAGACAAGGGGATGTGGCCTACTGGTATGGTAACCTTGAAGACGTCCGCTTGTGGATCGAAGCAAAGACAGTACAGGCACAGGATTAGAATCCCCTGGTTGGCGAAGAAACGAAAAATAAATAAATAAATAAATAAATAAAAATGAAAATAAAGTCGCCCCCCCCCCCCCCCACCGAATCGAGTGAAACTCCATGTGCAGATTCGTGTAGTAATCGCGGATTTGCACGCATTGCACGCATAAGTATCATGTGTGCACGTCAAAGATCCCATCCCATCCGAGAGAGGCCACAGAACGAAAAACAAGTATACACCACAAAAAAGCCGTAAATATAGCGAAGCGTTTCTCTCCTTGTGGAGCAGACGGAAGTTCCCTATCGACAATAATCACTCACACACACACACACACACACACACACACACACACACACACACACACACACACACACACACACACCACACACACACACAATACCAGGAGATACGCACGGGCTGTATTTCTGTATACTCTGGTTAGCCGAGATAACCAGATCGACTGAGAGAGAAGGTGAGGGGGGGGGGGGAGAAGAGAGGGAGGAAGGGTTCGGGAAGTTAGGGGGTGGAGGCCAACAAGCGGTTTCAGATAGATAGAAAGTGAAGGATGCGGCAGATAACTCGTTAACTCGTTTTTAGTATCCACCCAACAATTGCGCGTGCAGATTTATGGCAGTGAAGTGCGCGCCTGACCTTCGCAATAGTTCAGCCCGCTTCAGCCCTCCCTACCCAAAAAAGACAGCGATACGGCAACGGAATACAAAGGACTGACGATAAATACTAGGGTAATCTGCGCCACCTACCATCCTATTACGCGATTTGTCCAATTTTCCCCCCTCACCAATCCACCACACGTGGCTAATGTCCGCTGAAATGTCAAGCCAGATGTGTCGTGCAGGATGCGAGAAACATCGGTTACTGACTTTCCAAAACACGTATTTTTCCACTACATGTACTTCAGTATCCCTTTGGGAAATTAGGGTTGCTTCCACCGTGGAGCGCGCGGTGCAGCGCCACCTACTTACTGCTGAATTTTGTTTGGGAGAGGACTGCCGGAGGACCCGGAGTGAAGACAACCCCAAGCCAGAAAAAAAAATTAATAAAAATCGGCATCCCACTTTACAGTGACAGCAGCCGTGACTGCCGTTCAGTAACGCACCTACTGAAGCCTGATGCGCTACCCACTGAGCTACCGCTCTCCCCCTTCAGAGTGTCGGGGGGGGGGGGGGGGGGGGGGGGGGGTAGGGCGTTTGAGAAATAACACCAAAAATGCCTTACATTGACGCATGAGATCACGGATTCAGTGACTCGGACTTCTCTGTGGAGACCAAGGACAGATAATATAAGCGAAAGCCATATCCATGAGTTACAAGGCAAAACCGCCGGTTTTTGCTAATGCTTTGTACATACAACGAAACGAATAAAACGCTAAAGAAAAGGTTGTCAGACGTAAGCAAATTAAATAAACAACAACAATAAAACCTCAAAAATAAAACAAAACACACCTGACAATGAACTAAATTCTAATTCATGTTTGAATGGTATGTATAGGTCACCGAGCAGAATCAACCAGTTAGTTTTTTAAAGGGTGGGTCGGCGGGTGGGTGTTTTCGGGGTGTAACGTCCTTTTCCACCACATACGGGTGATATCAAAGACGGGGCAACGATGAAAAAGCCAGCACAAATATTTGGCCCCAGCCAGGATTCGAACTCACGACCCGCCGAGCATTAGAAGTCCAACGCTCTACCATTCGGCCACCCCGGCTCCCCTTGGTTGTTGAAGGAGTAACGCCGCGCAAGCAGCAGGACCAACCAGAAGGAACAAACAAATTACAACACGTGCATGTATAAGCAAACTTGGCACGAACCACTTTCATTTCGTTTCATTTGATTCCGTTCAAGTTTTTGCGGAAGGAAGAAATGATTATGATGATATTAAGCACGAGCATGCACAGTTTCATATCCGTAGGAACCAAATATCCTGGCTGACAATGAAAGTACAGGACGTGTGTCCTGAATATTGTCAACTGTGGCGCAAACATGATCTGACATATTTTGTGTCCGACTTGGTCAGAAAGTACTCGGACATTTCGAAAATGAATCGGTCTTTGGCCGATACCCGATGTGGCTATGAAGCTCTGAGTAAAGCGACTATCGTTTCCTGCGTTGGTAGACTGACCATAAAATATCACAGTTTACAACTACAAAAGTTTGAACGCAACGGCACGAAACGAAACCAAATGCAATCCGGTGGTGCTTCTAGTTCACTAATACTAGTTAAGATGGCTGGTTGGTTGGTTGGTTGGTTGTTTGTTTTAGGACTAAGGCCATTTTCCGCCAAGTTAGGGGTGGGTGGGTGTATGGGAGTTTAGCGTCCTTTTCCACCATGTACAGGCTGGGGAATTGCTGAAGGAAAAAAAAAAAAGACTGAAACCTAGGCCGGGGTGCAGCAGTAGCGCACTACTGTGGGACCACGGGAGCAACGCCCCATTTCAGAAAAACAAATTTAAGCATTTTTAAAGGCATTTAGTAGCCTCTGCTGGCACCCAGAAGTTAAATGTATACTGCCTTGGTACTGATATGCAAGCCTTCAAAACTGAAGTTCCATATACAAAGTTACACGTATCATGTGTGCAAACCTTTTCCCCCTTCCTCTTTTTTTTTAAAAACTGAAACTTGGATTTTTTGGCTGAAAGAAGAGGAAACTTGACTGAAAATTGCCAAATGCCTGACAATTCCCAAGCCTGCACTACGCAAGGGTGATATCCAAAGACAGGGCAAACGAGAAAAAAAGCCAGTACAAATATCTGGCCCCGGCCGGTATCCGAACTTAACGACCCGACCACAGAGAGTCCAACGCTCTATACCATTCGGCTATCCCGCCTCCGCCGCCAAGTTAGGATGATACAAGACAGGGCAATGAGAGAGAGAGAGAGAGAGAGAGAGAGAGAGAGAGAGAGAGAGAGAGAGAGAGCAAAAAAACACACAAATGTTTGGCTACCAACCGAGATTCGAACCCACGGCCCGAGCATTGGCGGTCCGACGCTGTATCATTCGGCTATCCCGGCTCCCCTAGTGCTGATGGAGACACAGTTAGTAACATCATGATACAGTTGGCTCACTTACCCTAACGTTATCTCGGGCTCTTGAAAGCAGCCGGCGTGAACCACGAAATCATAATCACAAATATTTATACACGCCTGCTCTTAATAAACAGGAAAACACAATGAGAGGCGTGAGCAGAAGGGCTCGATAAGAACAGGAAAAAGCGTCAGCTTATCTATCTGTCAAGCCCCATGGTCTTCCTGCATTTCCACACAATACTCTCTTGACTGAAACTCTTTGTGTAGTAAAATACTTCCGAGTAGTCTGACGTAAGAAACGGTTTATCGTGCGTGCGCGCGTACGTACGTTTGACTCGACCTGTGTAGCCCACTTTTACAGTCAACATATTCAGTATATTCAATATATTGAACTTTTCATGACCTTCTTCCTGACACCCCCCCCTCCCTTTCTCCTCTTCTGACAAAAGGCAACACAAGCAAGTAAAGAAAGAAAGAAATTTGAGACTATACACAGCTTTTTTTTTTCACCCACGGGCTCCATTGTGGGAAATAGTTTCATGGCTCAAGAGAAAGACACTTCGGCGCCAAATCAAGTCGTCCAAAGAAAATTTTAAAAAAATCCGTGGTTTGCCGAAGGGTTGCAGAAAAGATGCTTGTTCTCTTTTAATAATCTGAATTACAATACAATGGTGAAGGGATTCGCTCCTTTATTTTCAGGACGTTTTAAAACACATCTTTGAAGGTAAATCTCGAAAAGCGCCTACTACGGCAATCATGCCAAATCTTGCATGTTTGCCATACCAAAATGCAAGTTTGTTTGGGGGTTTAACGTCCTTTTCCACCACATACGGGTGATATCAAAGACGGGGCAACGATGAAAAAGCCAGCACAAATATTTGGCCCCAGCCGGCATACGAACTTACGACCCGAGCATTGAGAGTCCAACGTTCTACCATTCGGCCACCCCGGCTCCCCACCAAAATGCAAGCAGGTCAGGCGAAAATGTCCAATAAAACCTGCAAACAACTTTCATAACTTTTAGAAATCGTCATATTTTCTTTCCTTTTCATGATCATTTTTTTTTTATTTCACTGTCTTTTTTCGGAAAGTTATTGAAATAACCATGACTTTTTCAAAGGTTCTTCCCAATCAACCTCCATTCCTTTTTCTGGAGTTTTCAGTCAAAAAAACACGATAGAGGGTGCGTGGGTTTGGGAGTTTAACGTCTTTTTCCATCGCATACGGGTGTATTAAAGACGGGGCAACAAGAAAAAAAACAAGCACAGATATTTGGGCCCAGCCGGGACTCGAACTCATGACTCAAGCACTGAAAGTCCAACGCTCTACCATTCGGCTACCCCCCCCCCCCCCCCCCCCCCCCCCCCGCTTCCCTGCACTGTTCAGGCTAGGAGGGGTCTGCATTGTGATCACGGCGACACAAACATGTTGTGTCCGACACAATGACAATGCGTCACACACACACACACACACACACACACACACACACACACACACACACACACACACACACACACACACACACACACACACACACACGCACATAAAAGACGGAAGTAAGTGGAGACGATCAAAACAGGAAACGTGTTGATGGCGGGGGCGAGGAGAAGGAGTTATCTGATAAAAAATCGAACAGACATCCTTCCCTTGGGGAAACTCCTAACAAGCAACAAGAAAATATTAAAGAATATCCTGCTTCACTCGTTGTTAGCAGTAACAATAAAACCTCAAAAGCCTTGCCCTACGTATGCTAGAATCAGGACAACTGAAGCCCCCCCCCCCCCCCCCAAAAAAAAAAAATAAAAAATAAAAAAATAAAATAAAATAAATAAATAAATAAATAAAAATACAAACTAAATAAATAAATAAATAAAATTTTAAAACATGGAATAAAAAAAGCAAAAATCAACAACTAACAAACAACAACAACAACAAAAAAAACAAAAATAACAACAAACAACAAACACACACACACACACACACAAATAAACAAAAAAGGGATAAAGAAAGAAGATGAAAAGAAAAGAAAGAAAGAAAGACCGAAACACCTTCGATTACTAAACTGTTACTAAAGCGGAAATTTATGCTACTCACAACTGACAACAGTCCCAGGGCGGACGGCAACAATGAACCACTTCATTAAACAGCAAAGCGGAGACTGCAGGCAACTAGTTGCAAGCCACCACGAGACACACTGATCAAAGCAGAAGAAGAAGAAGAAGAAGACAGGAGGAGAAGAGTCGGCAATGCCCAAATCTGCACGTGCCCCGCCCTGTGTCAGTTCACCCCCACCGGTCCTGCGCGGGACCCCGGTGGCGGTGCTCATGAGATAAGCAGTATTCTGAGCGAGCAGAAGTTCGGGAAACAGTTAGACAAGCCGCTGAGTCAACTCCCCAACCAGCGCTCATTACGTATCCTTACACTCACAGTCTGGCCTGGTCTCGTCCCCCCCCCCCCCTCCTCCTCCTCCCCCTACCACCACCACCACCACGTTGGCCAAAGCGCTCAACTCGGCTGACCTTTTTGACAATTTGACGACTCTCTCATAATCTATGCAACTAAAACTATTATTTGGCGAGCACGTCATGACATGGGATTTGGTCACGCGGTTAAGGTATCCGACTTTGGATCTTGAGCCCGTCAGGTTCGAGTCCCTGGTGGGCAGGAATTTCAGTGGCGGGATTGTTTTCTTTCCAAATCGAGTCAAAAGTACGTGCAGACTCGTTTACGGTGCCTGCTTCGCCTTCGTGTACACACGCACGCTCAACATCAAGTGTGCACGTGAAAAATTCCATTCCAAACAGGAAGGGCCGCGGAATGGAAAACCAATCACATGATTTGCATGCAGGGGAGGGAGAAAAAAAAAGAAAAAAAAAAGGGTGGCGCCGTACTATGGCGACGCGCTCCCACCGGGGAGGGGGCGGGGAGCAGCCTGGGTGGGGGTGGGTGTTTGGGAGTTTAACGTCCTTTTCCACCACATAAGGGTGATATCAAAGACGCCGGCAGCGAGAAAAAGGCCAGCACAAATATCTGGCCCCAGCCGGGATTCGAACTCACGACCCGAGCAATGAAAAGTCTACGCTCTACCATTCGCCACCCCGGCTGGGGGGAGAAGCCCTGAATTTCCCTTACCATGGTAATGGGACCATCGAATATACCAACAAACCAATCATAATAGTATATATGCACACAAGCCTGCGACTGTACAAATGTCCACTATCGGCTGACACCAGAGTAAAAAGCCGGTGGATTCAGTGTCGGTGTGCTGATCAGGACAACTGACGACCGGTCATCAACACCTGACTGGTCCAATCAACACGCTGAAATCGCCGCCAAGTGACCACTGACACACAGTTCGCGAGCCACGGTCGTGGGAACTGAGCCTGTTTATCGCGGTCAAGGTAAACTCAATTCGTGGCAATCTGGAAAGCTGTCTGGACTGAACAGTATTCAGCTGGACTCAGCGCTGGTAACTTATCTTCTTTCTATAACCCGCCTGTCCTCAGTCACTCATGTGACGCTAAACGCCAGTAAACCAGCCCTAGTTCAATGGGGGGTGGAGGTGGGTGTTTGGGAGTTTAACGTCCTTTTCCACCACGTATGATATCAAAGACGGGGCAACGAGAAAAAGGCCCGCACAAATATTTGGCCCCAGCAGGGATTCGAACTCAGACCCGAGCATGATTAGTCCAACGCTCTACCGTTCGGCTATCCCGGCTTCCCATAGTTCACAATGGACTCTGTCTTTCTAAACAGACAACCAGAAGACAAGGCTTCGTAAATCCGCTCCTGCGAACAAGCCGTAGTTTCAGGAATGTTTGGAACACTCCCTTTCAAACCAAGGACGACTCAGTACATGAAAGCTACAAAACTTCCATCAGTGGTTTCGGTAAAGACCAAAGTTCAGTTTTAGCTGCGCAGAAAACACACACACACACACACACACACACACACACACACACACACACACACACACACACACCACACACACACAACACAGGAATTACGCGAGGAGTTACGATATGAAACTGAAGGTTAGAAAGGTAAATCCTGCGTTCCTGGCTATTGTTTTATGGGTGCAGGCAGGAAACGCGGACAAACACCACACTTACAGCCATTTCGCTCACCTCCCCAGGCACAGGAGTGCCAATAACGTAACAGTGAACGTAAATCAAACGCGACAATATGCATTTTCGCACGCTATTACGCAAAGTGAAACCATCTGAGCGTACAAGGCCACACTTCCCACTCCACAGTGGTGGTGGTGGTCTCCATTCCTAACCTCCCTCCATCCCCAACCCCCTCCACTGCCTGCTTGTTGTTTGTTTGCGGGGCAGAATGGCTCCAATGGAACCAGTGTCTAGAACCAAAGCGAACAAGGTTTGCATGGTGACTGTCTAGTCCAAGTGCACCGTGTAAGCTGATAGTGGAATACTTTGAATGCTGACAGTTAGCAATGAGATTTAACACTGCAGTTCCTGAGGGTGGACAGGGTTCCGACCAATCCTGTAGTGGACAGGGATTTGGTTGTGTGGCTTTTCCCTCTCCAAATCGGTCAGAATTCATTTCCGGTGCCTGTTTCGCCTTCGTGCATGCATGCCTGCAGGAGTATCAAGTGTGCACGTTAAAGATCCCATTCCATCCGGAAGAGTTCGCGGAATGGAAAACAATTACACTCTATGCGTACAAGAAAGAAGAAAGAAAAGAAAGAAAGAAGAAGGAAAGAAAGAAAGAAATATGGGTGGCGCTCTTTAACCATCGGCGCGCTTCCCATAAGCAGCCCGAATTTCCGCCTCATACGGTAGTGGAGCAAAAGACATACCCAAATCAATACTGAACGGAATTCCTCAGAAACGGACCTTTGTCTTCGTTACCAGTGTCATGAGGATGACGTGGTACACTTTTTCTTTTTTTCCAGTTGACAGAAAACCAACCCTACACTCTACTTCAAAACCACGAAAAAGGGTAACCACAGGATCTCGAGCTTCCTTTAAAACAGCTCGAGGACAGGCAATGGTGCAGCACCACTGAGTAATCTGAAACACAAAGGGCTCACAGAATTTACATCACAGCTGTTGCAGGCAACAGCAAGGTTTAGCTTGGAAAAAAACTTTCAAGTGCTATATCTGGGGGGAGGTAAATGACTTAAAAGAGCAGGCAACTGCGCCGAAGTGGGTTGATGCCGATACAATTTATGAGGCAACACCGATAAGCGCAGGATGCGGAAGTGTGGCATCTTTGCGCGAAGCCTAAAGCCGCCAGTGACAAGAAGACTGTACACGCACAAGCGGGGAAGAAAGATAGCTGGCATTGTGGCCAGGTGAATCATAGAGCGATAGAAAAAGATGCGACAGAGCCGAGCGTGGGAAAGGAGGCAGGTCTGGCCATTTGGCTGGCACCGTACCAGCAAAACTTACACTATCTCTGACATTACATTACAGAATTACACAGAAACAGTTTGCTTCAGCCAGCCAGGCGCACTAAAAAAACACCCTAGCGTCTATCTGAGGAATTATACGCGCAAGGTCGGTGTCCGAGAATAAAGTAAAAAAAAAATAAAACATAAAATTGGCAACCTTCGCCTAATTACTTTTGTATTTGCCGTGAACACGTGGGCATACAGATAAATATGCATGTACGTTAAAGTGAAACAAATAAGGAAGATTTCCCCTCTTCCCGCTCAACCCATACACTGAGAAGGGGAGCCGGGGTGGTCGGGAATGGTAGAGCGTTGGACTTCTAATGCTCGGGTCGTGAGTTTCGATCCGGCTGGGGCCAAATATTTGCGCTGGCTTTTTCATCGTTGCCCCGTCTTTGATATCAACCTATGTGGTGGAAAAGGACGTTAAACCCCCAAACACCCACCCACCTATACACTGAGAAGCCGTGACTGACGAGCGAGACAAAAAAAAAAAATAAAAAAAAATCAGGACACCTCTACGTCTCCCCCACAACCAGCCGCAAGAAAAAAAGACCCCCCCCCCCCCCCCCCCATCACTACCAGACATCCGCTCTCAGCCCACAAATAAAAGAAACAAAGGAATGTTAAACAGTAACTTTTCTCCAAAATAAGGCACGATGTTGCGGAAATGGACACTGAAGTGGGCGTTTGTATAATTCACTGCGGGGTACTTGTTCATCTGCCGACATCAAAGACAAAAGCCTACACGCGCTACAAGGCGAGAGAGAGAGAGAGAGAGAGAGAGAAGCCTACACGCGCTACAAGGAAAAAGGCGAGAGAGAGAGAGAGAGAGAGAGAGAGATGATGATGATGAAACGTTTTTATTCAGGATAAAGCATTTAGGCATTACTGCCTGTCTTACAAGCTGTCCTGCTAGTCTACGTTAAAGGGTAAAAAGACAACATCAAAACAAGGGGGAAAAAAGGGGGGGGGGGGGAGAGAGAAAAAAGACAAACAAAAGTATTAACTATCTAAAAGAAATGAAGAAGAGAAAAGTAGACATGATAAACAATCAAAACACACGTGGCATTTGTGGATGATATTGGCTGTATGCCAAGTAAGAACTTCAAAGTCGTCACTAACATTCGAAAACATGCATATAACACATTTCTACCTACATGGTCAGATGAGCGTGTCGTGTAGAATTTGTTTGAAGTCAGTGAATTTGGAAATGTTTTGGATACTTAGTGGTAAAGACTTCCATATGGATGCCCCTGAGAAGACAGGCTACAATTTGTAGATATCAACCCTTGGACGAGGCACTGGGAGAGATGAGAGAGGGGGGGTGCTTTCTGTTTTTAATGTGCAGCAGCTTCTATATTTTATTTTTGATTAATGCATTTGGGTATTGGCGCAGTTGTTGCCCACGCAAGGCGCAAGCATATCGAGTCGTGTGTGAACATCGCCACAAGGTTCTACAGATGTCACTTGCTTGGTTCACGATTTCATCATGTGTAAATTGTAAACTGTCAGTGTGAATAGTGTTATCTGGCGTCACGGTCGAGGCTAGTAGACAGTGTGTGTGTGTGTGTGTGTGTGTGTGTGTGTGTGTGTGTGTGTGTGTGTGTGTGTGTGTGTGTGTGTGTGTGTGTGCGTGCGTGCGTTCTCTGTGTCCGTTTTCACTGCACTCTCTTGGGTCCCCAGCACGAACCGGCCACTAAGTAACCTAATTACCTATGCACTGTAAAACATGGTTCACCAATAACCACAACCAACTAGAACCGCAAAACCGAGGAACACCGTTCGTTATTCAATACAAGGTAGATTATGGCCCGTGCCAGCCTATGAGTAGTTCTGACTTATTTCTTCTTGCCCTAACCTATCTCAATGAAATTCATCGCCTTGCCCCAAGAGACGCCACGGCCTTGACCTAGCCTCCGACACTAAGCGCATCCACTGGAACTGACAAAAGTGCCCGTAACGTTCGTGACGGCAACAAGCAGGGAATTAGCCATGCACTCTCTTCCCGCATTACAACAACCGGGGAGCACCTGGGAGGTGAAAACAGCAGAGAGTGCACAGAAGCCGGGTCCGGTTTCATCAGAGAGAGAGAGAGAGAGAGAGAGAGAGAGAGAGAGCAATCATTCTATCGTCATTTGGCAGAAAGGCCTAAGCTCCATGGAGATGAGAAGCACTTATTACAGGCTCTTTTACCAGATCACGCTAGATTTAACGAAGTAGGCGAGGGCTCGTATGTAAAACTCGAGGTTGATTTAACCACGGCTACGGGCCTAAGCCAGACTAGGACAAAAGAAACTCCAAAAAAAATTGAACAGAAAAAAAGAAGCGAAGAAAGGGAAGAGAAAAAAAATCCTTCTATAACGGCTTAACCTGCAGCATGGTGAAATGGACCCGCTTCCTGATTAAAATGAAAACAACAGAAAATTTAACCCTTGAGCTAGTTTAGTTCGAGGTTAGACTTTAACCCAGGGCTAAAATCCCTAGCCTCGACTTCTACATGCGGGCCCAGATCCACGTCAGCACTAGCTGCTTTTACTAACTTGTTGGCAAAAACGGTAGGCACAGTTCGGTGGAGTCTTGGGTGATTCTGCTTAACATCTCCATGGCTCCCTTGTGACACAGGTCAAGGTCATTCACAAAAGTATGTTTGTAGAGCTCTTATCACTATCCAGTATCATGCTAAGTGATGTGTCTGGCGCTCTGAGTTCCTGGCAATATTACAATTTTCCCCGAAACAGTTTGTACAGCCTTGACCTTTGGTCAAAGTCATTCAAAAGAGATCTCATCAATGTCTATCATCATGCCAAGTTTGATGCCTCTAGCATTTGTAGTTCCTCCGAAAACAGTAATGTTAAAATTCACAACAGACAGCTTTAATGACCTTGACCTTCAGTCAAGGTCATTCAGAAAGGTAGGTCTCATTGCTGTCTATCATCATGCTTCGTTGGTGCCTCTACTGTTTGTTGTTTTGGAGAAAATGCCAAGGTTAAAGTTTCAAAAAAAACGCTTGCATGACCTTGACATTGACTAAAAGTCACTGAACACAGGTATGTCTGTAAAGGTGCTGCCAATGTCAATCATCGCACATAGTTTGATGCTTCTGATTCTTCTAGATACTGAGAAATGCAAATGTAAAATTTCCGAACAGACTGTTTCAATGACCTTGACCTTCAGTCAAGGTCATTTAAGATGGTATGTGTGCATAGGTCTTATCACTGTCTATCAGCATGCCAGGTTTGGCACCTCTGCTGTTCATTGTTTCTGAGAAAATGCCAATGTTAAGGTTTCACAAAACTATCTCGTACGGCCTTGACCTTGACAGAAGGTCACTGACTACATGTATATCTGTAAAGTTCTTATCAATGTCTATCATCATGCAAAGTTTAAAACCTCTGGCATTTGTAGATTACGAGAAAATGCCAATGAAATATTTTCAAACAGAGAGCTTTAGTGACCTTGACCTTGGGTCAAGGTCATTCAAAATGATATGTTTTGAAAGGTCTTGTGCTAGTCTATCAGCATGCCAAGTTTGGTGCCTCTACTGTTGTAGATTCTGAGAAAAGGACAACGTTAAAGTTTTCTGGACACACACACACACACACACACCACACACCACACACAACACCACCACACCACACACACAGACGACGGAGGTTAATACATGAGACTCCCATTGTTAGCAAAGGAGCCAATAAATAGAGCGAACGGATATAGCACAGACGTTACCTTTCCAGTATTCTAAACTGACGTTGTAACGATCATCAGCACACGTGGACTCTATGGAACACAAATGGCACCCAGGCCATACTCTGACACTGAGAGGGTTCATACATAGCGGGCTCAAAAAGGAATGAAAATTTTTTTTTTGCATTCCGCTGTATACAATTATTATACATGTAATTCCGTTTATTTTGGAACACCCGCTGCACATGTGACTGTGTGGAAAGATGGGGTGGACGACCCTGACAGGTGACGGGTGGTGCTGGTGCCTGTGTCGGGGGGGTGGGGGGTGGGGCTTACTATTAATCACGGCAGACTTTTCGTCTGTCATTCGCCCAAGCTATCGTCCTTATCCCCCCCCCCCCCCGCACCCATTTCCCCAACTCCTCAAACAGCAACATCAGCAGCGTTGTGATTGGCGGAAGCCAGAGCCGTGGGATGATTGCAGGGAGCCACCACACCAGGTCTTTACCTGGCGCCGCCGAGTACGTATATGGACCACACCTTTCGGACCACCCCTCAAAGTTGCTTGACAACGCCACCGGCAATACCCCCACAAACAGACGGGGGCATTCCTCCCACTAATTTTCCGCTCCGGACTTCTCTTCCTTATTTCTACACAAACCAAACTCCTCTGAGCAGCATGTGTTCAAATCACACACGAACGCAACAATCTCCACGCGTCCTAGCATCATCTTGTCATAACGACCACCAGTAGCACAATAAGGCAGATTTTGTTTCTATTGCTGGAGGGCCTGCGAACGATACCTATACCGGGCGGCATTCACAGTAACATCGGCAACTTTGAAACAGTAGAGGTTTCTTCCAAACACACCCCAGGGCGTGATCGTCGATCAGAACCTGTGATCGGATCATGACCTGTGAGATTGGACCTGTATACATACGACGGAGCGGAACACGATGCCAAGGGAACTGCTGCGGTAGTATCCGATGCCTCTTCCAAAGGTTATCGGCCCAACAGGCGTATCAAGCTTCGGGGCCGTACTGATAACTCTAAATGGGTGATCCGTGGAAATTAAAAATTCATCAGTAGACCCTGTATCAGCTTCGCTCTCTTGGATCTCAGCTTGGTTTGAAAGATGGAGCGTTTTTTGGCCACATGGCAAGATGCCTTCCATTCACTTCCAAAATCTCTCTCAGTCTCTGTCTCTCTCTCGGGGTAATCGACCCTTGCAGACACAGACAAGAATGTTGAAAGGGAATTCAGATTTCATCAGAGGCTCAACACGAGTTCACAATGCACAGGTTTTAAACCAAAACCAAAACCACTTCGTGGTGTCAGAAAAACAATCAGTTCGGAAAAAAATACACTCCGCCTTAGGAGCAGGGTATGTACATCTCCTACACGCAGGGGCGGCACAGTCTACACCCGTGGACTCAGAATAGATCCTAATCTGCGAAGGTCTATGGACTCAGCAACGCAAGCGACACGCCAAAGCGACAACAAAGTCGGCCCGACTTCGAACGCAGAAGACAACGGAAAATAGACGGATCCACGGACACGCAATACAGTTTCCTGCTTTCTTATTTTCTGCTTCCAATACCTCATGTTCGAGGAGAAGACAATGGGAAAGCCAAGCACCTTCCTGCCTGCGTGGAATATGCAGTGACAAGCAGGGAAACCACACGGCCAGTGATCAATCACCACACAAAATAAGGAGCGTATGGCCGCCATACGCCGCGTCTGTCAAACCCGAAAAGCGTAAGCTTGTAAGGCAAATAGTTTCCATGCTACATCTTGATCTGTTCCACTGTTCTGAGGAAGAACTCTTCCTCGCACTGCAGATCACCTTGCACACTTGAAAGTGTCGGTATGTGCATGGACACCATGCAGCTATCAGTGGTATACATGAAAGAGGACTGATAGGGGTACGGGTGTTCTAAGCGAACTACTTTAACTTGCGTACTATACCATTCCCCATCTACCCCCCAACACACCCACACACACACACACACCACACACGCGCGCACGCGCGAAAGCGAGACAGACCTAAGACTCATGTTTTGAATTGATTCGGGAAGTGCTCCCATGGAACTACAGACACAGACACACCAGCAGCAACAACAACGAAAACAAGCATGCAACGACCGAAAAAGCAAACAAATTCCCAAGAAAATCTCCACCCGTTCACGCCCTACCCGCTCAGCACAATAAACACGTATCCACCTTTTCGTCTTGGTTTGCTTGCTATTCTATTTCACCAAAAGAGTCTTCCTTTGTAACTAAAACTTTTTCTCTTTTCACGTGTAAAAAAGCAAGCTGTAATTTAACACACAGCAACAACAACAAAGGATACAGTTTTCCCCAGCGCCTCCACGGACGTTGCTGTTATATTATTCTCATAATTCATATCCACAACACAGCGAGAAGACCACGAAAGAAAGGCGAAGACTGCATGGTTAAACTGAAGAAAGAAAAAAAGTCCACCCACAGGTGGTATTTATCTCTTCCTCTTCCCATAAACACCGACAGATAACAAGATTTCTACCTGGGAAACACCTTTCAACGCTATCACATTAGATGTGTCTTTCATCAAAGACATATTGGCTCGGCGGCTCAAACCGAAGACAACACCTCCATACCTGGGGAGGATGGAGTGGGAGGAGGACTGACGCGGACTACTGCTTCAAGGTATTGCGCGGGAGGGAAGACGTCGCCAGAATCTGGGGAGCAGCGAGATCCCCGATGGTTCTGATGGTGCGGCGAAACAGGATGGCAAACGTTCCCTGGGTGGGTAAACGCCCTTGGCATGTCATACCCGCGGGGCGGTGGTGATACGCACAGCGATCTTTTCTGCACAGCGTATCACCACCCCTGAATGCACGTTTCTGCACAAAAGAGACTCATATACCGTAAGTTCATGCTGACTGCCACTCATGTAACCATCAGATATCTTGAGAAGCGTATCTGGTGCAGCAGTGTGGATGCGGTTGAGCACCAGAATCGGTCGCGATGAATCGGCCTCGCAGTCAATCGAAGTTTGCACACTAAAATCTCGCCGAATTTCGTCAAATTATGCCTACTTACCGCCACTTTTCGAGCTTTACTTGCTACGAGTAGGTGCGCCAATCTCTAAGAGTGTAGTGGATATATAAAATCGCCACACAACTTATTACTTGTCAGATACAAGCCCTAAATAACAAGCTAGTGTATTTTCACCTATATTATAAATAATAACTAATAATAATAATAATGAGTATTGTATTGGCGCTTTACCCAATTTCATGAATCGGCTCAAAGCGCCGCGAACTGAACCCAACACGCACGCTCACGTGAATCACACGCATTCTCTCAAACACTGGACATAAACACATTACAATCACGTGGTGCGAAGGGTCAGCTCAGCTACTTAATTTCGGAATTTAGAATTGCATTTTATTTTTCAAATTTGGTGGGCTGAAACATTTCCAAAGCGTATCACAAACCAGGGCGTTTATCAACTCTGGTTCCACGCGGGTTTGGGTGGACTGACGACGAGCACACACAACCCACCCGCTGTTCAAGCTGATTTTCAACAAGGAACGGAGCGATCCTTACAGTTTCTGGTTTTTGGTCCCTTTCCTCCTCCATCGACCCTACCCACTCAGTCTCGCCTATTCACACCTGTCAGTCATGAATTGTCCTCGGGTTTAGAACTGACTTCCCTGCAGGGTGTCGACACCTCGGAATGCTAACCGGACCATAATGGACGAGTCAGTCGCCGGTGATGTCACTTCGGTCACAACGAGGCTGGTTTTGTGTGAGTTTTTTTTGCTTTTTTTTTTTTTTTTTTTTTGGGGGGGGGGGGGGGTAATATGACAGACAACTAAACCCTAACAAGCTAACCTGACCGTGTTATTAGCTTTGATGGCTTTCTGATTCTTCTTCCAAACGCACAGCCATACTTCGGCTATCTAGCGGATGCTCGTATCCGTTGGCGGCTTGAATCTCCTTGTGTCGCATCACCGTCTGCGCGTGATATCAACCCTACAACCTACCGGATTTGATCACGATGGCGAATCGGGAAATGGATCTTATGCAGTGTCGTGTCCCGCCAAGGACTATGATCTGAAACTGCGGTCAGTCGTACAATACCATGTTAGAATGTCCGGTCCGGATACCCGATCTGAGTCCTGAAACCACTTCGTGTAGAACTGGCAACTTAATGTACATTGCCTATCGTTCTGAAGTCAGTACTGATCTGCACAGCTGTGCTGTTTTTGAACGCTGGCGACTGTTCTTGAAAGGGTTTCCATGACAAGCACCCTACCTGACAGACACCAGGAACCGTAAAAGGAAGCCGCGTCAAACCGCAAATTGCAAAATAGTCTTCATCAGCGTAAAACGACCCTGAGTGAGGTCACAGCTACGCTGGCTGATGAAAGAGTCCTAGCGTGCTTGGTAATGGGGCAGCCTAACCTCCCACAACTCCCCAAGTTCCTCCCTGCGAGGGCCCAAGCCACGATCCAGATGCGGTCTTTCATTAAAACACGGTGCTGCCACACCTGCACCAGGTAAAACACAAGGAAGGTGAGTGGCATCATTGGGCGGGATAAAGCCTCCGCCCGTTTTTGCGGCTTCAGTAAACATTTGATAGGGCAATTTTCCTCTCGGGCGAGTCCGGCACTATCGCTCGTCCAATAATTCGCGAGACAAAGCAAGACGGAGTGGTGGTGGGTTTTAATGTCTGGATGAATACTTGAATTCAATTAGGTACATCTTCCCTCCGATAATCACGGTGGTTTGATATACAGTTGCAAAGAGTACTTGGTATTTAAGAGAGCTCTAGCAATGTTCTCGCAAGTGCCCTAAACTGCGCAGCCTCTTTCACCTACTCCAGTTCTCTTGCAGATAAATAAGTTGGCAACTATTTACAACCACGTTTATTACGAAACTTTGTTCCTCGAAAAAGGAAAAGTCGACTGAAGCAGTTGGGTACCGCCGATTTGAGTGTCAGTGGCCTTTTATTATTTTCGAAAGTTCCAGCCTCGTTTTGAAATCTCGCGCATGCCCAAACGGCACCAAACAGTTCAACAATAATAATGCGTCACCCTGAAGGGCAGAACACTTGCAATAATAACAACAATAATGCGTCACCCTGAAGGGCAGAACACTTGCAATAATAACAACAATAATGCGTCACCCTGAAGGGCAGAACACTTGCAATAATAACAATAATAATGCGTCACCCTGAAGGGCAGAACACTTGCAATAATAACAACAATAATGCGTCACCCTGAAGGGCAGAACACTTGCAATAATAACAATAATAATGCGTCACCCTGAAGGGCAGAACACTTGCAATAATAACAACAATAATAATGCGTCACCCTGAAGGGCAGAACACTTGCAATAATAACAACAATAATGCGTCACCCTGAAGGGCAGAACACTTGCAATAATAACAAATAATGCGTCACCCTGAAGGGCAGAACACTTGCAATAATAACAACAATAATGCGTCACCCTGAAGGGCAGAACACTTGCAATAATAACAACAATAATGCGTCACCCTGAAGGGCAGAACACTTGCAATAATAACAACAATAATGCGTCACCCTGAAGGGCAGAACACTTGCAATAATAACAACAATAATGCGTCACCCTGAAGGGCAGAACACTTGCAATAATAACAACAATAATGCGTCACCCTGAAGGGCAGAACACTTGCAAAATTCCATCACGTCTGCAAAATTCGCCTGCATCCTATGTACCTGACATATCTGTTGGAAAACTGCTTGTCTTCAATCTTTTTGGTTAAAAAAAAAAAAGGAAAAAAGAAAAAAAAAAAGACTGAAGAAGTATTGTCAGAGATGGCTCCTTTCACCTGCGAAAACACTCACTGCAAATTTCATACACCTGTTTTTGTGTCCTACGAAAGGTGGGAGCAGCCTGCACAGCATCGCTTCAGTGTGAAGGTGTTTCTGTTTCGCCAGTCATCGCCATAAACAGGTAGCCGTGGCAGAACAAACAGGCAAAGGTTCCCAAACCGTCCGCGAAGAAATAAGCACCTGTGCCCCCCCCCCCCCCCCCCCCCCCTGCCAACTGCGCCATCAGAGATAAATCACAATCGTACACGGGTACCTAGCCGCTTAAATTTTATGTAGTCACCATGAGGAATTTTTGATGGACAGGTTCTGAAATAACTTGGATATATCAGTGTCAGTTTTGAGCCACGATAGCCATGGTGAAAAGTTGTAACCAAGAATCGACGCAAACCCGTCGCTGTAAAATAAAGTTTTCAGCGGCACTGCGTCAACCCACCATACAATGTCATCTTCACCGTTGCATCCAATCTTTTATCGACTGTAACTAACGCTCACGCAGAAAAGCAAACAAACAAAAACAAAACAAACAAACACGTACTTGTATTCCTTTAAAAAAACAACCCATACACACAAAACTGCACCACTGAACTGAGTATTCGGTTTTGTTTTTACAGCCCAGTAAATCTGCTCGCATCCACACTTCTATCAAGTAAATCCCGCAAAACTAACGCTCATTCAGAAACATAAAAAAAAAATTACTTTTACAAAAAAATCACCCTAGAATTGCAAACCTTTGGCGGATTTGAGCATCAGGTTGTGTTTTTACAGCCCAATATAAATACCCCCCCTCAAAAAATAAGGTACAAGGCTTCGACCGTGATGTATCGAGTGTCTGCGAGAGACAGCCTCGCGGCCAGACGGCAGGGGTTCCAGATGGAAGCGGGAGATAAGACAACTGGCAGATGATTCGTACATCACAATATGATTCACTGGGCCGTACAGCGCCACGACCGACACAAGACCCCAGCGGCAAGGGGGGATGATGGATGTCAAATTGAGAGCCAGGTAAAGCCCCACTCCCCGAGCCAAACGGCCCGTGCGCGCCGCGTCGCGCCAGGTGAGATAGGAGGGGGAGCGAGCGGAAAAAAAAAAACGGGGCCAACAGTGGACGTGGGAAAGTGCCCTCCTATACAACCAGCCAGCTGAGTAAGCTAAACACTTCACGGGCGGCGCTGAACACGAGTTTATACCTGTATATGTGCTGCCTGAAAGAAGTCGGTCTGGAACTAAGAGATAGTGGGGCCCGTACACCTTTTGCACTTGCGTGGGTCCGTCGGTCGGTCGGTCTCAGTCTCTCTCTCTCCCTCTTCCCATGTCCAAACATCTCAAGTACAAGAAAGGAGTTCTCGTGTATATAATTTGGAACAAAACGGCTCCCGACTATTTATCCGAGCTAGTCCTTCAATTACGGCAATGTAAAGCGGTCCCTGCATCTCTCGCTCTCTCTCTCTCTCTACACACACACACACACACACACTCTCTCTCTCTCTCCGTAATCCTGTTGCGCACCAAACCCAGGCAACTAGAGGAATAAAATGGAACTACATGTAGTACGGTGAAGATTTCGGACGCGTATTCAGTACTACGTAATGCGCATTCAACCGACGTTTAGCTTATTTCCCCAGGTAGTGGGTTGCCGGAGGGGGTGGGGGTGCTGGACTCTTAATTATTATCAATGACGTCTGTTTTGTTGTTGTTTTGCTTGATTTTTGTTTGTTTGTGTTTTTAGACAACACAAAGTTTTCTTGAAAAAATGTCTATCGCCCTGAGATGCCCCGCCTTCACTGGTCTTTTTCATATCACTCCAGCACCGCTCATTTACCGAGTGGCGCGTTTGCAATCAAAACGCCTTGTTCACGTGTCTGTGGCTTATTCCAGCTAATGACACACCTCTGCCTTTCACATACATCACATACACGTTTATTACAACATCAAAGCACGTAACACATAAGCTGGCAAATGAGGCTGACAAATGTGTCTGCCCTCCTGATGAAATCATCGAACCCGGTGACTTCTTGGCAGCATTTGAATGTCGGCAACAGCTTCTAGCACCTTTCAGTCTGACAAGTCGGGACCTGGGGAAGTTGCAAGGTGCAAAAAATCGCGATGAGACGGGTAGCGAATGTTGCGGGGAGGAGGAACTTGCTTTATCTATACTGTTTCACCCCGTAGAGACCGCCAGCCGGCGGAGGCGGGGTGGAAAAAAATAGGGTGTTACGAGTTAACGTCGATTGAAACTGAGGTTTTGACGACATTTTGTCAAGACGATTGGTTTATAAAGCCATTTGATTCGACACAGGAGCACGTAGACGCAGTACATCGTAAGAACGCGTTAGTAAACTTCGTTGTCTTGGTGATTAACGGCCCCTTAATTTCACACTGCCAAACCGTTATCCAAAGTCTTCATCTAAGGTGCTACTCATCTTTGAAAATGGACAACAAAATTGAAACCTAGGCTGGGGTGCAGAGGCAGCGCCCTGCTTGAGGCGGGAACACAATGGCGATACCCGCACTTAAGAGAAACAAAATTAGGCATTTTAAAGGCATTTAGTAGGGTGGGTGTGGGTGGGTGGGTGGGGGTTGGGTGTGTGTTTGTGAGTTAAACGTCCTTTTCCACCACAAACGGGTGATATCAAAGACGGGACAACGATGAAAGAGCCAGCACAAATATTTGGCCCAAGCCGGAATTCGAACTCACGACCCGAGCATTGGAAGTCGAACACTCTACCATTCGGCCACCCGGCTCCCCAGGCATTTAGTAGCCTCTCCTAGCATCCAAACGTAAAATACTACCTTAATACTGACATACAAGTCTTCAAAAATGAAGTTAGATTATCTCATGAGGCATTACATGTATCATGGAAGTGTGTGCAACCCTTTTCCTTCTTCCTTTCATTTGGCTGAAACTTAGATATTTTTGGCTGAAAGGATAGTAAATTTTGAAAATTGCCAAATGACCGAAAATTCCCCAGCCTGTTCAATGTAGCACCTGAAAAACTCCCCGCCGTCTTCAGTTACACCCGTGAAGCAAATGCTGCGATAGAGGGAGACACGGTTTTATCTAATGCTTCTTCACCCGTAGAGGTTGCCACAAGGAGACCAGGGTGAACATTTGACGACTTGAACTCTCAGGCCAGGCAGTGTGAAGGGGGTCATAAAAGCGGGATATCAATCTCAATTATCCTTTCAAGAAGATCGTACCGTCATTCCCTGGAATTGAGAGTAAATGGCGTCTTGAGGAAAGAGCCTCTAGCAAGATACAGCATCTGGAAAAAAGGCACATGCCGAACGAAATTTGAGAATGCCAGTTACTTAAGAGATACACATTCTTCGATATAAACCGTCAAAGATGACCAGACTAACCGACAATGGTGTCGGAAGTTGAGGGGTACGCGTTTTCCTTAGTAACTGTTCTTCCTCTGCTGAATGATTGTTCTGGCCTGGTAGCGCATGCCCAGGATCTGAAATGGCTATGACACTTCAACGAATCAGTGCCAAAGCCAGGCACTGTCAAGCAGTAAAGACTATCAAATACTTGGAGTGGGCTTGATACATTGGAACACCTACAAATGGACGAAGATAATAACAATAATAATAATAATACATCATATTTATAGGCGCCCGTCTCTGAAAAGCAGACGTCAGAGCGCACACACACGAACACACACACCACACACGCACCACACACACACACACACACACACACACACATGAACATGGACAGAGGGACCCAGTTATCTATGAAAGGCCTGACGGAACAGGTACTTTTGAGCTGTGATTTAAAGGCTGACAGTGTGGGGGACATTACGGAGGGCAGAAGGCAGTGAGTTCCAGATTGTCGGGGCGAGGTAGCTGAACGCGCGTTCGCCGGTGGTTTTCATATTTCGCAGAGGAACTTTAAGAAGTTTTTCAAGAAGATCATTACATTCTTGCGTTTCTTGCGGCAAAATAAAATGACTCATCTCCTCATCGTCGTCTGAAGTATAGGACCTGACGGCCCCTGCATGATCTGTGACGCCAAGGGGTGGGGTGGGTGTTTGGGGGTTTAACGTCCTTTTCCACCACATAGGGTGATATCGAAGACGGGGCAACGATGAAAAAGCCAGTACAAATATTTGGCCCCAGCCGGGATACGAACTCACGACCCGAGCATTAGAAGTCCAACGCTCTACCATTCGGCCACCCCGGCTCCCCGTGACGCCAAGGACACTTGGGGAACTCCGTAGGGAATCTGGTGTAGCAACCCTTCAGTGTTTCTAGATGTTCCTTTATTAATTTAATTATTATCACTACATTTCTTTCCTCTGCCATACTTACCGTGCGAGAAGTCGTTATCTCAGTGCGGACCTCTTGGGACCTAGGCTGTGGAACTTGAAGTGCCCTGTACGGATCTGACTAACTACGACCTATCAAGGCGGGTGGCGCCACTCGAAGAGGTTGTACGCATGTACGCAATGGCCCTTTTTGTGTCCCCAAGAAAAGCCTGTTCATTGCTCAGTCAAAGAGACAAGCAGTCGGAGACCACTCCTACAAAATCAACTCCTGTCAAAATCTATCTCATCATACCAAAGAGTTTTTTTTCCCCTGTCTTTTTTTTTTGTTGTTGCTACTTAACAATAATCTGGTCCTAAAGGGTTCGCCCCGAACACAAACAACGAGTGCTGAAAGCTGGAGATGAGGAGCCAGGAGACACAAATCTGTAGTAAATAATGGAGACCTCCGCAATCGGGCAGAGTTGCCAAACGAGGTACTCGAGGGGCACAACCTCATTAAGCACAGCAGCGAACATGCTTCACTTCAAAGGCATACCGAACCGGTAGTTTATGTTCTGAACAGTTTGCCAAACTCATGGCCCTTTCAATTTAGGAGTCAGACGACTTCATTTTTTCAAAGTTTCCGGCCCCTGTCGTAACCGCAGTAACTGACGAATCAGCGAAGCAAGCCCCTGCTATTGCAAAAGCTGCGAGTGAAACAAGAACCACCCAATCAAGACAGTTAGCAGACCAGTGGACACTTTCCCGAAGTGTAGCGTATACAGCCAACGTATTTTTGCACCCAAAGTGAAGCAGCCTCTCTTCAATCCTTTCCCTTGGATTTCTGACAAAAAAAGTGGTGATAGAAAGCAAGACGGGTAAACAGAGACAGCGAGCGCTGTGTCATGCTGCCCCTTAAAAAAAAAAGCAAAGACAAGGCGACATTCTAAAGTGACAGCAACGCAGTTCTTCAGCTCTGATATATTGTTCGTCCTGCTTACGTTAAAGGCCCTACATTTCAAATGTTTAGGCTCACAGATCGGCCTGAGCTGTTGTGGTGGGCGGTCCTAGCATCACACCACTATTTGATGCATGCACAACGATACCGTACAGGGAGGGCTTCGCGTGCAACTGATTGAAGCCAAAGCGCACTAGCCGGTGACAGTGTCGCAACGACACTCGACCGTGCAGTTCACTGAGTTCGAGTAGCGGACGGCTGAGTTTTCCTCGATCGCGCGGCCATCAAACGCCAGTGTGTTGCATTCGCAGCTCTACTAATTTCTAAGATAGACTATTTCTAGCGCACAGGCCAGGTCACAAAACAGAAGTTTCCCAATATTGCTTTATAAAACCTGGTAATGGTAGGAACAACAGCCGGGCTTTTTTTTTTTTTTTCAAAGCCGACTGATTAGATACTCATCACAAGAAGTAAAGGACCGCTTGTAAAAACGCATTTTTCAATGAAGACACATCAAGGACGCAAGGCGATGCCTCCACTCAATTCAGTTCAATAGTACTTTATATGTACCCTGATGGCACTGGCAGTTAAGGTGGGTCACTGGATGTGCGTCAGTAAAATTTAAAACACATTTTAAAAAAATGAGATTTCTTGTTACACATATCACAAGACAGGCATGCGACAGGAATGCGTTCGATTACGCGGAGAAATGAACAAAATCGGAATTTTGGGAAAGAAGTTCACAAACTTTGAGTCCAGTCACACGCGGGTACACCTACAGTGTCATTAGGAGCAAAGTTTGTTGTTGTTGTTGCTTCCAACGTACCTCCACTTACGTACCGTACCTATTATTACTAACTCTTATCTCATTGCTGTTTTGTGTTTTTTTTATTAAAAAAAAATTACAATGTACCACCAATACACGTACTTCTCTTGGGTTTCTGAAAACAAGGATGAAGTCAACGACCCCGTGTTTAAACACACCAGCCAAATGTGCGATCAAGTGTACTTGCTGAAATGTACAAAACAGATTTGTAAAGCAACGCTGACAAAAACAAACAAAATAAAACAAAAAACAACAACCGAAACAAGGGCATAAAAAACAAACAAAAACAAAAAAAAAAATCTGTTTCAATACTACAAACATACAGCATTTTGCAAATAATTACGCGCGGCTGGGCATATGATCGAGAAACCTGCACGCAGCCATGTAACAAAGCTTATAAATTTTTTTGTTCTAACATCTCTCCTTCATCTGAGACCTCCCCCCCCCCCCCCCCGCCCAACCTTTTCTAATCCCAACTCGGCGAAAGTTTCCATAACTAAAAATTTGTTGTATCAGGGAAAAGTCAGTTTCTGGAACCGGTACTTGAAAACAGTTGCCCCAGTAAAAAGGCGCGATAATGTTGAACATAAACATAAACTCAGCGCCTTATCAAGACGTTAGTGTTGTTTTGCACCAGCAGGTCAGGACGGTGAGTATCTGGAAATGACATAAAACAGAGGGTATCTCGGCAGATAGCAAAGAAATTTTCACTACTCTATTACGCCAGAAGCCATATTTATGCAGATTCTATCGGTAAATGTCTTGATCACAGTTATAGTACCGAAACCAAAGCAGGAACTTGAACTGTTCAACTTCGGCATGGCAAGCTGCGCGCGCAGAGACACCTGAGGCAAGTTCATGTTCAAGTTTATTCCAGAAAACCCCATTTGGGGTACATGGAAAATATAACACGTACTGTCGGAAAATAAACATTAGTTCGTCATTTCAACGTAGTAATAAATCAGGCCCTGTACGACTTTGCCAAAAATAATATTTAATGACTCAAATTAAAACAGAAATCAAAATAGGACACAGACAACAGGGCTTAAAGATCTAAGCTCCCAACAAAATGAGCCGGGTTGCACGGAGATGTGAACAGTAGCGTGGACGAAGCCCGACAGGAAGTGGGGGCAGTTTTCGGTACGGTTTTGTCGTTGTTTCTGGACACTGCGTGAACTCTGCAACTGTGACAGAGTTGACTGTGCGGCTTGCACGGTCGACTCTTTAAAATATTTGTCGCACTTCGGAAAGCTTTTTGTTGGGAGCTTAGATCTTTAAAATGGTCCATGGTCCGAAAGAAGAAAAGGTGTGTGGCATTTAGTGACGAAGTGGCCCAGCCACAAGTGCATCTGCAAGGCTGATGCGTTATATGAGGGTTGTCCGGGGGCATACTTCCTCAGAAGTTTTCTTGAAAAATCACTGCAGTTTCATGCGTTTTGGCATGAGGTTAAGTGTTTCAGAGGATGAGGCAGGACAAATTTTCGCCAAAGGTGGAAATCCGCCAAAAGGTGGAAGCTCTTAAAGATCTAAGCTCCCAACGAAAAGCTTTCCGAAATGTGAACAAATTTTTAAGAGTCGACCGTGCAAGCACAGTCAACTCTGTCACAGTTACGGAGTTTTCAGCGTCACTGAAACCCCAATAAAAGCCAAGGGCAGCCTGATTTCACAGCTCAGTTAGCGTTTTAACACTGAGCGAGAAAGATCGTGCAGCACTCAACATCAGTCCGCTAGACACTGTAGCGATGTGTCTCGCTCACTGATCAAAAGCCAAATGTCATGGTAAACTCGTTCTCTGGTATTATAAGGGTCCCCGAAGCGCTGAAAACTCTGCAACTGTGACAGAGTTGACTGTGCTTGCACGGTCGACTCTGCAAAAATTTGTTCACACTTCGGAAAGCGTTTTGTTTGGAGCTTAGATCTTTAAGCCCTGAGACAAAAACAATTAAAAGTAAAAATTACTTCTTTTTCAGTACTTACCATACACCAGCAAGGTCCATCTTACGAAGAAAGATTCAACCCGTCTATATATTATATACACAGACGTATCTCCTACAGACAAGAGTTTTAACCTCTTGGGAAAAAGCTACGCTGATTCATGTGTACAAAAAGTGCTGCGTAACCAGAAGATTAAAACTAATTCAATTATTTCAATAGCACGTCGTCTATCATCTGTCGGTACTATCGCTATCGCGTAATTTCGAGTTTCTGGGTTCCTTCCAGCATTCAGTCATCTCTCTGCCGTATCGCTTTTCCCCCTGGGATGCACCCTAAAGAGTAAACACACAAGACCAAGCCGGCAAACAACACAGCCGGAGCCGAGTGGGGAAAAAAGCAAGGCAGATAACACCCCCAGCCCAACCCTACCCCCCCCCCCCCAAAAAAAAAAAAAAAAAAAGAAAAAAAAAAAGAAAGAAAAAAAAAAGAAAAAAAAAATGCACGCTGTATCACTCCGACACATTCATACCAAACCCCCAAAATAATCGAGTCATCTGACACCCGACGCGAAAGATTTTAAAAGGCGTGGAAATATCGGGCTTTTTGCTGGAGGCCTGGGCGATAGTTCAACGCGCGCACTGTTTCTTTTCTAATCAACGACGTGACTAATCTAGTCTTATCCATGGCGCAAGGTCTTCGGTCTTAAACTCGGCACACGCACACACACACACACACACACACACACACACACACACACACACACACACACACACACACAGAGAGAGAGAGAGAGAGAGAGAGAGAGAGAGAAGACGAAGAAGAAGAACTTACGTGCCTCACGGCGTCACGACAAAAACCAAAAGCAAGAAGTGCAGCTCACACATGAAAACTGCAAGTCGAGAACAGGAGGAAGACAGCTAGAGCTAGTCACAGAGGTCAACCCACCAGCGATACTTATTTTACCTCCCATCAGTCGGCTTCACGACTTGTTTCCACCCTCGTTCCGTTTGCCGCGTGCTGACTGCCAGTTACGAGCGTGAGTGACTGGTGTGGTAGCACACAGGCTCCTCCTTACACTCACCTGTGGGATTTCGGGTGCTTGAGGGGCGTTGGCCTACAGGTGTCTGTGGTACAGGTGGGCGCTGCTCCGAGGCGGAGCTGCGGAGGGAGGGCCTGCTGCTCTCAGGGAGTTTTCCACCAATGCTCACTAAAGTTCTCAGCTCAGGGCACGCGACAGGCGTGTGTGCGCAGACAAAATGAAACACCTATGCACGCCTGCATTTCCATAAGGATAACGGTTAGAAGGGTGGATGGGTGGGTGTTTGGGGGTTTAACGTCCTTTTCCACCACATACGGGTGATATCAAAAACGGGGCAACGATGAAAAAGCCAGCACAAATATTTGGCCCCAGCCGAGATACGAACTCACGACCCGAGCATTGAGAGTCCAACGCTCTACCATTCGGCCACCCCGACAACGGTTAGAAGCAACCAGTAAGTCCCGATACCAGTAAAGCGCATGCCTACTGAAATAGTTTTCTTTTAAAATAACTAAAGGTCTGATAAAAGCTGAACTTCTATGATTTCAAAGCGGCAGGTTGGTTGTTTGGCTGCTATTTTGACTTGTAACGTCCATTTTCACCATACACAACCAGCAACAAAGATGGGGCAACGAGGAAAAAGCCAACCAAAGTCAGTTGTGGCCCCCAAACTGACGGGATTCGAACTCAGGACTCGAGAGACTGACAGCCGGTCCAGCGCTCCGCCACCTCGGCTATCATGCAGGGGGTAGGATAATGCGAACGCGGGTACGTGAAGTCACACAGCTCACTTCGATTGTGACGTCACCGCGCCACCATTTAGTCTCAGCCACAGACATAGTTTGGAAAACTGATTGCCGGAAAAGCGTCATTTATCTCCCGGTGCCCTTTTCCATGTCTTTGGCAATACAGATGTCTAAGCTGCTATAAAATCTGTGAACAATATGTAAAATGTGTAACAATATCTAACAATATTCCTTTTTTTTTTTTTTTTTCTTTCTTTTTCTTTTCTTCTTTTATCCATTTTCCTTCTGGATGTATATATACATGTAAAATGTCAAAAAAAACAAGAATAAAAAACAAACAAACAAAAAAACCAATATCTAAAATGTAGAACTAAACCGACGATAATCAAACTAGGCTCACGTTTTCCGGGAACTACTTTGCGTATGTGATCAATTGTTGACGTAGTGCTTCGGTTCCAGTTCAGCTGCTTCGCGTGTTTCGCGCGGCGGAGAGGCGGTTTTGGCTGTTTACGAGGCATGCTCGCAGTGCACTAATGGGAGAAGGATCGACCAACTTGCGCGTAGTGATTATCAGTCAAGTTGTGGCAGAGATGAGATGAGAGGCGAAATCGGCGAGTGCAGTTTGACATGTAGGATGACCCTACACTGAGCGGTGTAAAGAAGCAATGGATGCAAACACCTAGCATAGTGTGCACGTCAGAAAACGCGAACTACTTAACGTTTTTCTTGTTTACTGTGACATCCCGGAAAATTCAGAGCCACAGCCTTTGTCAAGTTAAATCACGTATTTATTCTGGACCATCAAGTGGGTGGGTGGGTGTTTGGGACCATCTAGTGGCACTGAATATTAATAAATACATTTCCTAACAGATGCCGTTCACCACAGGACAAGGTAAATTCAATAAAACTGTGGGATTTTTTTTTTAAATTTGGACAAAGATCAAGGCTTTACAAGATTACATACTTCTCCCATCTTAAAAACGATAACAATCACGTTAATAAAACGCCGGAAACAAAACGCCTTAGATCGGATTTGTAAACTATGCGGACTCAGAACTCCTCCTTCCTGTGCGCTGGAATATTTTCCCACGGGAGCTGTTCATGCCTCGTCCGACTTTTTGTCTCTTTTTTTGGGCGACCTTCAAACTGACTCGAGTGCCATACTTGACGTAACTTCCATTCCTACACACGGTGTCAAAGCCATCTGCAATAGCTCGCCAGCTTCTTTTGCGTCTCAGTTTAAAGAGGGCACACTCTGTAAGTTTATTAACCCCATTAGCCTATCTGTAAAGTGTTATGCTCGCCCGAGTTCACCTACTACAAAAGCAGAAGGCTTAACCGGAGTTAACACACGGCGGGCACCGAGGTAAGTAGCACCAGACACCGGTGCGGTACCGTTAGGTTTGGCCAAAGGTGGACTACACCAATACAGGTAGAGAGAGAGGGAGGGGTATGGGGTGATCTCTGCCGGTGCCAGACTCGCAGGCGGTGAGACATACAGGTGGGAAGGCGAGAAGCGTGGGAAAAGAGGGAGAAAGCGGCAGGCACAGCCAGGGAATCCCCTTGTCTTGTTTAGATATCATCCAGTCCAACAGGCACTGGAGGCGATGACGGAGGGAGGGAAGGCCCGGCACCAGGTTGGTATCCACATCAAAACGTTTAAAGGCCCAATCTTCATGGCTTTTGTTGTTGTTGTTTTTTATGCTCGCAGATCGTCCGGAGCTATTGTCGCGGTGTCTAGCATCACACAACGGAGTCACCTGCACAGTGACAGCATCTCAAATGCTGGCACTGAGCCAACAGAAGTGTACTCACTGATGCGGCGAACACACTGCGCGAGAGTGTTGTACCCAACAGTCGTAGAATTTGAATGTTCGATCGCTCGCACAACGTGTAAACAACATCGAATCGCATCAGTTAACAGCTCTACTAATCATCTACTGAAGGTGATGGTTGCCGACAACAATCGAAGAATTTGAATGTTCGGCCGTTCGCGCAAGGTGTAAACAACATTGTACCGCGTTATGAATTGTTCTAGTCACCAGGATAAAGTGTTTCGAGCGTGCCGTGCAGGCGCACTCACAAGTGAAACTGTTCCAAAACATAAGCTGGCTTAGTAAACATCGAAATAGCGCGTTTAAAGACGCACAAAGTAACTTTTCCGAACTCACAGACAGACTCGGGCTGCTTACGAAGGGAAAAGCATGATACTAGTGAGACTTAGTAGGATTTCGTACGGAGGACTTCGTTGAGCAGCGTAACCCATTTACATGTAAATTAGGCTCACACGGCAGAGGCCGCGAGCTGCTTACGCGCTGCCATTAGTAATGGTACCCGTAACGTGCTTAATTTACATGCAAGTGGGTTACGCTGCTCAGCGAAGTTCTCCGTACGAAGCGCTACTAAGTCTCACTATCGTCAAAAACACATGCAGAATTACTGCTTTTTATGTGGGCCGACGTTGCAAAGATACATGCGCCAAACTTTACATTCACTGATGGACATACCCTGCACAGTACCGGTGGTTGCCAACGTTCCGAAGCAGCACACTTTTGCTGACAAGAGAGAGCGGCATCCGCCGGAAAGCAAGCTTACAGAGCATTAAATTAAGTCTTGGAGGAATAGGCTACAGTTTCCCAAGGTAGACCTTTGGGTAAGAGAGAGAGAGAGAGAGAGAGAGAGAGAGAGTCCTCTTATAAGTTCCGAGTCATCTGAAACAAAACATCACCACCACCAACACCGCCCCCCCCCCCCCCCCCCCCAAAAAGGGGGGGGGGGGGGGAGAAATAAAGAATAAAGAAATAAAAATTAAAAAATAAAATAAAAGAAGCCATTCAGGTTGTCCCTCATTCACACTGACGAAGCTGAGCGGGGGGGGGGGGGGGGGGGGGGGGGGGGGGGGGGCAACAACAACAACAACAAAAAACCCCATAAGACTTCCAAATAAAACCACAATTCGTGCCTATCAACGCATCTCATCTACCTTCGCACCAAGACAGGGGAAAAACTCCTCCGCAAAAATCGCGTTTATCCCACGAACATCTGGTCTGAATGACGACTACAAGTCTGACGACTTGCGCACGGCACCATCCAACAAGCGGGTTACCTGATGGTGCCACGGAGCTGGAAGCACGGGGGCTAGTATAGATGGCGGGTTTATTCCTGTTGATGTTTCGATCCCAAAAGTGAAAGTTTTGTCGACGCTTGCTCTATCAGGTTAAGGCATTTTGTGTGTGTGTGTGTGTGTGTGTGTGTGTGTGTGTGTGTGTGTGTGTGTGTGTGTGTGTGCGTGTGCGTGCGTGCGTGTGCGGTGTGTGTGTTGAGTTTTTGTTTTTTAACCCTCGCTGTACGTCGTGGGTGCAAAACCACCCACGCTTTTAAAAACAGGAAACAAAAACATTGATTATCGTACGCTTTTTCCTTCCTTAAAAGCATGGGTGTGTTTGTACCCACGACGTACGGCGCGCAAGTTTGTAGGCGACGTACGGCGAAGGATGAATATGAGGATGCATACATCTTTACATGGTAGTAATGTATCACTATCAGAGGAAGCTATTTTCTGGTTGATAAACAGACGCTTTCTTTTACACTGGCAAACCGACATTCAAGAAGTGTTCCCAGTGGTACTGCACTGGGGCGGTCGGTGGTCTAGTCGGTGACGCGAGAGGTCAGGTTCGAGTCCCACTCGGGGCGAAAAATTTTTCTTTCTCGGACGTGGCACTGTTCATTAGGGCCGATCGTCGGGGGTTCTCTCCGGGTACTCCGGCTTCCCCTATACTTTGGAAATGTTCAGCCCACAAAAAAAAAAACCGAAAATAAATGCGATTCTAAAATTCCGAAACTTAACTAGAGCTCAGCTGTCCCTTCACACCACGTGATTGTAATGTGTTTATGTCCAGTGTGTGAGAGAATGCGTGTGATTCACGTCAGAGTGCGTGTTGGGTTCAGTTCGCGGCGCTTTGAGCCGATTCAAGAAATTGGTTGAAGCGCCTATACAATACTCAGTAATTATTATTATTATTATTATTACTACTACTACTACAAACATTTGAAAACAGGAAACACTCGGTGCTGCTGTTTACACAGGATGTTGGTTTGTCTATGTGGAAGAAAAAGGCAGTGAAACACTACTTTGTAAAATGTAAAGCAAGGTGCACGCTCATCTTCCAATCACGTGGCTCAAGCGACTGTTGTTTTCCAATCGGCCGAGCTTTTCAGGGCTCGCAGCGCTAGCGTCGTCAAAACCTTTCAATCGTATTAACGGGGTCCATACAGGTTCACAGTCTCAAAAATTCATTCATGACTTTTCGAGGCCATCTCTCCTGTTTTCCATGACAACTTCCTCGCACTCTTTCACACTGACACACACGAGAGTAGAAAATCTGAGCTTATCCAAGTTATCGCAGTCAGCAAGACCAATGTTCAGAGTTAGCCATTAGCCTCATGGGACGGCAGTTTGTTGGTATATTTGGCGAACAGTCCAGTGAGTAATTGCCAAGCTGATCGTCTCATTGTCTGGCTCAAAATGGCTACAATAAAATTCTGAAATTCCATGACTTTTCATGACTCTTGAGATCATTTCATAACTTTCCAGGCCTGGAAAAGCTATTTTCAAATTCCATGATTTTTACAGGATTCCATGACCTGTACGGACCCTGGTATTAGCACAGGACGCACCCTCCGCGATCTTGCCTGTCCCCCCCCCCCCCCCCCCCCCCGCGGAAGAGGGGGCAGATGAGGTGAGCGCGGTCTGGGCAGACGCCAAGCGATTCCATAAAACCCTGTCAAAGGTGGGCGGTAGACTCCCTGCTGTTTAAAGCGGATCTTCCAAACACTCCAGCTTGTGTTTCCCCTCTGGCTACCCCTAACCGTCGCGTAACTTTTAAAAGCCTTCGACGCGTCCTATATGCACCTTTTTTGTTTGGGTTGTTTGTTTGTTTGTTTGTGCCCCCCCCCCTCCCCCTTTCCACATCGACACACACAAGCCCAATCTCTCTCCCCCCCCCCCCCCCCCCCATACCCTAATCTGCCGTAGATCTGTCTCATACGTCGAAATGGTCACTGTCGTTTTGTTTTGGCAACACGGTTCGCGGAGTACTTTGCCGCGAGCGACTGACACGACAGGCGACAGGATCAGTTTCAAAAGCTCGGCTTTCAAGTCACGTGACTCAACTCGTTCATAAAACTTATGGCATTAACGATTTACGCGACTAAAGAAAATCGACACTTTAACCATGTACATGACCGGAGTGTTCAAAACTGCCGGGGTTTCTTCTACAATGTTTCAAACCGCACTTGACTGAACATGGTAGGGTGACAGAAACCCCGGAACACTCCTGGCAGTAAAGGACCCCCCCCCCCCCAACACTCCTGGCAGTAAAGACCCCCCCCCCCAACACTCCTGGCAGTAAAGGCCCCCCCCCCAACACTCCTGGCAGTAAAGCCCCCCCCCCCCCCCCAACACTCCTGGCAGTAAAGACCCCCCACACTCCTGGCAGTAAAGACCACCCCCCCCCCCCCCCGAACACTCCTGGCAGTAAAGACCCCCCCCCCCCCCCAACCGAGCCACCTTCTTGCTTTCCGAAAGGAAGCTTTGCGGAATAATTTCCGTTTCTCTTTTCAATGGCATTTATATCTTTCATGTGCTTTAAAAAAAATCTGTCCGAAGATAATAAGAGAAGGATTACGCCTGTGCTGTGTACTATCTGCTGTTGCAAAATTTTGACACTGACAAATTGTTCTGTCCAACATGCAGCCTATTCGGTAAACTAATGGAGATGCAAATGAAGTGAGAGCCTCATTAAAAGTGCACTCAAAGCTAAAGTCAATGTGACTGTTGCAGCCTGCGCAAGACTTCTGCTATCACTGATCTGGAAGAAGGACCTAAGCACCATGGATGTGATCATACGCATACGCTCTTTTTCTAAATCACGGTTGATTTATGCTGCTGGTTTAGAAGCACTTTTGAGTGTGCCTAAAAAAGAGTTCTGAAAGGCATCTGTTCTGTCTAGATCATTACAGGTGAAGCTTACACCCATGTATTTTGGTTTATTACGGCCGAACACTCTTATTTCCAAAACCATTTCAAACGGATTAAACAAATCATGTGCAGATTAGAAACACATGTCTGGATTGTGGGCATCGCTTTTTTCTGTAGAGTTTTGTGAAAGAACTCATTAGCACGGCTGCAGGGATCTGACAGGAATTTGCCGTGCAGCAGTTCAGGGCAGGTAGCTGTGGAGAGAGAGAGAGAGAGAGAGAGAGGGGGGGGGGTGGAGGGGAGGGGAAGGAGACAGAAGGAGAGAGCTTCACAACGCAGTTTCAAATACGGTCATTCTAAATCTGACAGCAACGGCAATATAAACGTAAGTGGTTGCTGCTCCACTTCAAATGTCTCAATGAATCAATGTAAACTGTGTAGAAACCTATTCACGGCAGCTAAAAAAAAAGAAGAAGAAAAAAGCAAGAACTATCTCTCAGACAGCAATGAAATTTAAAATCTGAAACAAATCAATGCCAGTAAAGCAAAACTGTACATGTATAAAACAGATTGGAATGAGCTTTTCAGGGAAGACACAAAGTCATGTATTACAGATCTGGATTGAGGAGACATTAACCCAATTCCTACCAAGTAAGTTTGGGGCGGTGCACCAGTGGCCTCAATTTAAAAAAAAAAAAAGTCTGCAAGGATTTAAATTTGGCATAGTGGGGTGATGCACTTTGATCACACTCGTGTTTGCTGCAGCAAGAGCCGAAAAGGAACCAGTAATCTTGCCTGAATTCCGCACACAGGATCAGAATCGAAAAAGAGTATAATTTTTTTTTTTTTTTTTAAAGTGGGATACTCGTGCGCGGTACGAAACGTGTTAAGTTATCACTTTCGCACACTTACAACGGCCACATGCGGTGTTCCAATTCAACAAACCCGCTGCGTCCGTCACACTAGCAACTGAAAAAGACATTTCGATCTTTAACTTTAGTGGCAGGCTCGGAGGGAAGAAGGAAAAGCAGGCTGTTTCTGAAATCAACGCTCTAATGAATACACACTTTCTCTTATGTCATCCACATCACAGCCATTGATGTTTTCGTGTTTACCTCCCCTGTAGCGTGTCAAAAGCACCGACACGTGCTTCAGTCATTAACGGGAAAGAAAACGGAACGAAAAACACATTCTACAGTGACTCTTCCCCCCTTATCAACGCGATAAAACCTCAAAAGAAGTTCTGGCTACGGGACTAAACCTTTCTTGCCTGTTCTCTACCGAAACTGACTGAGCTAACCCCCTCTCTCTTTCTCTCTCCCCCTCCCTTCATTCCAACAAGCCGATTTTCTGGCATCATCAGGTGACCTTTTTTTTTTTTTCTTCGCGTTTTGTTTTTTCTTTTCTTTTTAGTTTTCTCTTCACCTTTCCTCTCTCTCTCCTCACTTTCTGCCCGAAAGAAGATGATGTATGTCTGCGGCACCATCAATTATGCCAGCGCTTCTTTCCCACGCTCCGAGCTGCTAGACAGGGTGCTGGGGATGGGACCGCGCAGCTGCTACCTGTCTGCTGGCCCAGGTAAACCCGCAGGGAAGGCAGGCAGAAGAGCCAGTCTGGGAAAGAGAGCGAAGGCGGCAGGACGGTGCCACCGGCCAAGCCTACAAGATCCTGTGGCCACGGCCAGGCAACGGAACCGTCCGCGAGACTGCAATTTTCCACGGACGCTGATAAAATATCCATGGGGACAAAATTTTGTTTTCCATGAAAAACAAACTGTTTTATTCTTGAATGGTTTGATTCATTAATAAATTATTTGGTATCCTAAAATAGTCGACCAATTTCTGACGCTTTCGGTCAAGGCACTCCTTCATATTTCCTGTTTAGAGTAGACATGTAGTCCGTGGGCCCTGGACAATTTTTAGTGTTTTTGAATTTTTTATTTTTTTTTTAGGGGGGGGGGGAGGGCAGTTGTTTGGGTTTTTTTGTTGTTTGTTTGTTTGTTTTCCTTTGGGAATCACGTTTCTTACGCCAGCACACATTTACCGGTGTGACACCTGTGCTAACTCTCCTGCTACACATACCGGTGCCAACATTAACGTAGATATACAGGCCTCTGGTGTTGTGACTTGACACATCTGACTGGTTTAGGTGCACCAATCACATTCGGCAGCAAGCATATTTCTCTGCTTCTGACTCGTACTAGCTGTAATGATGTGGAACCTGACCACGGACCAGTGCCACAATGGCCGAGCATGTCAAACTGAATAAGGCCGAAGCAACACTGTGCCAAAGCTGAGCGTTCTGCTGCAGCCTAGCGGGCTAGTCCCTACCCCCACCTCTCCTCTACCTGACGTCTCTCAGTCCCTCTTGTGTGTTATACAAGAAGGAAGAGACCCCGCTCGCATGATTCTTCCTCTGCAAAACCACCTGAGACAACACAAGCATCAGATGTTCCATACCACACCACACAAATTACCAAACACTACAGATCTGATCGCGCCAGGCTCCTGGCGGCTTCTTTTCTCGTCGACCTAATGCCACTGGAATACAAATTAAGCCTTGCAACGCCTTCACTGGGTTAAATTAAACAAGTTGCTGCGGGCAGGCAGGCATCAACACCAATTTCCTTACAATCCAAGAGGGAGAGAGGTTTCACAACACTGAAGTGTTATCCTTATTTCACAGCTGAAACAGCTTTAAATTCTTTTCAACTGAGGAATACAAGCTCAGCAGGAATTCTGCACCCGCCTTTTCAATTTTCTGAAAACATATTTCAAACATCTGAAGTAGCTATCTCCTGAAAGGCATTCTCTCATTCAAATTCTGTTACTGAAAAGGAGAGAAAAATGTTCGACTTTGGTCGCCATCAGTCAGCCTAATTAAGGCGGTAATTTGGGTTCCACAACATGGGACCACGGCATGTGTTATTTTTCCGTTTAGTTAACAAACACTGTTCATCAGACCAACAACTGATTAGTTCACAACTCGACCGCATGCGAAGTCAAGACTTGACGCATGCACACATAACTTGCCCGAAGTAATAATGATGCACACACACACACACACACACACACACACACACACACACACACACACACTGCATACAAAGATTCAACGTGCAGATCACAGGTAACAATCCCCAACATTACCCTGGTATGCGTCTCTGACAGAGACAAAGCACCTTTGACAAGACATACTACTTGCTGGTAGTAGCAGACTATTACTAGCACTCCTCTTTTCCTCTAATGGACAGAGTCACGAGCACTGAGGAATCGGGCAATATGGCAAGGTGTTTCTCTGCCAGCCTCCGGTGCCAAAAGGTTTATAGGCTGAAGCGCCCGGATAGAAAATAAATGTGACAGTCGGCGGGGTAACTACAAGACAGTCATCTGTATTTATTACCCACCTTGGCTCACTACCCTGTTTACAAACTTGTTTCGATGTCGGCATTTGTCCCGGAATTTGAGTCAGCGTTGTGCAGAACTATGTGCAATGGAATGCAAGGAGACTGGTTATCATCTGGCTTCAAAAATAAAAGTGCGGACTGCAGGGCTGAAGCAGACAACTGTCTGACATTAAATTCATTTAACTGTTACTGCCTGTCGACTTACATCCTGCACCACCGCATACCACCTCCATCACATTTTCTATACTTGTCTAATCACATGACCACACAGAGAGAGCTACTGCTTTGAAAACAACAAAAAGACTAGAATAACTGTGGGCAAATGACTTAGTGCAAAATTCTGACCCAAACTTCAACTGCTGATACATTTTCTGCTTCATTTATTAGTACAGTGTATAAAAATAGGACTCGGTGACCAAACATGAAGAGTATGTTCTAGGATCTACATACAGAAAGAGTGATACCAGGTAAGATAAGATTTATATGATAAGAATACTTTATTCATCCCTCATGAGTAAATTAAATGTGCTCAAAATTTAACAATGGCAGTATAGTACATTAAAATTCTGCACAACACAACACAACACACATTCTCGCCCGCTCTTTCACTCCTCATTCAAACTGACTGATCACAGCTAAACAGGCATACCTGCAAGGACATTTAGAGATCACAAATGCTACACAGACATACCGGTACTGTCTAGTGCCAACGACAGTCCGCAGAGCTATGCACCAGATAACACTTGTATTTGTAACAAACCTGATGGTACCAGCGATAGCGGGAATCTCTGGCGGTACTATTGACTAATGACTGACTTACTGACAGATGCACAGGCTGCCTGCTGCCAGACTTTCTGATGGATCAGAGATTAATCAGCGGAGCAAGACAAGATTGGTTCCTGTGCTACAGTACAAGATACCAGCAGTCAGTTGCTGCTGTCAAATGTCACGCTTCTATGGAATGTAATTTTATCTTTGTAATGCCACCTGACAGTCACCTGGTGAACATTAATTAGACTAAAACACTCCACCCTCAAAAAGTTAAGTTAACCGGTATTCTCTGCTTGAGAGAAAGAGAGAGAGTGAGAAGTTTAGCCTACGAAGGATGTAAAGCTAATTCATTGTGATACAGTATCCTAAACAGGATTTTTTTCTCCCTTATCTGTATGATGTCATGTGCAACCAGCTAATGTCAAACTCAGTCACAGCACATTTAGTCCGAAATCATTCCAAACTGGGCTTCTGGGACAAAACCGTGAAGGAGACATTTTTCATCCACAAATTGCATTTACCAGTCAACAGTGAAAGAGAGACTGAACTGTACAGAAAAACAACCATTTTCTTGAGAACTATTTCAAGACCCTGCTTAATATTAATAAGAAGTGGATGAAGGATGCCACACGGAGGCTGAACAGTACTTACGCTCAGTTACAGCTCTGCATTCATGCTTGCCCGTCTGAATAAACGTGATGCAAGAGGAAGACAGAGGAACGTACTTGGAGTGGGCACAGTCAAAGGTGTAATGGAGAAATAGCTAACTACATCTATTCCGGCTTTGTTGTGTTTGGCAAGAGCGATTGAGTGGATGTACCTGAGAACAGCAGCATTCATCAGTGTCATCATTCCCCAAATACTCTGCGTAATACACCTTTGGCCCTCTGCCCCACTAACAAGTCGCTTGCATCTATCATACTGACTGATGTACATGTGTGAATTCTTTGACACACTTGTGTTTGTTTTGATGACTGCAGAAAGGGCTGCCACTCCATACACACCCCACACACAGAGGAACAACTGTGTAGCAAAGTGTTGAGATCTGCCTTTAGAAAGCCACTGATCTTGGCTGGGATTTTCGGGTTGTTTTGTTTCATTGGTTTTTGTTGTTGTTTTGTTTTTGGATGAGGGGAAGGAGGGTATTTTTGGCTTGTTTGTTGGGTTTTGTTGTTGTTGTTGTTTTCCTTCAAAGGCAGAACCCAGAGGGCTTCTTGGAGGAAAGTGGGTTCTGCCTCATCTTGTATAAAACAAAACAAATTTTGCTTTTCTGCTTTGTAATGTGTATCATCACACATTTCAAAACAAACCAAGCACACAGACAAGCAAACAACAAGTAAGAAGCAGCAATAGAGAAAACAGAGAATATGAAAATGTGGAAGCCCCAGTAATCATGATTGTTGACCTGCCAAAAATCAAACAACTTACCCTGCTGACTGGCGGTGACAGATCTGGACTGGCGAGGATGTCTGCCCATCTTAGTCTCTTCTTTGAAGTCCCCTGTGTCTACATTGACAAAAACAGTGACATGATCAGAGTGCGGCTGAACCGTTGTTGTTGCTCTATTTGTGTGTGTGTGTGTGTGTGTGTGTGTGTGCGTGTGCGCACGCGCGCATGCTCCCATGTGTGATATTCGAACATCATAGCCCCAAATAAACATTTTCAACTAAGAACCATTCTGGCCCACGCGCGCATGCTCCCATGTGTGATATTCGAACATCATAGCCCCAAATAAACATTTTCAACTAAGAACCATTCTGGCCCAGTGTGTACTAAATCACAGTCAACATTCAAAGCATCTGCAGCACTTTCGCATGCACCGCTGGATGAGTACAGGTAACAATCCGTCACTTATCAAACTGTGAGCAAAATACGTTTATCATTATTCTCACCTGGCTGAAAGGTGTGGTCGCTGTCTTTAGACAGGAGTCTGGAAGTACAACTCTCCGCACCCGCTGAGCCTGAAACAGCATGCAAAATAGGTTAGAGCCACACGAAGGGAAACAATCCATGGTATGATGGATGGGCCCCGAGTGGAAAGATAGCAACTTTTAACTCCCTTTGTCTAGTTTGCCACATTAAAAAGGAAAATGATTCTGTTTTCAAACAATGGCATCAGACTACAGTGAGAATGAAATGCAGTGGGGGGGGGGGGGGGGGGGGGAACCCCCAAAACAGCAAACAAACCAAAAAAAACAAAAAAACCCAGCACAGCAAGCACTCACTGTCATAGTTGACTGTGTCTGTGGGACGCGAGCAAATGCTCCTGAGGGGGTGACAGTTGTCGATGGCACACCAGACGCAAGATCACACAAGCTCTTTGCGACTTTGACCTCCCTCTGCTGGGCTTTGACCTCGCTTTGTTCCAGGCCACTGGTTGCCTGAGGACGCAGCTTCACTCTGGCTGGAGTTGTCATCACTGCTGGGCTGGTGCCGCGAACCAGGGCTGGTTTCGTGAACTCTGGGTACACCGACCTTGTCACTGACCGTGGTTGTGAGCCCTTCACCAGTGGTGATTCGGTGATATGAATACTTCTGGGTGTTTTGGGAAGTACAGGTGAAGCTGTGTGAAAACAGGGAGTTGATAACAAGGTTACTAAACAGGATAAAATAAAATAGTACATGTACTTGTAATTAACCGCCAATAGCTTTCTCCTAGTCCTCCTTTAACTGTTCAGAACAAGTTGAGGTTAACTCAACAGTTTTGGTCACCAGCCAAAAGAGCCTTACATGAACAATAAGGGAAGGGGAGCTGAGCACCTTTAACAGATTAAATAACCCATTTATGAGAATCACAACAATGAACTTGTTTTCCTTCCTGGAGCATGATTACTGGACGAGATTGGGTGATCTCATGACCACACAATGTATGAAAGGGTGAGAAAAGGCACTAGAATCATAGCATGGGATGAAATGTATGAGCAAATACTTTGGCTACCATAATAATATACATAATATACATGAATGCGCACAGATCTTATACGGAAAAGATTATAAGCAGAGCGTTTGTACCTGCATCTGCATCCACGCCTGCAGCCACCCGGAGCTGTTTCTGATACTGCCGACAAGATTCAATAAGCGACATCCGCACTGCTGGGCCTTGATAGTACACAGAATTCCGCCCCTGTAGAAAGTCCATGCAAATATCTGAGTGAGGTACAGGTACATGTATATATATATTATAAGTTGGCCATAGAAACACCATCAGGATAAGGACTACAGCATCTATGGTGAGCAGTCAGAAGATTTAGATTCATTATAATTTATATATATATCCGAGCGCGAGGATAAAAATAAAATCAAACTTAAAGCCCTGTTCCACTCAGGATGCGTAGTAAATTTTTTAGTCACTAAAATAGAGTTGGTACTATAGGCTGAGACGCTGTGTGCGCGTGCGTGCGTGTGTGTGCGTGCGCATGAAGTGACTGCACGGTCTCATTTGGTCTGCAACCAGCTTTTATTTCATTCCTGATGAAAATTTGAAAAGGCTGCACAATTGCAACAAAGTTTATTTGTAGACATGGCTGACAGCTGACTCAACAGCAGCAGTACTCAATAAGTTGTGACCCATGTGACAGCCTGCACAAATAAGTTTGCCCTTTACCTGCAGTGGTGTGTGCAGTGGTTTCCCCTGCCCCTCTGTCACACGCATGGGCTTCATGATGCTACTGGCACTTCTCGCTGGTACAGTCGCTGTACTTTTGATCCCCACATCACTCAGAATACTCTTTAGGGCACTCTTGTCTTCCTCAAACTCTAACCCTGTGCATGCAGTAGCTGACACTTCAGTTTTCAGTACAGCCATACAGGCCTTTGCAGAACGAACATCACCATTAGTTGCAAACACAAAAAAACTACTGATTTAAATGCAGGGATCGATTTTCTCGCGCGCTGTGCAACTATGTCTCATACTTTGATAAAATGTCGCATAGAAATTTCGCAAAATGCGACATATGTCGCACGAACATGACATCACAAGCGCACTTGACAACTATTGTGTCAGTCATAGTCTGTTACACTAATCTAATTTTAGTGATGAGGCTTACTTATCCCGCTCGCCCCACGCGCTGCCAGGAACTCTCGCTCGAAAGAGTTGCAAAAAATATTGGCGCGTTAGTTTTCTCAGTTCTGCGATCGAGAGGTCCTTTTCCGTTCACCTGAACCTGAACGTCACTGCACTTAGCCTAGTAGGAACAGGCTCTTGGCACAGACATACATGTGACAGAGTTATGCGGGTGAACTTGATTGTCTCAAAGAAAATGAAAATGTCTCATAAAAATGACTGGTCAAGGAGACAATGTCTCATTGGCATTTTTGAGTAAATCCATCCCTGTAAATGTCTTTAAACACACCAACATGCAGACTTTGCATACATTCTATTTCTGGACAAAATTTCATAAGCTCACGAAACAAGACGTGAATTTACATAAGCCAAGGTCACTAATCTTAGTTGGTGTGTGCTGTTTGGGCACACTTACCACACTCTTTTTGTTCCTCTACCAAAGAAAGAGGTTGAGCCTGTCTTTTCTGTGACTTGGTGCCACTGTGGAGAGCACGCTTTGGAGCATGTTGTCGCTTGCTTCGGCTTGGTGTGCTATAACCCTTGACCTGTGATGGTGATGGAAGTGCCCCGAGTACCTTCCTCCTTGCAGTTTTCCGTACTGGTACTGGCAAGGCACTGGGGTAGAAAACACGTACAACACGATTTTAATTTTTATGTCCAGGTTCTGCAAACTTGTGAGGCACTAATGTTGAAGATTCACGTAAGTGTAATTACAACTCTACGATAGATTTATTTTTTCATTATGCATTTTAACAAAACTTTACATCACCTCATCACTCTGTTGACCCTGCAGACAACGCTGGGGTGATGAGCATGTGACAATAAAGACATTTTGATGGGAACAATCTTTACAATATTTGTAGTGTGTACGGTTTCCATTACTGTAGTCTGTACTGTAACCTCTGAAGGATCGACAGGACAACAGTGCTGTCTACTTCTACAAGTACATTTGCACTGCTTTATATTAAACTACATGTATAAAGCATAAATAATATTCTACCTCTTTTTCTTTGACAGACCAGGTCGCTGATTTTCATCCTGGCTGATGTGTCTAGTAGACATTGCTCCTGCGCAGAACAGAAATGAGCAAGGAAACTGATCAAACTCAAAGTGGAATGTGAAACTAATAAGTAATTCTCTCTCAGCCATCTGCTACCCATTTCATTTTCACTGGATCAAAATCAAATCACTCAATCAATGTTGATCTAGCCATACTACTAAATAAAGTACTATTACAAAAGAGGGCAAAGTTTGGGGTAAAAGCAGTGGAGTGCAACCATTTTGATGCTATTTATGAGACGGATACTGCTCAACAAATAATCTTACAAATATACTTGAAGTTTAAAAAAAAAACCACACACACACACACACAAAAAACTTGAAGTTCAAACCCACACCCCCCTACGGCCACACGTCGATCAGTCCATAGGGACTGCGTAAAAACAGATACTCCTGATCATATCTGTGGATGAATGAACAAATCTCGGTAACCAGTTACATCAAAATCAGAAGACAAATGGGGAAAAAATAGGGTAATGTTGTTGTTTCCTCTTACGGTAGTCGTTACTGAGTTCGCCGAGTCGATCGTTATGATAGTCGCTGATGTTGAATGTATGTCAGAGTCTACCGTTGTCTCCATGCGATCAAGATTTTAAACTGAAATTTTACCTGCAATATCAGTTAAGCAGTTTCCAGTGAACGTTTCTTACGACCTGGAGAGTCCTAAATTTCCACGTTTCTAAAGTAACGCAGTACAAAATGCTGAAGAGTCGCCGCAACGTGAAACTGAAAGCGTCACAACAGCCATTGAATTTCCCAAACTGACTGAAACTAGCCAATGAACAACAAGAACACAAATTAACAAGCGGAGGCTTGTACACGACCATGTTGCGCATGGTCGGTTAATTTCAAATGTTTATCAAGTTACCGAAATGTTTAGAAATTTAATAGTGTTTTTTTTAACTGAACCGAGTATATCTAGTTGACATTCAGGACAGAAAACCACAAAACAAATCCTTTAACCCTAAACATAGAATAAGTAAGGTGAAAAACCAGTCAATGGCCTTCACCCTTCTAACAAAATGGCCGACAACGAGAACGCACAAGAGTCTCAGAGAGAAAGCAGACTTGAAAACACAGGCGTACAGCTTGAAGAAATTTCAAGTATACTGGAAACATGTACCCCGCCAGACGTGATTGTTCAGAAGCAACTTCGAGACGTCATACTGATCCAGAGTGCTACTGTGGAACATCTTCACCAAAGTGTAAATGAAAATTATCGTCTGCAACTGACTCGACCCATTCTTGTCTTCAGTAATCTGTTTCTTTCGTGTAGATCTGGGTTTTGTGCAATTAACACACTGTTTCAGCCTAGGGATGCAACATAGTGATCACCCATCCTTCCAGAAACCTGGGCTGTTGCTCACAGGGCCTGCTGCCACTGTAAGATGTTAGGAGCACAGAAAGCAGGTTTGGGTGTAAAGGGAAAAGTGGGAGGGTAATCGCTGGACTAATTAGGGTCCGCTCCTTTGAGGATACATGTAGCAGTACGGTAAGGTAGCTCCGCTTTGCATTTGTGCTTTTGCCAATCTGTGAAAAACATTTTCTTTTGTGTTTATGTTGGAGCATCTGCAAGCCCTGACAAGAAACTGTTTCTACAACGTGATTGTTAATGTATAATAATTCCGTGAAAAGGAAATTCAAATCTAAGTGAAATTTAGAAAAAGGTACATCAGTGTTTCTCATGATACATGTACACTACAAAAGGCTGCATGAAACAAATGATTTTTTTTTTTTTTTTAGGTCTATATATACACAGTGACACCTACAACTAGTACTTGTATACACATACAAATAGTCCACATACTGATATTTTGCTTTTTTTTTTTTTTAACAGGTGACCGGCCATGAGTCTTTCATGAGAGATCATCTGGTGTCAAAAGAGGAACATTTTTCAAAGCTTAAGGACCTTGAGGTTTGTGAGATTTTAACGTGTAATAGCACACTTGTCAACAAAGAAAGGAAAGATGTCTGTATGTGGTGGTTGAACCACACTACTGTTACTTCAAATATCTATGCAGTGCTTTCTCCAAATATAGCATCATCATACACTGTAGTCAGACTTTTTCATTAGTATATATACATGTATGTATAGAATAACTGTCAGTTATTACTGAAGTGTTTGAGAAATTCAGGTTGCTTCTCCCAGGGAATGTGTGTGTCAACATAGCTGCTTACACTGGTGCAGTGCCTTTAGTATATATATATATATCGGCTGGGGCCACATATTTGTGCTGGTTTTTTCATCGTTGCCCCGTCTTTGATATCACCCTGTGTGGTGGAAAAAGACGTTAAACCCCCAAACACCCACCCACCCACTTGCTTATATTTAGTACATGTATTCACTTTTATATATATATATATATATTTCAATTTCAGACATCGTTGCAAGAAAAGTTTGTGCCCAGAGAAGAGTACTTGGACATCCTTCAAAAACTTGAGGTATTGGACTAAATGACCATAAAAAAGTTTTAAAATTATCTCCTTAGTGCATAATCCAGTAACCAGCGGCCTCCCCCCTCCCCCCCCCTCCCTCCCCCCTCCCCCGTCTTCTATCAAAATCTCTCCCTAGCGCCATGAGTGCTCAGTCAGAGTGGAGCCATGCACTATATCAAGTCATCATCATCATCATCATCAAAACAAAGTTGTAAAAGCCATTGATGATGGTTGCACGTGCAGGCAGAGCAACAGTCACATGCCCAGACAAAGCTGAAACTGATGGAGGTTACGGACAAGTTGGACTTCACTTTGGGAGAGGTGGAGATACTCAACAAACAGATGGCAAAAGAGAAGGAGACTTTTCAACAAATGTAAGTGTAGCTCTCATGTAACAGCATGCTAGTGCCATGCTGTCATAGAGCAGTTTGGAAACTGTCTTAGCGTCTAGCAGATTTGCTGTAGTATGATTTTTCTTTGTTGTTGTTTGCTTTGTTTTGGTCTGCCTTGATAATTTATTTGTGTGCCTTTTGTCCTCAGAATGGATAGCATGCGGAGTCAAATTGCCAAAGGAAACAGCTGGAATGAGCAGCTGGACGCAAAATACTCAGGTATACACTGTATGTCAGCTTGGGAGGGAGCGGGGTGTGCAGGGGACACTCATGGAGCTCTTTTTCAACTGTTCGCGAATGAAGTTAGGCACATTTGGACACTGGGATATTCCTGGTAACTCTGCAGCCCACACAAACTCTCTTGGAAAATAGTAAACATGGAGATATATGTCATGTGACAGACGGCACTGGGTCAGTCTGAGGGAGCTTTGATCTGAACAGTGGGATAATGATAATAACACCAACCATTCTGTAACCGTGCGCAGGCAAGGGACTCAACGCAGTGGTCGCTTTGACTTGTGTTGGCTTATTTACATCCAGGAACAACAGTGCAGAATGAGAGTTGCGTAAAGTGTGATGGTGGAAAATCAAAACACGTGGTCTCACCTAAGAGTGGGGCTCGACAAAGAAAACCGTAACAGCACACTAACTCTGGCGACGTCCTCCCTGGCCACGCACACTCAACTGAAAGACGCGTGGCCATCATCATTAGCTTGCTTTACGTCCTATGGCTTTTGGCCCTTAAGGACAAGTTGTTCCTGGCGTGTGACTTTGGCTGCTTGGCTAGGCGAGTGTCTTTGGGGTGTGTGAGGGCTGATTTGCTTAGCTTTGGTCAGCGTCAGAGGATCTTCACTTGGCTTTCAGATGCCTGGTCTGGGTTTGTTTTTCAGTGCCTCAGTCTGTTCTGTCATCCGTACTTTTGCCATTTAGATTATCACTGGGGTGTCCCCTCGCGTTTTGGTTTTTAGAACCATTTTGTCAGATCTGATCTGACGATCGCGTCGGCCAGGGTTCTCATTGGCCTATCACCTAGGACATGGTGTGGCTTGAGGAAGTCTACCGTCTTCAGTGAGTATCTGTCTCTCAGGTCTCAGATCGTCTGGAGGCTGGCGGGCAGGCCATCGCAACCGTTTACAATGTGGCGGATGTCTGGGGGCTGCCCACACTGGCAGAGGTCGTTACTCCATGTGTGTGCGCAGCACAGTGTGCGTATTCTGCAGATGATTGCAGAGTGTCTGCGCGGGAAGAGTGGCACGTGGTTTTGGCCACCCGGGAGGTGGACCCAGCCATTTTCTTCGCACAATGCACGGAGTCTCCTCTCTCTGAGAGTGTGGGCCGCTCTTTGTATCTTACTTTTTACTTCACTGAGTGTCTGGAGTAGTTTTGCTTCCAAGCCATCGCCGGTGGCGTCCCGGGCCGCGCGATCAGCCAGACGCGTGGCCAGTGGACCAATCGGCTTATATAGGCGGGTGGATTACATCATGTACATCCGGTGACGCCATGTGACGTCACGCGATTACACAATGGGCTGGAAGGGGGGAAACAAAGGCACGGCCACGTCGGGAGAAAGGGGAGGCATTACAGCCTAGCCAAACAAAGGAAAACGTATCCATGAATACAAATACTCATTCAGGTGACAGCCAAAGATTCACCACTAGGAACAATAACATGCTACACATAAAAGAGAAGTACAAAACTAAAACTAAAAGAATATTACAGAACTGCGATGGGCAAAACCAGCACGCATGGCACAAACAAGGCAATCCAAAAAAATAACAGTAAATAGGGGCCATGTATGACCCGGTCTCAATTCATTCAGATATTTTTTAATTAACTTTTTTTTTGCTGTTGCCACAGTGAGCCAGAAGCAATGCCAGGAACTGGAAGCCCGCCTAGCAACACGTGAGGCAACCATCGCATCACTAGAGCAGCGGCTGGCCAGTCAGCAGAAGCAGTGTGAGCGTAAGATAGAGGAGCTGGAGGTTGAACGACAGCAGGACCAGTATGTGGCACGCATGCTGGATCAGCCAAAGAACAGCCGAACAAAGAACACATCTGCTACAAAGCTTTCAGTCAATAACAAATTGAAGCGGTAGCAGGACTTGGTGTTTAGGCCTACCTCATTTTTCCTACAGTTAAAGTTTGTTAGCACTAAATAGCAGATGGACCTCCTTGTAAACAGCTTTTGGTGCATCTGTTCAGGCGTGTCATAAGGAATACCTCATTCACAAAGGTACGTGTGAGTCCGTCTGCACTTGCCAATGTTTGGACCCGGGTTGGTGCGATTACATTTAACCAACCTGGGTGAAAAGCGACCCGGGTTCAGCTGACGTCATGATGCTTTTGTCACGGCATGACGTAAGTTTTCCTACAGTATTGTCAGCGTTAGACATGCAGAGAATGTAGTCTAAACGCTATTTACCCCAAGTCCTACCCATGTCGAGGTAAACTTGGGTTGAACCTGGGTTGTAGTGTAAACATAGTTTGTGACAGGCTGAAACTACAAAGCCTGCATCAAGAAGTACGCAGCTCACATGTACCCAAACACTGGCTGCTTCACTTGAGGGATTTTAACTTGCTGCACACTGAAACAGTATCAAACACTATCACCAAAAACCTCTTAGGAAGAGGTTATTGTTGAAGAGCATGAACACTGGTGCATGTTAAAAGCTTGTTCTGAGACCACAGTGGTACTTAAAATTTGTCTGAAGGGTTACAATAGATCATCAGTTTCTCCTTGTAATTGTATTGTTTGGTTTTGTGTTTTGTTGGGAGGAAGGGGTGGGGGTAGGGGGTCCTTGCGTATGTTTTTTCCCCCTGTAATTTGCTGCAATACACTTGCATGTTGCAGTAATGCAAGAATAGCTGTAGTTTACATTCACTTTGTCTATCCAGTGCCGTGTTTGCAGTCTGGACACACGGGAGACATTTTTTGTCCCAGAAAACATGGAGAACAGCTCAAAACACACTCCAGAAAAATTCAGGCAAAGGCACGTTGTAGCCGGTCCTACTAATTACCGAAAACAACGAAACGACCGAAAACAACTCTTAATACGGATAGAACGCGGTTCAAACATAGAAATAACAACACACAAACTTGATTAAAGGTGAAAAGAGTGGCCTTAAAAAAGCTAAAAGGGAAAAAAAGGTGATATTGCAGAAAATAACCAGTCCGGACCAGAGTCGCTTCCCTTGGGAGACACGTTCATTTCGTCCTGTTCTCTTGGAGTGAATAAGTACTTTTTTCCTTTAAACTAGTGTAATGCCTCTTTTTTCACCTTTAATCATGTTTGTGTGTTGTTATTTCTATGTTTTAACTGCGTTCTACGCGTATTAAGAGTTGTTTTCAGTTGTTTTCGGTAATTAGTAGGACCCTGTTGTAGCTGCATGTCGCACGAGGCCACCATAGATCTGATTTCCACACAAAGCTGGTGTATCACTATGATAAGCAAAGCAAGGTTGTGGGTATTGCATAGCAGTAGCATTCACTTGTTTTTTGAATCCCGCAAATGATCTGAAACTGTTTTCTTGCTCAAATGTGGACTGCCCTCCAAAGTAGTGTATCTGTGATATCACGCAAACAATGCTGATAGCTTTCAATGCATTTAACGTTTAGTATTTTGTCTCTTTATGAAGTTTTTTGTACAATAAAGAATTTTGTTTGTCTGTTGTTTGGTTTGTGATGTATCCATGAGGCAGTTGAGTCAGCATAATAGAATTAATGCCGCATATGACTGGTGTTTTCTGGTTACCGTTACCCAGCTGACATCATGTAAACATATAATGATTATAATGAATTTCACTATGTGTGTGGTGGGCAATTGTTGCCTCTTCACACAAAAAGTAGGTGCATGCTTGGGCTCGGTTAAAGGGAAGTAACTAAAGCCTCACATGTGGGAAGTACGAGTTCACGATGGCTCTTGGGGTCCGTGGACTTGGCCTGCTGGGGTGCGCTTCACAATGGTTGATGGCTAAAAGGGTGTGACTTCGATACAAAGTCGGGGTGAAAAAAATCAGCGGAGGAAACGATTATAATTTACAGAGCATTCGGCATTTTGATTCCTACTGAAGAACTCACGTGTTACATGTATTTGAAATCAGAGGTGCTTAGTGATCATGTCATGACTGACAGCCTGGACTCAGTAATATAATATTGGATGTCTTTGCAACTGCCTATGTGCGTACTTCACACACACACACACACACACACACACAATTATTTTAGCCATGCACCACGAGAGCCCATAACGAAATGTCTATTTAATCATTCACACTGTCTGCATACTAGTAAAGACACTCGCATGAAAGGCTCCACTTGTATCATATAATCGACCCGGTTCTCTGGCCTGTTAATCATTTTAACGTGTTGCCGACGGTGTCCCGCCCAACCCAAAACCCGGGTCCTTGCTTCTCTTGGAGCGAGGACCCGGGTACAGGGTTGTGTCCCGCGTATTTTCTGCAAGCACGACAGTCGTTTTCAACAATGCGCGACGCAACAGCAGCCACAATCAAACAAGCCTCGGGCCAGATCAGTATCATAAAACGTATGAATATGAAAAACAGGGCACTCGGCTGTTGCTGTCGTCTGCTCCAACCGCGAAGCCGCCCACGACGCAAATACAGGAGCGGGCCAGGCCAAGCGTGGGGCTCTAGCTTGCTAGCTGCCTAGCGTTCGTTTTGTTTAGCGAAGGGGAGAAAGCTAGCGGCGTGTACACAACACGCACTGACCGAGGCACACGCGTGCGTCTGGCGCTGAAGACCTCAATGCGCACAGCAGAGTGAGAGAGAGGGAGACTTTCAAAAAGGGGAGTCAGGGGGGTTTTCCCCAAAGCACGGAGTCGTTTATCAGTGTTATTTGATGCCAGCCAGCCAGCCGTTTCCGTGTGCCACAGCCCAGACTTTCTGTGCCAGCCGTGCGCGCATGTGTGCATGTGTCGTTTAGCGAAGAGCAACACGAGGTTCGAACAAAAGAATCTGACACACTTTTGACAGCGTCTGTAATTTGTGTGTTTAAAGCGGTAACTACGCACACCTAGAAGAGCTAGGTCGAGTGTTTTGGCGGATCGTGTGGTTATACGTTCTCAGTAGAGCGGATTTTTTTTTCTGCACTTAGCGTCCCAAGAAAACTTTCCAGCCGCGCGCCTGCAATGGAGGAAACGGTTCCAGACTGAAGCCGGGCCTGGGCATTGTTTTCACCCCCCCAAGTTCTCTGATTGCCTGGGGCTGATAAGCGCGCAGACTGCCTTCACAGACTTGATGGAAACAAGTGGGTGAAAGGAGAACAGACAGCATAGAAAGTTTCCTTGTGTTGTTGATACGTGTGGGATTGGTGTTTGTCTTCGAGGATGTACGCTGACTGTAAGATGCCGTTTTTGTGTGTTGTCGTCGTCGTCTTTGTTGTGACGGGGATGCTGGTGGTACCGTCAGCTGCTGATGCCGGTGGAGATGGTATGTACCGTTTTGTCTAAGTGTCTGCTCTCTCTCTCTCTCTCTTCTATAAATCTGAATAAGCCATGGTGTGTGTGTGTGTGTGTGTGTGTGTGTGTGATGCTGAACCCTCAGCGCTGTGTGTGTGTGAGAGAGAGAGAGAGAGAGACAGCCAGACAGAGACAGAGAAAAAAAAAAAAACAACAACAACAACTACGATGTCAAAGTTTGAAACTTTGCTTGTCACGTTTGTCCTTTTTACTTCCGAAGTTTCACTGACAGGTTTGAAAGAAGGGACGTCAATTATTTATTGGTTAAACCACTTCCGTTCGAAAATAAAGTTCGTTCGTTCTTCCTCTCTCTCTCTCTCTCACACATACACACACACACACACACACACACACACAGAGTGTCAGAAACGTTTACTAGCCTTCATTACCTTTATGAATATCATTGGTCCCATGAACTAATTGCAACCTAATACACGATACACAGGCAGTGCCGGGCGTGACTCATGTCAAAACGGTTTTCTGTACTGAAGTTAGTGCTGCAGCTACCGTGCGTGATCATAGTTCTGACTCGTGCTTGAACTGAAACCCGTGATTACCCTGATTGCCCGCTGTAGTATGACTCGTGTCACAAACTTTTCAAACGGTATATCATGCTTCCCCGACTGCTGTCACTCGTTGAGAGCCCCCATACAATTTCGCTACCTAGTGCACAACCAATGCTCCAGGACTTGTCGAATACTGTACATTCCAGTTCTGCCACACCACCCTTCAACAGGAAAATTCACATGTTGTTGTTGTTGCTGACGTCATTCTTGCTGCTCATCTTCTTCTTTAAATTCAGTACCCCCCCCCCCCCCCCCCCCTAAGATAATGGGAAGGGTATCAACTGTCTTTTTATGTGTCACAGTCTCTGTCTTTCTGTAGATACTAGACACTCAAGCCGTTTCAGGGGCCTGGGGACTTTCCGTCGCTCGACGAGTTACAATTTCCTTCTGCATGATTTTTAAATCTCGTTGTGAGTCACTTCTTTGTTCGATTAAAAATATTCCCCTGTAGTGTCGCGTTGGTGGGTGCTGTTTCTCAATGTCGCCTCACTGCGTCGTCATTGTAGTATCATTTTGTGTTCAACTTCTGGTCGGGCGTTCATGACTGAGTATAACACGTCCCGGATGCACTGACTAATACAGGTGTTATCAGTTTTTTGTTTTTTTTTTTAGGCCGAGGAAATGCCCTTAAACACAACAGACCCGGCGGAAATATTGGTACATACATACAAGTAACGCTTTATTTGTAACTGTGCTCACCAGAACAGCAACACACACACACACACACACACACACACACACACACACACACACACACACACACACACACACACACACACACACCTCTGTCTCTGTCTCTCTCACACTCTCCCTTTCACACACACACACACACACACACACACACTGGGGACTGACATGGTTCCACCACACAAAGCCCCTTTTTTCCCCCTCTCCGACTCAACACTTGCCACGCGGACAGCAACAAAAGACACCCCCCCCCCCAAAAAAAAAAAAAAAAATCGTCTGTGATCGTCTTATACAAAACTCAACCTGTAGTCCGGGTTTTCTCCTGTATCGCCACGGAGCCGGTTACAAAAGAGCAAGTTACCTTCAAATGGCCGCCGAATAAACGTTTACCCTGCCACGGCTATTGAACTTCCCATATCAATTACGTAGGACAAGCGGTTTTCTGTGTTCTCCGAGTGCTGGACTAATGACATTATCCTTGTTGTCGAGAGGGCTTAGCTGTGCCGCCACAATTGATTCCGGTAGGCTACAGTCCAACGCCTTGATCCGTTAGCGTGTTGGTCTCTTGCTACTGTCAGTATAACTAATAGGTGATCGGTCATGTACTGTACGGTCGACCGCAAGGCTGACACTTTTTTTTTTTTTTTGCGGGGGGAGGGGGGGGGGCATTCTTCTGGGAAAGGGGGTTATTACGATCAGCTGCGTGTCTATGTGTGTGACCAAAGACATTACATTGTAATGTCTTTGGTGTGACTGCGTGTATTTGTGCAAAATATCTCAAGAACGGGTGAGCCGTTCAACCACTTTTACTGAGTGTGTGCGTGTGTTCGGTTTCCAAAAAAATCCCATTTGTTTTGGGTAACCTTGTACAGGGGTCAAGGTCACAGGGCTTTGTTGAAATTCTACGTAAACTGAACCAGCCTGTGCCTACCGTAGCTAAGGACTCAACGGAGGCAACTAAGCTCAGCTCAAGACACGAGGAATAGCTTCTTTTCTCCCATATATATATATCTGGCCTACCGGCCAGTCCCCTCGGCTATTTTTTTCATTGCAAGACACAGCCCGGCGAGCGGGGTGGCGGGAGGGTCCTATGAGTAACACCATTGGATAGGGTTTTTTTTTTTTTTTTTTAGCAAAATAAATAGAATAAAAATTAATACGTTTGTCCTTCAAAATACATCAGTTGGTGGTGACACGGTTACTGTAGAACGAATACCAAAGAGGTTGTAGTATATATTGTTGTACGTTGTTATCACGTTCGTTGAATTTTGATATATTCCACCATATCTCAGACGGGGAGACAGGAATAAAATCTTTGAATGAAAGTAGTCCCGGTCGATACCCTCAACCCTGTACATACTCACGCCAGTGCAGCTGCTACTGCAATTCTAAACTTCTAACTTCTATGTTCTATGTACGCTATGTTCACTGATCAATGTGATCAATATGGTGAGGGAAAACCTATCCGCGCACACCTGCCAGTGTCACGGCAGTACCACAGCGTATCGTGTTTTGTTTGCCCCCCCCCCCCTCCGTACACTAGACAGATTTACACCACGTGCTGGCGACGCATCAGTGATCAGATGTACATACGTGTACGTTCTTCCCCCTCTTCCCACCCCTGCAGTCATTCAAGCATAGCGGAAGCGGTACGCAAGACTGATCAACGCTAATGAGAGACTTCCTGATGCTAACTAGAAAGTAGAGCCGTGACCGGAGGGAGGGCTAGGGGCGGGGAATGGGGGGGGGGGGGGGGGGGGGGGGGGGGGGGGGGCAGGTGAGACAGGGGAGGCGACGACAAGACGAAGACTTGGGCACATAGTGTAAATAAGACGTTGATCCCTGAAAGAGCCTTAGGCCCTGGCCTGGTACTCATAGGGAAGCGCGTGTAGCTAGGATAAACGCGTCTAGGTCTAAACTGGCGTTTAACAATAGTAATTTTCCATTCTTAGATTTAACTCTTAAAACCCCTTGCAAAAATCTTCGTATAACTGTAAGCCACTTCAAGCCACTAGCATGCAATCTGCAGCAGTCCCGAGTCTAGCGGGAAAGCCCATGCCTTGTGTAATAGTGACTGGAAGTGGCTGCTATTGGTGTGCGGTGGCTGTTTCTTTTTAACCAGTTTTATCATGTAGCGGCCATGGTCGGGCTCAGAGTTAAGCGCGTTCACCCTAGCTAACAGCCCTTCACGAACACCAGCCCAGGTGCCCGGACATGCCGATAAGGTAGAGGGACAACACGAACGTGACCGAGCGTGCTATGCTTTGAGGAGGTCACGGCTTGTGGTGTTGTCTGTGACCGTGGACAGTGCCTTGGCTGACCGACCTCCGAAACTTGTGTAATGTTGACTTAACACCTGGACTGGAGCTCGAGATCTCTCTCTCTCTCTCTCTCTCTCTCTCTCTCTCTATCCTGAGATAAAATGACAACTAGTCTGCAGATATAATCTTTATCTTGATGTACAGGGTTCAGTTATGTAGACATGTTGTGGAGCAACGGCTGAGTCTTGAAGCTTAAGAGCTGTAAGAGTCTCATCTCATAAAGATAAAAGTCTAAGTACGCTTTGAATAGTTTGATAGATTATGCCGTTCTACAAACGTTGTTTAACGTTCGTATTCAAGTATTTAGTGAGTTTGTCTGGAAACTATTGTTACATGTGCATTTCCCCCTTCCAAAAGGGGCATGGCCCTCTGGAATAAATTTCATTTCATTTCATTTCTCTCTCTCTCTCTCTGACATTTTTTTTCTTTCTTCGTCTTCTTTCTTGTAGTTCCTTTTATCTTTGCCATTGTAGTCTTTATTTTTTTTGTCGTTGTAGCAACGGCTGATTGAAAATGAATCAATGTTTGGGTGAAATCACTTCCGTCGGAAAATAAAGTTCGTTCGTTCGTTCGTTCGTTCTTTCTCTCTCCCCCCCCCCCCCCCAACACACACACACATACACACACACACACACACACACACACACACACACACACACACACACACACACACACACACACACACACGGAGATAGTCACCTTTACAGTCGTAAACATCGTAAATCACAGCAACAGGTGGCGTACAGAGAGAAAACTTCTGTTACGCTTTTCTCGTTCATGAATGTGGTTCAGAGGCCTACACTAGTGCGTATAATGATAATGCGTGGATTATGTATGTGTGTATGTCTTAGGTGTGTTTCAACAGGCATGCGTCAAAGTAGGGTCAAACCTGATGGTGGTTTGTGTGTGCGTTTTGCGTGTGTAAGTTAGCTCCCGTGTAGACATGTGCGAGCAAATACAATAAGGTTTTGATAGCACGAAACGATACAAGAGGGTCCAGTCTTTCACAGTGTATATTGTAGAACTGATATCCGCAGAGGTCAGACAGAGCGACAATAAACTGGAAGACTGTAGGCACATCAACACTTGAAACAGACACGCTAAAACATATTTACTGTATAAGTCTGAATAGTGTAAGAAAAGGTAAATCTTTTTTATGTGGCGTCATTTTCTTCACAATTATTGCCCCATGAAACCTGAAAAATGCAAGTTAGCAGTCTCAACAAGTCCAACTGAGACGCTGCAAACAATATACGACCTTTGGCAGACCTATTCATGTGTTTTCCTGATGCAGGAAATAGCTGTGGTAAGCTGCTTGTATGTTCCGCTGCACTGGTGATCACGGCGCTGCGGCCGGGTCTACTGGCCCGTAACGTATCGGACCATGCGACAAGGAATGTCATGGCCGTGACTGACTGTGGCCCAGTCGGGTGACATTTCACCCGTGAACACGGCTACACTCGGGTCTACGGATTAGGTTTCTCAGTGTGAACATCGGCATCTTCACGTGTTGGGTTACACATGTAATGTTGGCCTCCGTTTCTGTGTAGGACTTCATCCCGTAATCCTCGGTTCCCGGCCCCGTGCTCAGTCGTCCCCACTTTTCCCACGCTTCTTAGGGGGAGCCGGGGTGGTCGAATGGTAGAGCGTTGGACTTCTAATGCTCGGGTCGTGAGTTCGATCCCGGCTGGGGCCAAATATTTGTGCTGGCTTTTTCATCGTTGCCCCGTCTTTGATATCACCCTATGTGGTGGAAAAGGACGTTAAACCCCCAAACACCCACCCACCCACACACGCTCCTTAGCTCACACATGGCTCATGATCTTTTGAGGGGGAAAGTACATTCAGTTAATATTAGCTGAGGTAGATCTTTTTTCTTTTTTCCAAGTTTTTAAAGAACGGGCCATCAGTTTCCATGTTTTCTCAGGCATCTTCAGTGTTGGAACAGTTTCGCCTGAGAGTGTGTCTGTACGTTCGAGTATATCTGTTTTGACGATTGCTATAGCTGACTGTCCGATGCAGTGTTGTTTACGCTGTGCGCGGGCGATCGAACATTCACCCTCGACGACCGTGTTGTGTACGACACTCGCCAGCTGGTGTATTAGCTTCTGCTGGCTCAGTGTCAGCATTTGATGGCCTGTGACTGTGCAAGTCAGTGTGGAAGTGGTGTGATACTGGACATCACCAGAACATCTCGCAACGATCTGTGAGCTTAAAAATCTAAGAATTAGGCCCTTTCAATCCAAGTGTTCCCAAGCACAACACTGATCCGTCACACTGTCCACCAGCAGAACAAGGTCAAGTCAAGTCAAGTCAAGTCAAGTCAAGTCAAGTCAAGTCAAGTCAAAACACTTTATTTATCCCACAAGGGGCAATTCATCTTCGGACAGACTCAATAACTCATTATGACTCATTGTGTAAAGTGTACACACGTTTACTCAGTGTGTGTGTGTGTGTGTGTGTGTGTGTGTGTGTGTGTGTGTGTGTGTGTGTGTGTGTGTGCGTGTGATTTATATTACATTATGATCTTAGAATAAGGAGCGGAGCGATTGTATGTCTAAAGACAATTTTCTGTTTTAAAATGTATTTTATAACAGACAATAAAGTATTTTTGAATTTGAATTTGAATTTACCCTAAAGCTAAGGTAAAGTACGGTAACCATGCACACCGACGCCAAGGACCTAGGAAACAGACCGCACACGCGACCTTTGCAAATCCTCTGTAGGCGCTAAGTAGAGCTAAGGACTCTTGCTCGTAACGAATTTGTTGGACATTCAGGTGCTAAGCAGAGGTGATATCACAGTCAAAGACAAGGGGACGAGGAAACAGCTACCGTATATATTTTGGGCTTCCGGGTATTGACTGACAGTGCAACGTTCTGCTTACGGTGCTTACAACAGTGCAGAACAGTTCGGCCCAAAGGTCTTAGGATCAGTTTATAGGGAACAGTGTATAGACAATAAACAGTTCACATACTGTCCACGAAAAGCTGCTGTGCCACAATACATAGTGTGTGTAGCGTTCCACGCATGCACGTGTCAAATTCTGAAATGCGACAGGTGTTAATTGTAAACTGTTTATAGATGCTGATAAAACACGTACTGTATTGGTCTGTATAGTGTGAATGTGTATGAGTGATGTGTGTTAGCGCAATGAGTCACTGTATCTGAGAAGTGCGCTATATAAATGAAATTTATTATTATTATTATTATTACCCAGGCTCACTATGGGAAGCAGGATCGGGCACACAAGGGAATTCGAGTCTAGAGCATAAAACCGTGGCATTCGCTCAGTCGTCGCATTTGCAGCCAATCGGAGTCCCGAAAATGAGACTGGACTTAAGACAATTAAGTTTAGTCAGAAATAGATGTAATTAGTTCTACCTACGCCAGTGCTAATTCAGTGTAGCCAATCAGAGAAAGTGTTGGCGTGCTTACGTTTCGAACGTGTCCTGCAAAACAAAGACCAGATCGGTCCAAACACCTGCTAGGGCCTAATTATGCATTAATTACTTGATGAAATTCAGATCAGTGATCACGTGAATTGACATCAGATGGAAGCTGCGGCTGGCTGTAGTTATTCCGAGGTGTAATTTCACTAACCTAGTTGATCACTAACCTAGTTGATCACTAACCTAGTTGATCACTAACCTAGTTGCAATAATGTATTGATTGCCCGAGTACCTATTATAACCTGGGGGAGCCGGGGTGGCCGAATGGTTGAGCGTTGGACTCTCAATGCTCGGGTCGTGAGTTCGAATCCCGCCGGCTGGGGCCAAATATTTGTGCTGGCCTTTTTTCTCGTTGCCCCGTCTTTGATATCACCCTTATGTGATGGAAAAGGACGTTAAACTCCCAAACACCCACCCTATTATAACCTTATTCCGCCTACCAAAGCTCATAGCCCAGGTCCGCGAAATAGGCTTTGTTGCTTGCGCGGAAATAACTAACTGACCATAGCACAGGTGTTAAGTCACTCTTGCTCCCTCTCAAACTTAGCCGTGAAATAGTCTTTTCTCTGCTTGCGCGGCGTTAAGCATCAAATTTTTAATTAACTAAACCTCTCTGAAGCGGGGGTGTCCTTCACTTTTTTCCGGAATTTTCTAATGGCGGTCACATGTCTGAGAGCTAACAGCTGGTCAGCAGCGCGTACAACACCAAAGGCACAATCAGTGTCAAGTGAAGGAAGTCACTCTTGCTCCCTCTACCGGTAGATGTATAAACTAACCTGTCTGCCCGGTCACTATGTTCAGTGTGTTTGTAAACGGTACAGTCTTTGGCGTGACAGGGGCGTCAGTCTAATGGCGTCATTTCTGCCGTAACTTGGCCGCCTCTTCAGTCGACTCTTCAAAGATGCATAATTGCATGTGTACTAACCCAGGAGGCTCCTGCTGAGATGATGATGAAACTTTATTTATCAACGGTAAAAGTTTTGACAGAAAATCGCCAGTTTGCAAACTTGCGAGAGAGAGAGGGAGAGAGAGGAGGGGGGGGGAGGGGGGAGAGAGAGAGAGAGAGGGGGGGGGAGAGAGAGAGAGCACAGAAATTTAATCACTGTGACTAACGTCACTGCCCCCGGAGGCCTGTTTTAAAGCGATTACGTTTGCTTTTTATGGTAGGAATATGTGGCTGTCATTTGGAGACCTACAGGCATAACTTGAGTGCTGCTGTTTGGGACACATCACTGACTCAGTCGTGTTAACGATGCTGTATACTGTGTATGCACTACGCGATTGGACGGCTCTGTTGAATCAACACTCTACATGCTGGTGCAGTGTTTAAGGTCCAGGTTATGTCCTCTGCACGACCCAGCTCGCCAACAAAAGGCGCTAATGTGGTCACCTTTTTTTCTGTGCGGACGCCATATTGATGTCATTACGTCGGCGCATAAAAGGTCTATTTCTCAGAGCCGTAAAAAGCCGGCAAACATGAAAACGGGCGTAGCTTCCAGTGCTTTGCTTGCACGAAAACATAACCTCTAGTGCTGCAGACATTTTGACAGGGTGTCTGGGAGGTCGGAAAAGTAAAATGTCATATAAGCTGTGGTTTTGTAGTTTGTTCTGGGCGTGCAGAGGTCGGTAGTTTTAACTGGTTTCGCAAGGTGATGTTTGTGACTGGGCATCAACACTTAGAGAAAAAATATTGACGGGGTGGGTGTTTGGGAGTTTAACGTCCTTTTCCACCAAATACGGGTTGGTGGTGGTTGGTGTTTGGGGGTTTAACGTCCTTTTCCACCACATACAGTTGATATCAAAGACGGGGCAACGATGAGAAATATTTGGCTCCATCCGGGATACAAACTCACGACCCGAGCATTAGAAGTCCAACGCTCTACCATTCGGCCATCTCGGCTCCCCCCATCACATACGGGTGATATCAAAGACGGGGGAACGATGAAAAATCCAGCACAAATATTTGGCCCCAGCCGGGATTCGAACTCACGACCCGGGCATCAAGTTGGTCCAAGTCCAACGTTCAGTCCACCATTCGGCCACCCCGGCTCCCTAAAAACTTGAAGGGAGGGGGACTGTTTGTGTTATTAAACAATGAGAGAAATACAAATATTTTCAAATGCTTGACAAAAATAGTTCATTAGCATCAGTGTATTTTTGCAATTTCCGATGTACAAATAGTAGAAAGTTAGGTTTGTTGGCTTTAGCCGTTCACCCCACACCATCTCCCCGCCCCTTCCGACCTCACCCTCCTCCCCATGTAGGTCACTGCTGAAGTGATTAACAGTAGCTAATTACCTCATCAGTTAGCAAAATGTGCTGTATGTAACAAAGTCACCCAATTGATTTGATGATATTTAGGCCAACACGGGCTGATGTACATGTACGTATCGCGTATTATCCGGCCAAACCCTGGCTTCGACATTCTAAAGTTTCACTGCGAACAGCTGGCTGCAGCTGTTTTCAGCTTCTCGAGTTGGATGGTGAAGGCTTTCAGTATTGACAGAAGCCGGTGTCATTCATTCATGTTCAAAGCTGCTTGAAAACCCTGGAGAAATTATGTTGATGCACGTGGAAGAGTGTGTAGCTTTGGGTTAGAGGAGCTGTGTTTATATTGACTTACGCTTGTGTGCATCCGCATCCTGTCTTTTCCTGAAGGTTTTTCTGCTGTACGGTCATGTTCATAGCTGCTGCTTCCTAGAGGAGCTTTGGGGTTGACCACCGCCTGCCTGTACGTGCAACCCGCCAGCAGTGCAATGGGAATGTCACACACACACACACACACACACACACACACACACACACACACACACACACACACACACACACACACACACACACACACACACACACACGCTGCACACACACACACACACACACACACACACACACACACACACACACACACACACACGCGATGATGATGATGTAGTGATCGGATGACGATGATGATCGGGTGATGATGATGATGACGACGACGACGACGGACGACAATGATGATGATGGCGGTTGGTTATACAAGCTCAGGTCGGGCTCCTACGCTGCTACCTATGTAATACAAACTACGGAAAACTCTCTCTCTCTCTCTCTCTCTCGTCGTCTTTCAGATGTTTAGAGTCCTCGCGGAGAGAGAGTCGGGGGGGGGGGGGGGTCATTACCTGATAGTTTTATGACAACTCAGCACGTACGAACATAATGGAGGACTCTTATATACAATGACATTTACAAGACTCAAGAGTAATGTCAAATAAAATGCCAGCAGATCGCCTTTCTCGATCTTACAGCTGTAATGACTGTGATTTGCATTATAACTTAACCGCACATCAGACCGCTAGACACCGGAATAATTGTTTGTCACAAATCATGTACTTATAAATATGCTAATTTCAAACCTACTCCTGCAGCGGGAGCTATATTGCATTTTCACACACACACACACACACACACACACACACACGCTTGCACGCCACACACACACACACACACACACACACACACTGAGAGAGAGAGAGAGAGAGAGAGAGAGAGAGCCGAATGTAACTCGAGGGAATTTAAAATCGAGCATAGAATAATAATCTCCATTTAATGCGACTGTTCCTTTTCGAATTCAAACTCCGAAAACACTGACGCGTAATCATTGTGTAGACGAATCCAGCTTAATCGACTTTCCCGGCTGTCTGCGGCTGTGGTGTGTTCTTACTAGTGAGATTTAGTAGGATTTCGTAGGAGGACTTCGCTGAGCAGCGTAACCCATTTGCATGTAAATTAGGCACGTTGCGGGTGCCATTAGCCAATCGCAGCTCGCGGCCTCTGCCGTGTGAGCCTAATTTACATGTAAATGGGTTACGCTGCTCAGCGAAGTCCTCCGTACGAAGTCCTACTAAATCTCACTATTAGCGTTGTATTAGATTCGTAATCGTAACGTTTGGAATAATGGGCGTTAGGTGATGGGTGTTGTCATTTTGACGTCCGCCGCGCACGCCACACACACACACACACACACACACACACACACACACACACACACACACACACACACACACACACAGATGATGATGATGATGACGACGATGATGACGATGATGATGACGCCGATGATGATATTGGTGGTGATTTACAAGCTGTCCGGCTCCTACACAGCTGTATAACACAAACTACGGAACACTTCATAACTGAAAGACGATCGGAGAGAGAGAGAGAGAGAGAGAGAGAGAGAGAGAGAGGTTTATTGTTCTTCAGGCATCAGCCCATAACGTGATGGTTCCGACAACAAACGAGCAACGCGTGACTGATAAAACATTAACAGAAATGCTGGAATCCAACCTTATCCAGACGCGTAAGTCGACTTTCTCGGCTGTCAGACGCGGTGTGTTCTTATTAGCGTTGTACTAGATTCGTTATCGTAACGTTTGAAATAATGGGCGTTTTGTGGTGGGTGTTGTCATTTTGACGTACGCCACGCGTTCATCATAATCAGGGAGCCGGGATAGCTTGAGCTCGAATCCCGGCTGGGGCCAAATATTTGTGGGCGAAGGACACAAATACACAGGGCCTCAAAATGCCCATACATTCCCTATTAGCCTTAGGCATCATAGTTACCCCTAAAAATGCTTCAACCTAGAAACGATTACTACCACGAACAGACCATTCAAAGATACGTCCCTGACAGGGGTTTAAAAAAAAAAAATGAGTGCCTCCTTTCCGCGCAGGCCTCACTGGAGTAATGCTCACATACTTTCTCTTTAGGCCAGAGAGGCAGTTCACACAAATCCGCTTGCCTCACTTGTGTCCCATCTCTGTGCAAAAAAGTCCTAGCTTCCCTGGCATTTTGCCTCTTTTTGTAACCGCCTGGCATGCACCTTGACGTACATAACACAAAAATCACGAAAATCACGCTTTTTCATGATAACAAAGATCACTACAGACCAGCACACTTGCCAAACACCAAACATGACCCCACGGTCAATTTGTGTCCTTACACCCTTGCTGGCCTTTCTTTTTTCTCGCTGCCCAGTCTTTGTTTCACCAGGAGATGGTGTTTACGGATGTCAAATACCCACCCACCCCGGCTCCCGAAGTGTGAAAAAGTGTCGAGGGATGGAGTAACTATTGCGCCAGCGAGGTTGCCGGAGCCTGACTCCCTTATAATCATCATTGTTTTCCTTTGTGTGCAAACTGATGACGACGACGACGACGATGATGATGATGGAGACTTGATATAGCGCACGGCTCCACCCTAAATGAGTGCTCACGGCGCTTAGGGAGAAGTTTTGAAAAGAGAGAGAGAGAGAGAGAGAGAGCTGCAGATGTTGCATGACAAGCGTGTGTTAACTTAGAACAACTCTGTTACGACCGTAAACGTACATTTTGGCTCGAGTGTTAGCAACGACGGCTCTCAGAAGTCTATAATTTTGCACATGTTAATAGTACCAAGCTTTTGGCATCGTTAGAACATTTTTCTAGTGTCGTTTTACTCATGCCAGATGTGGCACGCATACATCCATTTCCCCCTTATAACAAAGGAGACAAGGAAAACAGAAAGAGTTGTGTTGTACCAATTAAATGTTTCCACCGAGTTCATCGATTTCTTGATTCTGCGTCATTCTCATTCTGCATCGTAGCTAAGCTGAAACAGTCTTTGTCATTTTCTCCACTGATGGTTTTTGTCAAATGTGAGCTGCATTGACAGTGATTTACTTCTAGATTCGGATTCCCCTCGCGCCGCCGACACGTGCCCAAGACAGAAGTTCTGAGAACAATTCCCTTTACTCGTGACAGTCGACCACCCGTCTGTACAAATTACCTGTCTAATGAAGAAGACACTGTACAGAAATCTCCACTGGATGGGCGTCGACTTTCAAAGACTAGAACACTGTTAATGAAGCCTCTTTTAGTTTAGTTTCAGCCCTTCATGATTACAGTGTAGCGAGTCTGTAGTCTTTCATGGTACTAACTAGCATCGTATTATTTCTCTGCTTTGTGTTCTACGGTTACTGACCGTCGTCCCGTTGCCTACATATAGTGCGATGCTAATGACGATCTTGGTCGCCCAAATTACAGCCCTCTCTGTTCCCTGTCAGTAGCGGCGAGCGAAGTTCCTCCGGTATTTTCCGCAGCGGGGAAAAATGATTTATTAGGGAGGGTTTGCAAGCCGACTTTCGTGTCCGTGTGGTGGGGGTTCCCTGTTTATTTTTAGCGCGGGGCCAGTGCGCGTGCGCGTAACCTCCCGACCTTGTTTCTAGGTCACGAACTCGAGAATTTTCGTGGTGAGAATCGCAGTTTTGACGAAAGTTTTACAAGCAACTTTGGTGAGTGTTTTTGTCTGTTTATACGGGGTATTTCCGTCGGTGAATGAACCTGGTTTATAAACATGCCTATAATGCATATCATTCTTGCCTTAATGGGTGTTTAGGGGCTGTGTTTTGATGTTGAAGTGATCGGTTTCGAAGTCTGTCTCTGAAGCTCAAAGACACGTCGTCTGCTTGACTTGCTGATGTGTGTCGTTGCACAGTGAACACTGAAAAGATTATAAAGACTGTTTTTGAGTGAAGAAGTAAATTTTATGCTCATTTTGGGTTGTTGCTTTAGAAATGGAGGTTATCTTGACATTTCAAAAGTCTAAATCTAACTTGAACTTCAGTGGTCTGGGACTCGCATTTCAGTTCAAAACTGAAGGTAACCTTACCGTTGAAAAAAAAAAAAAAGTAAGATGATTGAAGCTGATGTTTCACTCTGAAACAAAATGAAGCATGCGTACCGTACAAAATCGAAGAAATCGTATCCGAAATTGAAGAATCGCATTCAAACACACACGCTGCGCTAGCTATGGCGGGGAAAGCAAAGCCGTTCAAGGGAGGTAATCCTCCGTGACGAAAATTCCGCGAAACGTTTGCAGCGCAAACCCTGAGTGCTGTCCGGTGGTGGTGAGTAACGCGTGACGTCAGTTGGCCTCGTTTTAGCTGCGCGCAGGGTCAAAAGGTCACTACCACACGGACACGAAAGTCGGCTTGCAAACCCTCCCTATTAGCGGGTGCTGCCGTGTCTTTAGCGAACCGCGGCCGCTGGACTTCACCGTTGTGTTAACGATGCTACAGAGATTCGTGGTTGATAGCGTTTAAAAAAAAAAAAAAAATCTGATAATGGGTTTCACGCACCTCTCTCTCTCTCTCTCTCTCTCTCTCTCTCTCGGGGAGCCGGGGTGGTCGAATGGTAGAGCGTTGGACTTCTAATGAGTTCGATCCCGGCTGGGGCCAAATATTTGTGCTGGCTTTTTCATCGTTGCCCCGTCTTTGATATCACCCTATGTGGTGGAAAAGGACGTTAAAACCCCCCAAACACCCACCCACCCTCTCTCTCTCTCTCTGTGGTGTCAGCAGTGTGTGTGTGTGTGTGTGTGTGTGTGTGTGTGTGTGTGTGTGTGTGTGTGTGTGAGAGAGAGAGAGAGAGAGAGAAGGCGGGGGGAGGGGGAGTGGGGGGGGGATGAGAAACGAACTTTTATCTTACAACTGATAGTGGAAGCAGGTGTTTTGTTAGCAGACCAGTCTTATACATTGCCGTAGCTACACCCACACTAAATGTTAAAGTATTATTAGGAAAACATCAGTACATACACTGACAAACCAGAGAGAGAGAGAGAGAGAATTGAGCTTGGCCAGGCTCACATGTCGACTGGTACAGAAAGGATATGACGCAGCATGAACCGGATGTCCTCAGTGCGCGTTAGGAATGACCGGCCCACGGTTTTGTGGGTTTTTGGGTGTTTTTTTTTTCACAGCTCTTCCGTTAGCCGTGTCACGTGACAATCCTAACTTGCAATCAATTAAATTACGTCTATCAGTAACACACATTTGTTTTTTTTTTAATCTTCAGTATGGAGCTAGAACGCCAAAACTTAAAGCCCTAATCAGGATGCCTAACATCATCTTCTGCGCACCGGTGGTTTTAGCAAATGATGTCAGTGATAAACGTCAACACTGAACTCAGTCAGGCAGAGAAATCTAGGGGCCTAGAACCTTTTTTTTTCCCTCACGGGAGCTTGATTGCGCAGCTGATGCTGGCAATGAATGGCAATGAGCCTCATCACGCAGCGGTGCCCCACACTCATGACTAATGTCATGTGTTATCCGACAGTCAGATACTGTGACGAGAATGGCTGGTTAATCAGTCACCTGAATGCATCCTCACGGCGAGAGACTCGGCAACAGATGTCATGGTCTATGACTGACGAGTACGCATAATGCATTCAGAAGCAGTGTCGTAGGAACGCAATTCCAGTCCGGGGTCCTTTCATCAGCTGTACTGGTGCCATCTGCACGGATGCGGAAAACAAGAGGAGACAGTAGGGAGGGGATCGGGAGGGGGGTGGAAGGGGGGGGGGGGGCACCGCGTACACACAGATACGTGCACAGCTGTGGACTGAATTCACCTTGCTTTGTCTTACCGCTAGTTTATCTTTCCTTTCGGCCTTTGTCTGTGGCCTAGCTACATGTACTAGCTACTAGTAGCTAGCCAGCGCAATGGCAACAGGACGCCCAGGACCGACTTTCTTCTGCACCAGCGAACAAAGCAACTGCTAGTGAGAGGCGATAAGATAATAGAGGAGGAGCCAGTGCTTTCTGTTAGGGTAGAAGTAGGAACCACATACAAAACAACCACACACCGCCACATAAATTCAAGAAATAGTCCCGACGCCTGTTGCTGCCTGGTTCTACGTGGATCTCTGTGAAATCGGCGTTCTTTTGTGTAATTAGTCAAAACTTTAATGATAACAATAACTTGATGATAAATGGCATGTGTAGGGCGCACCTCTTTGGAATAAAACTCAATGCGCCGATCACTCATCGACACGCGCGCACATTTGACAGAGACGAACAAACTTACACTGATGGAACTGACTAGTTACACAGAAAATAACTGGAAGGCTTTGCAAAAAAAAAAAAAAAGGAAAGTTTTAAGGTCGCTCTTAAAGAGTTAAAAACAGACAGTGTGGGCGCATTTCTCAGATTCGCAAGCAGATAGTTCCATAAGGTTGGTGTGACCGAAACCGAAAGAGCGCCACACAGCAAAGTTGTCTCTCAGGCAGCCTGTCTAGACTGAATGGTGTTCATCTGGACTGATCAGCTAGGGTAGCTGTCCCTCTTCTCCGTAACTTGACCCGTCCACCATACAGGGCCGTCTTGAACACCAGAGCTCATTTAAAACCAGCATCCTGACACAGAAGGTCGAACATCTCACGAATGGCCGCTGACTATGGTAAAGGATGCAAAGAATGTAGATCTGGAACATGGGCTACATGCAACTTTCAGTTTTCAGGCTGACCTTACCGCATATAGACATGCAAAGCGTAGCTGAAAAAGGATGACCCTACTATAGATAGACATGTAAAGTGTAGCTGAAAAAGGCTGACCTTACTATATATAGACATGTAAAGTGTAGCTGAAAAAGGCTGACCTTACTATATATAGACATGTAAAGTGTAGCTGAAAAAGGCTGACCTTACTATATATAGACATGTAATGTGTAGCTGAAAAAGGCTGACCTTACTGCAGATAGACATGTAAAGTGTAGCTGAAAAAGGCTGACCTTACTGCAGATAGACATGTAAAGTGTAGCTGAAAAAGGCTGACCTTACTGCATATAGACATGTAAAGTGTAGCTGAAAAAGGCTGACCTTACTGCAGATAGACATGTAAAGTGTAGCAGAAAAAAAGGCTGACCTTACTGCAGATAGACATGTAAAGTGTAGCTGAAAAAGGCTGACCTTACTGCAGATAGGCATGTAAACTGGAGGGTGAGGGTGAGGTTTTGGGGCTTAAGGCCTCGCAAGCAGCGAAGGCTAAATGTGCCTGCACAGACTACGTGAAAAAACCAAACCAAAAATGTAACGTTGGACAAATGACGCGAACTGGTCTACGGGGCAGTATAAACCTAGGACATGCAGGAGACGCTGCACCTTCAGGTTGGGGAGCAAGATAAAATTAAGCGACGGGAAAGGACGTAGCAAAGCAGAACATGGTTTGGGCTCGAAAAAGAAAAGAGCATGAGTACACGGAACAGAGTGAAGAAAAGGGAACACTACAGACAACAGAAGGGATTCGATTTTTAAAATAAAAAAGTAATTTAAAAAAAGGGACGAAGTAAGGAAACGAACCTTCCCAGACAACACAACGGATTTTAAAAAATGATTTAAAAAAAATATTATTATTATTATTATTATTATTTGTTCTTTTCTTTTTTTCTTTTTTTTTATTTTATTTTATTTTATTTTATTTATTTATTTCTTTTTTTTGGGGGGGGGAGGGTCATCGGGGGTGGATTTGCATCATCACGGCCTGTCTTGATTGATTGAGTGAAGTGTTTCGCCGATACCGCAACCCGAGTGTATGATCCGGTCCAAGAGAGGTTGATTGACGAGGGAGGGAAAGCCCGGAGGCCGGGAGGAACTCTACAGGTTCCTCAAAATATCTCACAGACTTCCGTAGAGACTGCCGATCTCCGCCGCAGATGTCTCGTCCCGATGGAGTCTACATGCGTAGGAGTTTGCTGAAGCAGTTGCAGCGGAAGATGGATCCTCTCTGGCTCCAGTGAAGAATACAGGCTACCCACCACTAATTGCTTTCGGGTCATGTAGAAGAACTCGGCTAAATATAGTAGAAAAGTTTTGCCCCTTTCACAATTTGTGTGCAGAGTAAAAAAAAAAAAAAAAAAAGGCAATCTGGGGCTTTTTGTTCGCATTGTAAGTTTCATGCTAGGTAATAGTAAAATTAGGGAAAAATGAGCCTGGCTTGAGGACTATTTGTATTCATGCGCGGCTGGCACAGGCGCCAGCAGACGACAGAGGCATGAGGGGGTATGTGGTCGATGCCAACATTGCCAAAAACCGGAATATTGGAATTTGGTGAAATTTACTCTACACATGAGTCTTTTGCTGCTGGATTTTTTTTTTTTTTTTTTTGGGGGGGGGGGGGGGGGTGAATTATAAAGCATTTCTAGGGCGTCATGTGCAACGTTATGTGTAAGAGGAATATATAGCGTTTTCCTCCAAATTTGCATCTGTGGTCTGTAACCGAAACGGCTCAGCCTCGCGTTGGTCTTGCCTGAAAGAGTTCTGGCCCCTGCCGGAGCTGACGCTATTGGGAAAAATTGAGTATACAGCTTCGCTTAGCGATTCGCGGAATTCAAACGGAGCTGTTGTCTCCCCAAGGGGAATGCCTGTGACTTCGAACAGGTCCGTGACATCTACACATAAATCAGTAGACAGAGGATCGAGATTTGTCTGACCCAGATGCTTCAGCTCAGGGGCAGAGAATCAGACAAGCATTGGTCATGCTCCGGGTAGTCGTTCCGACATCCGCTGTCGATGTTTCACTGGCGTCAGGATATACACCTTAAGGGAACTGAAGGAGTTAAAACCTCTGTCACACGTAACGATGCTGCACACCTACCATCGGAAAAATGCAGCGGAGTGCAAGGGGGCACTGCCCAGGTATGCCGTCGCCACGTCTGTGGATAGAACACGGTCCTATTTTTTCCTCGCCACGCCAGCCACGCGCGCGCTACGTACGCGCTTTGTCCAGCGCCAGGCCGGCAGCGCAGTCTGCCCAGTGCACGCTGGTATCGTGTGAACAGAAAATCCACTTGGCGACTGAGACTGCGAGTTTGCTGGAGGGCACTCAGCATGTGCAAAGGCCTTTAGGAAGTTAACTTTTCCATGCTGACAGCTCGGCCTGGGCTGCTTTATGCTGCTAAAAGCGTGATATCTTGACTTAGGCATCTGCAAAATTATCATCTTTTGGCCGTCGTTGCTAAGATACGGGCTAGAATAAAGTGGAGAGGTATCCGAGCTAGTGTGCGGCGAACTATATCAGTCGCCAAATCTAAACGACAGGGTATTGACTGGCTCACCCGTTCTTGAGATATTTTGCACAAATACACACAGACACGTACACAGACACACAGACGTACGCAGCTGATCGCAGTAGTTTAGTAGGACCTCGTAAGGAGGACTTCGCTGAGCAGCGTAACCCATTTACATGTAAATTAGGCTCACAATAGCAGAGGCCGCGAGCGGCTAATGCGCTTCAATTAGTTAATGGTACCCCTAACGAGCCTAATTCACATGTAAATGGGTTACGTTGCTCAGCGAAGTCCTCCTTACGAAGTCCTACTAAACATGCCTCTTTTTTACCCCCCTTTCGCACTTCGTGGGCAGGGACTTAAAGATCTAAGCTCCCAACAAAAAGCTTTCCGAAGTGTGAAAATTTTTTACCGAGTCGACCGTGCAAGCACAGTCAACTCTGTCACAGTTGCAGAGTTTTCAGCGTCCCTGAAACCCCAATAAAAGCCAAGGACAGCCTGATTTCTGAGTTCAGTTTGCGTTTTGACACTGAGCGAGAAAGATCGTGCAGCACTCAACACCCCGGCGCTGGACACTGTGGCGATGTGTCTCGCTCACTGACCAAAAGCCAAATAATGTCACGGCAAACTCGTGCCCTGGTTTTATAAGGGTCCCCGAAGCGCCGAAAACTCTGCAACTGTGACAGAGTTGCCTGGATTTTGCACAGTCGAAGGAGCCGCAGTTAAAAAAAAACAAAAAACAAAAAACAAAAAAAAACCCGCAATTTTTGCGGCTTTTATCGAGATTGCAGACCTTTAAGAACATGCTGATCCAAATTATTACATGTTGGCACTCTAGCAATAGAGTGATGTGTTAAAGTCTGACCTACATCTTCACCACGGTGTTATGGACCCAGGCGCTGGCGTTTCGATGAAGGAAAATTTAATTCAACTTTGGAATGTTCCTCGAATCGACCGACGTGGAGTAGTGCTGCAAATGAGTTTGCATGGACTGAAATGAGAGCTCGTGTCCGCAGTATTTGACTTTCGACCACCTCGATCCATTTTCCCCCCTCACACCGCAGTGCCTGCAGACGATTGACAGGGAGTTTTTCATCTGTTAAAGTAAACTTGAAATTGCCCGTCAACGGGGGGAGTTGATTTGCTTTGGGATAGGGTAGTGGGGCTGGCTAATAATCGATATAATTTGCCTTCCTTGTCTGTATTAGTGTTTCCAGTTTGACAGCTGTGGTGTTTGAGTTTCTCTCGGCTGCAATAAGCACCTCTTTTGAGCCCAACTGCTAACTGTGTGTTATCACGAAACTCGAAAACTTGAAAATGATACCGGGTTTTCAAGTCTTTCATTTAAATTTTGGTTTCTGTTTTGACTAGAGCACAGCATTCTGTCGTGTGTATGTCTCTTCCCCTCCTCTCCCCCCCCCCACCCTCCACGCCCTGCTGTGCCCCCTGCCATATCATATATATATATATATATGTATATATAGAATAGGAACAAAGGCGTTACTAAAGCCGAAAACATGCGCTCAATCAGGTCAATTTGAAAGTAGGGGAAATAAGTAAAGCTGAGATATATGTATATATATATATATATATATATATATATATAGAGAGAGAGAGAGAGAGAGAGAGAGAGAGAGAGAGAGAGAGAGAGAGAATGTGCTGTTTTTACGCAACCTGCAAAAAAGCGTGTTTGTTTAAAATGTGACAGGTTTTTAGCAAAGATTTATTTATCATCGACATGCATTCACAAGAATGTTCGCAGGAAATGAAAAGCTTGCACGGAACTAAAAAAAGAAAAGAAGAAGAAGAAGCAGAAATCGAAGAGAAACATCAACCGAAATTGCAATTTTTTTTCTCTCTCTCTCTCTCTTTCTTATAAGCCGACCTGGTCGGGATCGCGTCCAGGGTCAAGGTCACGCTCTCACATTTCCGGGGAAACAAACCACGGATGATGAAATTTTTGTGTCAATGTGCACGAGCGACGCATGAAACGGAGTAGAAATTGAGATCAGCGTTAAATCTTTTTACTCGGTCATGGGGAAGCGTCTAGCATTAAACTGCGCTTAGAATCCAAGTGAGATTAGAAGGGGAAAAAATAGTTTTCCGTATTAAAAGGTGTTGGTTACACCCTCCGCTCCCCCCCTCCTCTCCCCCCCCCCTTTCTCTAGAACATCACAGACAAGACGGAATTACACAACTGAGGCTAAGACAGGGGATCTGGTGTAGTGGTTAAGGCATCGGACCTCGGATCCTGAGCTGCCTGTTTCGATTCCTTGGTGGGTAGGAATGCGGTTTGATTTTTCCTCAGTTTCCAAATCGAGTCAAAATCACCTGCAGACTCGTGTGCGGTGCCTGCCTCGCCCTCGTGCACGCACGCACGTCAAGTGTGCACGTTAAAGATCCCATTCTAGACGGATAACAATCACACGCTACATATGCAGGAAAAGAAGGGGGGAAAAACATGAATGGCGCCGTACTATGGCGACGCCCCCCCCCCCCCCCCCCCGATTTTCCCTTATAACGGTAATAGATAAAATACCAAAATAGAAAATAAAACTGATAACATGATAACTTTAAAGAAAAGAGGTCTAGAGCTACAGAAAATCCTTACTGGGAGGGATAGGGTGACGGAAGGTCAGTGGTGGTGAGGGGACGGGAGAGTGACTCTTAATCGGAGGGCTGTGGGTTCGAACTCCGACATGGTCAAACTTTGTACAAACTTTTTTATTTTAATTTTAATTCTTCTTCTTTTTTCTTTCGATGACTCCTGTCTTTGAAACCACCTTCGTCTGCGCGCGAAAAGGCCGGTATTACACTCCTCAAAATACTCGCCAATCCGAAAGCTTTGCAGGTGAACAACAAAAAAAGCTCCCGTCTCGGAAACGGCTGCGAAACGAAACTTCGGTGAGAGAAACCACAGTGTTCAGCATCGATCCAGCA
>JACVVK020000669.1:162500-251086 GCA_018292915.2 Batillaria attramentaria | reverse complement strand
TTAACTATCGACGAAGCGTGGCCGTTACAGTGCCCTTGGACTTCCTATAGCGATCCGACGTGAATAGTGTGAACTACCTGTGTGTACACTTATTGGATTACTCCTACCCCACGGATACTACTTACCTAGCCGAACCGGACTGTATTGTGAGGTTTGTGCACAATCACCCCTGGATTTATCCTTCTCTTCTACATATCCGTGGGTATCAATTTTCTTGTGCATACACTGATTTTTGTCATCATCTGGCTTACGTAATCATTTTATTGATTGTCGTCTCCTTTTACTTCCTTTATTGATATTATTTTTAGTTTTACTTTACATTTAATATACCTACAATGCCCCAATTCAAACTGCGTAACGACTTACGTCTAGGCCACTTGAATGTTTATCATTTGTTTAATAAGATGTCTGATGTTTGTCTGTATTCCATCAGTTTGGCTTTAGTGAGACGCGTCTATACCCCAACATAAGCGATGAAGCCATCAGGCAAGGAATTAAGTCCACCGTACCTTAGATGTCTAGCTTCAGAACTAATGTCCCATCATTCCAGACTGGGGATATACCTGAGGGTTCCTCGCCCTAGAATAGATCTCTACAAAACCAGTTTAACTTTTTCTGGGAGTGCACTTTGGAATACACTTCCCATCCATATTAGAAACGCCAAAACACTCTCTTCCTTTAAGAGCAGCCTCTTCAAACATCTAATGTATGCGGGTTTGCAGCCACTTCCGTAAACAACACCATACATCCGACCACTCATGTTGGTACATGAATAGTGTGTGTGTGTGTGTATTGATACCTATATACTGTTACGTGTATGTGTTGCTTATATACTGTGCCTTTTACCTCTCATGTGTTTTGCATTTGATACCTATATCCTTTTGTATGTCGTGTCTGCAGTGTGAGCGGACGTCAGTAGTAGTAGTAGTAAAGAGAGAGAGAGAGAGAGAGAGAGAGAGAGAGTGTGTGTGTGTGTGTGTGTGTGTTTGTGTGTGTGTGTGTGTGTGTGTGTGTGTGTGTGTAGCATTAGCAACGGCAAGAATGAAAACTGGACCACTGGACCAATGTCTTTTACCGTTGACAAATAAAGTTTCAAAGTTTTAAAGTTTCTCTCTCTCTCTCTCTCTCAACACGCACAGACACACACACACAGACACACACACACACACACACACACACACACACACACACACACACACAGACACCCACCCACACACACACACACACACACACACACACACTGACGAAATGATATGGCAAACCGCACGACCTGTGTCACTGAACTGTTATCAAACAACAACCACATCACAACATTATTGCTCTTTATTTATGGTAGACGTTTCTTTTCTCATCTGAAAATGAACATGATGTACTATGTGTGTGCCTTTCACTGTCGGTACACACACACACAACACACACACACACATCATTCCTACGCAAATACCTACTTACAATGAAACTTGAAACTTACATAGATACAAGTGGCGGTGCATTTGCACCCATAAAATCAATGGACAACGTTGATTTAAATAACATTACGCATCGTAAGCTGTGGACGGAGTGCTTTCATTAAGTCTATCAATGATTTCAAGAAGTTTTCTCTCACCTCACGTATTCTGACCTGGAGACGGGATGCTTTCATTAAGACTATCAATGATTTCAAGAAGTTTTCTAGTTTTCTGCTCTTTCTCAATTGTCCCGGCTTTATTGTTGAAAACAACGTAACGACCACCCGCATCCTTGAGAACGTTTTTCAGTTCCTCGGGCGCCGCTTTTGTTAGCTCCTCTTCTATATTGCTGCCCTGTTGGTCCCCGAAGGTGAAGGCCACAACAAGAAGACTGCAAAAGGAATCTCCCCACAGGGTCTTGAGTTGTTGATAAATATTGTATTCTTCTGATGAATATCTCGTGTTACAGTTAACGACTAGTAATATCGCGCTAGGTCTTGGATGAGTAAGCTGTTTCCACGTTGACACAGCCTTCTTCCGTTCATCGTCTGTGACGTCAGTATCGCTGATGTTGGGTGTATCAACAATCTGAAATCATGGTTATGTTCAGAACTTTACAAATTAAGAGCGCAAATGTCAAAAAACATTTCCAAAAAATCAAATGAAGTCCCAAACTTCCAAATCACAGTAAAAAATGTTCCATTTGTACACATTTGGTAAGGTATTTTTCAGAAAAAAAAAAAAAAAAAAAAACATGGGCGGGACCCCTGGTAGCGTAGTTACAAAACATGGCATTAGAACGGGAAATATTCATAAGCCTTCAAACTGAGTACCCACACACAGTATAGAGTGGAAAGAAAGTTAAAACTTTTTCACGATGCAAACTTACCGTTAGCTTCCTTTTATCCATAAAAACACATTCTCCACTTTGAGGCTCTTTGGTTACAGAAGAAAACCCCGCGGCGCATGCGAAGACATCATTTCCCAGGAGTGTGTTGCCAAGTGAACTTTTTCCGTTTCCGGTATTGCCTATCAATAGCAGAATGTTCTCTCTGTCCTCTCTCTGTTCTCTCTCTCCTCCTTGTTGACCTGAGGTCATAACATGCTGAATGTTATGTGTGCAAAACAACGAATTTAAACGGCACGCCTCCATAAAATTATCCTCCACCGAATTATTGATTCAAATTTCCTAGTTGCATTTCGTTTTTGTACCAGAAACAGCATGGCACAGGAAGTAAAACAACAACAACAACAACAACACATCCAAACACAAACAAACAAACAAACAAACGAACAAACACACAAAAAACCCCACGAAAATCTCAACGTACTAACTAGTTGAGTGAATGTGAACAATGTCAGCCTGTCAAGTCTTTCAAATGATACTGTTAACTTTATTCTCGGCAGTGTATCATAATATAATTCACCGCCATTCGGGTCATCGCTGTCGTCTTTTCTCCCTGCTCCTGTGTTTGACGACGAAGTTGTGTCTACCCTTACATCTGTCGGCATTCCATTTTGATAGCCAGAGACATCATTTGCAGTGCCAGTTGTGTGTAGCAGGGATAGTCTGTGTGTCATCGTTGCCGTCTGTTCTCTCTTCTCCTGTGGTTGGCGACGAAGTTGTGTCTACCCTTACATCTGTCGGCATTCTATTTTGATAGCCAGAGACATCATTTGCAGTGCCAGTTGTGGGTAGCATAGGGCTAGTCTGTGTGTCATCGTTGCCGTCTGTTCTCTCTTCTTCTGTGGTTGGCGACGAAGTTGTGTCTACCCTTACATCTGTCGGCATTCTATTTGCAGTGCTAGTTGTGGGTAGCAGCGGGATAGTCTGTTCGCTATTTTAAAAAAAAAAACAAGTTTATTGCAATACGGTTTGTTCAAAGTAAATAAACAATTTCTTGAGCATGAACAAGCTAGGCTTATAATAAGACTCAGGTAATTGGTTGTCTTGTGCTTAATATCATAATAATATTCTTTACTTAAAACCAATGCTGATTATCAGCCATTACTCTACCTACATAGGTGTATCAAATACATCGAAATTACGTACATGAATTTCTATATATAATTCCGTATTAATTCTAATGATTATTAGGGACTTAAGTCGACGCACAAGTGAGAAACGCATCAGTTTATATTCACAGACATGAAAACTAAATATGCACGTGCAATTTTGCACCTAAGTACACACACACACACACACACACACACACACACACACACACACACACACACACACACTGACTGTCATTGTACTGGTGATTGTTTGGGTATGTGACACCGTGCTTACCGTTTCAGCAGATACCAAGCTAGAACTCCTAGAGCTCCGGCTATACATGCGATCCCCGGCACGGAGCCCCCGACAGCGGCCACGACGATGACTAACAACAAAGATAATATTTTGATACATGGTACATTGTCACAGAAATCCACGCAATCTAAGGAATTGTATCTTGACATCCGAATTCTAGTATAACCCTCGCTTCAGGAATTAAATTATGAATCAGTGTAACTTAACATTTGAAACAATAACAGCAACAAAAACGAACAGCAATAACAAACAAACTCATTCTATTTAAGGTCAGGCTTCTGCCTTTTCGAGGACACAACAGGCAGTTTCAGATACAATTGTGTGTCGAAAAGTTGAAAAACTTCCACGAAATCGAAAAAAGCGTGTCCTAAAGAAAAAACAAAAAATAAAAAACAAAAAAAAAAAAAAAACCCGACAACGAAAAAAAAAAAAAAAAAAAACAAACCACACACACACAAAAAAAACGCATGATGTTTGCTTAACAGTTTGCGAATGTCTACAACATCACAATAAAAAATGCTTCCATTAAAACCATGGAATTTACCAAAATGTAAAAGCAAACAAACCAGGTAACTGCTTCTGCTCCGCTAAATCAGATAAACAGGAATCTAAAGACTACACAATGTGAAACCGTCGTATGGCGTATTAATTATGTTTTCAAAGATAGCCCCCCCCCCCCTCCGCCCCCCCCCCCCTCCGCCCCCCCCCCCCCCATATATAAATAGGTATCAATCGACATGTCCTCGCATGCCACAGGTGTGAAAAGACGGTAACATGTTTCAATATGTTGCAAGTTGTCATACACAGAAATACAGAGAAAAACTTGAGTTACCAGAGTTGTCCTTTGTTTTGTCTGATTGTTTCCTTGGTACAGTAAGCGGTGCTGTGTCTGAACAAAAGTAAAAGTTACTCACATTCATGCTAATGAAAAAAGAAATACAGACAGAAATACAAAGTTTTCCGATTAGCTTTCAAGGCGGGGGGGGGGGGGGGATAACAAAAGACAAAAAAAAAACCTACCATTGTTCTTAGCTGCTGTGGCGGTGTTTAACATCGTACACGTGCACAGTTACAGCGTTTTACAGTCTGGCGCTAATCAAAACACATGGCTTCAGACAAACAGAAACTCCAGGCGACTGTTATAGTGTTGCTGTCACTTTTTCCTAGCAAAGTTTCGGGCCGTTTAACTTATGTTCGCACACCCAACAGACGTGAATGTATTCCATTCAGAGCTCAACGTAAGTTGTGAAGCCTAGTAATCTTGCAATATGCGCGTTTAAAAGCAAGGTATGGCGAGAACAGGGGGGTGGCTTTGATAAAGAAAGCCGACGATATACAAGGGTAAATAATCAAGATCCGCCAGTTTATCAGTACTCACCTTTCAGGCTGAAGAAGCAAGACTCTGTGTCACCTGGGTATGAAGGTTGAGGGATGCACTCATACGTTCCAACGAATGCAGAGGATGCCTCCTTTATGGTGACGGTTAGTTGACTGTTCACCATGTGGTTAAATTCATACCCGTCTGCCATTTTTCCACACATTAAAGTATCTTTTTTAAGCCAGGCGCAGTCAGCAATGGCCACTAAACACAAAAAAACGAACAAAACAACCAGAAAGTAACAAAAAGCAAGAGCGAACGCAAAAGTTTTAGTACTGTCAAACAAAGTGACAATGGGAACCTCACCAAACCTCCCTTTTCCTCCTTATCTACTGTTTTTGTTGTTTGTTTGTTTGTTTGTTTGTTTGTTTATTTGCCTTGCATGCGAGTGAGTGTTTATATGCTTTTTTCCTGATTTTGTTTTGTTCGGGTGTGTGTGTGTGTGTGTGTGTGTGTGTGTGTGTGTGTGTGTGTGTGTGTGTGTGTGTGTGTGTGTGTGTGTGTGTGTGTGTGTCTTTTCCTGTTGTTGGGGTTTTTTTTTTTTTTCTTTGGTTGGGTTTTTTTCTGTTTTTGTTTTATTTTTATTTTCCTGTACCCCCAGAGGGTTGGAAAAATAAACGACTTGACTAGCCTACGGGCAACACTTAGGGCTGTTTTTCATGGAGTAGCGTACTTCCTTTCAAGTCGACACTGGATGCCACTGGATTTAATTAACACATAAGGACCTAGCACTTAGGACCATGGACCGCGAGATCCGGGTTCGAATCCCAGCCGACGCAAGCGGCATTTGTCCTATTTAGGTCGGCTCCTACGCAGAGCGGGTAAGCTATGGGCCTAGTGAGGAGTTTGGGGAGACACAGCCGAGATTCATTCACTTCACGGGTGCGATTTGATGGTGGTTCTGTAATTTTGTCACATCTCATGATGTGGATGATTACACGGCAGGCGCCTGAGTCTCGGGCCTGGATAACGTCGGAATATCTATGACAGGAAGCTCGGAATGCGGCCCTGTAAAGCTGTCTCAAACCGCATGGGTGGTGGGGGGGGGGGATTTTTTTTTTTTAAGTTAGACTAACAAATGATTCTAAAACCATACTACCCACCCATCCGCCCTTGAAAAGACAAAAACAAAGTAAACACACACACACACACACACACACACACACACACACACACACACACACACACACACACACACAAACTAACAAACAAGAAGAAAACGGCAAACAATAAAACAACAACAACAAACCCCAAACCGAAAACACAAGTAACCCTATCAATACCCCCCCCCCCCCCCAAAAAAAAAAAAAAAAAAAAAAACATTCACACACTGAGTCATGAACGCATACTATATAACTTAGTCGCTCACTCGCTTGTTCACTCACCCGCGCATTCAAACACTCACTTACCTTTGCTTGTTTCGTTCTTCCAGTAAACCGCAAAAGGACTGCTTGTCTTATTAATATCTTCACTGAACTCACACAGCACACTGGCAGTCTCCCCTATGTTCACCGATTCAGCCACACAACGTGACGACACTCCTTTAGGATCTGAGCCCAAGAAAATGGAAATTTTACCCAAAAAAATGCATGAAACGCGTCTAGAATATGGGGTGAGTATGTTTGTGTTTATATGGCTGAGGTAAACATTCCAGAGAATGAAACTAAGAATAAACAAAAGTAAACAAGAGAAGCTAAAATTGCGCCTTAAAATCACGTGGTAATATTGCCCCATGTGGTCAAAATGATTATACCTTTAAAGGAAATATTGCTTGGATCTACCTAACTTTGACATCACCTTCAGCGGGTTGCCAAGGAAACCTGACGGCAGACATGTTGGGAAGGGAGATAAATTGTCACGACTAAAGTCGTAGCTCAGGTAGAATGGGTTAAAACTGCTCACAAAAAGAGAAACATCAGAAAGCTCGCACACAAACAAGGAAAGACAGACCGAAAGAACGGGACAGATTGATCCAGAAATGGCACTGATAACAGACATAGGTAATAGATTCATGCAGTCCGTCCGTTCATACAAATCAGCTTTAAGCTGCAGCCCTCATTGTCTCTTGGCCCAGATGGTTCGGTGCTGCACTCGTATCTTCCCTCGTCTGCATCGGACGCTTTCTCTATGATGATAGTCACTTGACGAGAAACATTCATGTCAAACTTGTATCTGTTTTCCGGAGTGCTGCATGTGTAGTTGCCTGCTGTGGTCCAGAAGCAGTCGAGAATGGGCTCTGAAACACGCACACACCTAGATACCCACACGATGACACGATGGAAATGAAAGATACAAAGTTGACATTACTGATTACAGCAATAAAAATGAACTCAATAATACGCAGCAGTTCATAAAATCAAGAGTAAAAAATAAACAACAATGTTCAGGAAGATCGATATATGCACCATAAAAACATACAACAAGAAGTACTTGAAGCGGCTAGATTGGTAGTGTTCTGGTCAGACAAGGACACAGAATGTGAGATCAACCACGATACTCAGTCACAGTAAAGTGCACACAACAGTTTAGCAGTGGGTACAATCACCGCACAGCAATCAGAAGTTAGACGAGACGGCACTGACTCAAAAAGCTGCTAGAATACGATCACACACAGCATATAGAGCACGGGGTGGCAATATGGAACCGCGCCCCCCCTCCCCCCCCCCCCCCCCAGCCCCGGTCATCCAAACCCCATTCCCCCTTCCCCCCAACTATTTTTCGCCTACTTTTTCAGAAGGCCCATGACACAAAAAGATGAAATGCATGTGTTTGCCCAGTGTCAACGAGGTAATCTGGTGACCAGAGATCAAAAGTTAGTCGACAGTTGATTCTTGGGGCCCTATACTTGCATTTCGTGAGTATGGTTGGTGTAGAAATAGCTGAAGCAATAATATTAAGTAAATATTTAAAAGAGAAGTAATTAACCTTGTAACTGATATGCGTTTAGTGTTGATATCTACTAGTATCTACAATGCGAGAGCAAACGTCCGATCAAGATAAAGTCTATGCACCTGGAAAGGCCAGAAGTGATTAGGAGTCTGAGACACACATTGCACACGCAAATTCTCGGTCATCATTCCATAGATCACATGCAGAACAGAGGCGCAGGCGTGCAAGTGTTCACTATTGCCACCCCATGGTCTAAAAAGATTGCACACTTATACAAAAGGGCGTACACATACAACCGTCTGAAAGCTTCTCCAAACGAAACTGTCATTTCTCCAATAGAACACCTGGACGACACGCCAGTAACAAATAAGGTCATACAGAACATATCACTTCTGCTATTGAAATACTCACTCAATGGAAGGTGGAATAGTTTCATAATAGGGCTATCCCAAAGTTAAATATCATCTAAAATTCAAAATTACTTTGCGCGAAAACTTACAGCGAGGAATCCACAGTAACTATAAATTGTGAGAGCAGAGAGAGAGAGAGAGAGAGAGAGAGAGAGAGAGAATGAACCGGCACTACGTCACGTGTACGATAACTGACCTGGTGCTGAGGGTCAGACGAATTCTTACAACTTGAACTGACAAAATGTATGCTCAGTAGTGCAAACTCAAGACACCGAAAGTCAAGTGCGTACAATAAGTCGCCAACGAAGATGATTCACTGCTGAGAGACAACGGCTAGCTGACTATCAATAGATTCTACTCGCTGCTTGCGTGTGCAGTGGGAATTCCCGCTTTGGTCGATTGCGGGGGCTGGTAGAGCCAGTGTAGTTTCGCGCTATGTATATATATATAGCCTAGTAAAAGGTTTTCGTTACACAAATCACAGGCTGTTGTGTTGTTGATCTCCCTTGACCCAGCTGTGCTTCCACTGTCTAGCTCTTAAATTATGTGACCTTTAAAAAAAGGTCAACATTGATATTCGGCACAAGCCGGGATTCGAACCCACAAACATCTCCTACCACGGCATGGAATAAAAAACATAGAGAGAGAGAGAGAGAGAGAGAGAGAGAGAGAGAGAGAGAGAGACAGACAGACAGACAGACTGACCTTTCGACTTTATTTTGGTGTTTCTCGATTTTGTATACCGATATATTGTGAAAGACGTCCTTTTTTGGTAGATGTTCTCGCTAAAATGACATGTGATGCTAGCATCGTGTCCAAAGGAAACTTCTGGAGCTTCACATCTTGATTTTACACCTGCAAACAGAAAACGCTTTGTGAGAGGCAGTCAGTGTCCCACATCAATTAAAAACCAAAACATTGCACACACACACACACACACACACACACACACACACCACACACACACACACACACAACACACACACACACACACACACACACACACACACACACACACCAAACAAGCAAACAAACTACAAAAGCAAACACAAACACCTAGCAAACAGAAAACGCCTAACAACAAAATGCCCCCCCCCCAAAAAAAAAAAAAAAAATATATATATACATATATATAATCATGTAATATCATAGAGCATTAACTCTAGTAAACAACCCCCTCACTGTTGTCCGTTTTATCGCGAAGCCCCCCCCCCCCTCCCCCTCCACCCTACTGATCCCCCCCCCCCCAACACACACACACACACACACACACACACACACGTTTTACCTGTAGGCCGTAGAACGCCGGTGCCAAGCAAACACAGCAAACTCAAAATCTGCAACTACAGAAAGCGTTTCAGTTTTTATTGTCAGGTCTGCAGTTGTCCGCCATTCATGGGAGGCATTAAGTCACAGAGCACAGTGTCATGGCGGAAAGTTTAGTGTTACATGTAACTTTCTACGGCACTTGCACGACCTAATTGTGGCCTGTACACAATACCATGCTAACACTTTACTAGCTGTCAACAAAGTTGCCGTAGCAGAACACACAAAATTAATGTACTTACGGCATTTCTCATGTTTGAGCGGGTCCATTCGTAGTGTACTGCCCAAGAGTTTCAAGGGAGAGGGGGTATCAGAAAAAAACCGTGTAGCCCACCCGGATATGTATAAATAGATTCTAGTCACGACATGTCATCTGCTCAACTGGAATGTGTCTCATGTCACCTGTAATGCCACCTGTCATATCGCGTCGCTCAAATCAATACAACCGTATGTTTGTGCGTACATCAATACTTGACAGGGCTTTTAACACCATTAAATATCTTTAGTGTGCCTATTTGTTTGCCTTTTGTGTACGCGTTTCTACATACTAACCGGGAACCGAGATAGCCGAATAGTAGAACGTTGGACTACCAACGCTCGGGGTGGTCAGTTGGAATCCAGGCTGGGCCAGATAGTGTGCTCTCCTTTTTCTCGTTGCCCCGTCCGTGGTATCACACATACGCGGTGGAAAACGACATTAAACACCCAAACATCCCCGTAATAATCACAGCCAACGATCCAGAATGGCCGTATGGCTGTAATCAAACAAGGGAGAAAACTGCGCGTGTCATGGATAATCATTTTGCAGCCCGGGTTGTGGGGACTTTCCAGTCTCAATGCTCCTCCGACAAAGAACAGGAGCTGCATAAAATTGCCTCAATGCCTCTTGGTTTGTTGTGGAATTTTCGTTGAATATAAAATAAGTTCAAAGTCTGAAGTGAAAAGTTTGGAAGCCGAAGGTAATTGTCTAGAAATGTGAAGCGAAATCAGTGAAATCAGTAAAACAAAAAGATCCTCGTTTTCATTTCGGGTAAACAAGGACATAACTGTAGCGAATATTTCTCGAGAATCAGACACATCGACCTTTAACCGTTACCCGCATCTCTCATTGCGGATACGGAAGGAAATAGGGTGAATGTAAGTAGAGTTAAATCAAATGTGTGCATCTCCAGTCGAGTCCTGGATAAATAATCATGGAAGAGGGTGTATGCTGTTTGCTTTTCATCTTACTGTGGGCACTAGCACCGGAAGGCAAATCTGCAGAACCATGTAAGACAGAGAAAGTGTTAATTACGAGCAGCGCTCCACTATATTATGGTGACTCAATCACTTTATCTCAGCTCAGTAGCTAAGCCATCGAGTGGTGTCTTTCGCTGTAAACCACGAGAAGCAATCATGTACGCTGATTATACTGTTGTCAAACATTGTTTTTCTTGCTGGGAAAATCGACTGCTGTTGTTTTTGCTTTTTGTTTTTGTTGTTGTTTTGGATTTGTTCGTTTGTTTGTTTTCGGGCGATGCATTTACTCAAGTTTCATAGACCGTTTAACACAAAGCATTCCCACCTTTACCAAGCCGAGAAAGGAAGTGGTTCCATTTGTCAGCACTGCGCCAGTATCTTGTTTTGTGATTGTTTGAATCGAGCAATATGAAATGTAAAGACGGCACTGTTAAAAGAAAATACCAGCGAACGAACAGGGAACATGAATAATATTGATGATTCGGTTAGCTTGTAATGTTTTGAAATGGCAGCACTTACAATACAAGCAGGGGAACGCTACACGAAGGAAATGGCGTAAAGTATCATTTCAGTCATTAGGGGTAGGACCTACGTCTGAGATAAGCCTGAGTAAGCTGAAAACAAACGGTTAGAATGAGAAGAATAAACAAAGAATAGGGCAAGTTTACGAATGGTTTAGGGACTAAACTTTATTTCACGCTGAAGGCAGTTCTGGTGCAATCCGTTTGAGTCTAGAGCTAAGTCTCATACTAGTTTCATGCATCTGGCTCAGACCGTACGCCTGCTGTACTTCCGGTGATATTGGCCGGACAATAAGTGTCAATGATGGCCTACGCTGTTTGTGCCATTTGGAACAAGGGCGTATGCGTAGTGGATTGGATAGGCACCTTGGCCCTTTTAGCCTAATTATGATGATAGAGGTAAAGCACGATTTCACTAACTATCGGTGAGTTATCAGCCAATCAGCTGTCCGGAATTTATCTGATTTTGCAATACTAATAGTTATCATTAGTAGGTAGGATCTTAATTGCTCAGTGAGACACTGGAAGTGTACATTGATTTATTGCTTTGTCTGTTTTTCAGGCGCTGTCTTCAGCTTTCCGACTCTGAACAGTTCCGTTCTGACAGCAAAGATAAACTCTACCCTCAGTGTGCCCTTCGAAATCAAGACGACCCAGGCTGTCATCTCAACGACATTGTCACCATCCGAATTCGAATGTTGGATCCGGACTGGAACGAGTTCGGAGATTTCTGCGGCATCAGGCTGTTTTCGGGGTCATGTGACATTCCTCAGCAAGCGAACGGGTGTGGTTGCGGGAATAGGAGACACATGTATCAGCTGAAAAAGACTGCTGAGAAGGTAGACAACACTCAATGGTTGTGGACAACCGATTACGGCGTGGTGGAGGACAAAGAACTCACCTTCCACATATTGTGTAAGGAACACCCCCGCCCCCCCCCCCCCCCTCTCTCTCTCTCTCTCTGGAACTGTCTGCATCCCGTAAATAGGAAACTGTTCTGTGAGCGTCCCTTTGGTGTATAATTTGAATAACCATGTCAGTGTGTGTGTGTGTGTGTGTGTGTGTGTGTGTGTGTGTGTGTGCGCGCGCGTGCGTGTGTGCGTGCGTGCGTGCATGCGTGCGTGCGTGCATGTGTGTGTGTGTGTGTGTTTTCTTTTTTAATAATGTTTCTGTATTCTTGCCCTTTTTCCCCCTTCTTCTTTTCTGGTGTTTCCTTTTATCTTTGCTATTGCAGTCTTTTTTGTAGCGACGGCTGATTGAAATCTAAACATTGTTTGGTTACATCACTTCCGTTGGAAAATAAAATTCGTCCTACTCTCTCTCTCTCTCTCTCTCTCTCTCTCTCTCCTCTCTCCTTATGGTCTAAACCACAGCATTCTGTTGAAAAAACTGCGGTTATACAACATTGGGTCAGGCGCATTATCATTCTTCTCATCCTTCCTCTTACACAGGAAACAGAGAGTCTAAATTTTTAAATTGCATTCTCATCCGAAGGGATTGTTAAGTATGGGGTACCTCAGGGCTCCATCTTGGGGCCTCTTTTATTTTGTCTTTATATTAATGGCCTTTCTTTTTGTTTGTCTAGTCCCAACGTGTCCTGCGAGTTATTTGCAGATGACACAACACTACACACATCCGACAAAAAAGAGGCAACAATAAACAAAACACTCCAGCACAGCCTCGATGAAGTATCTGAATGGTGTACCCAAAATCATTTGATAATCAGCGTCCCCAAAACAAAGAGCATGCTAATAACTACCCGCCAAAGGCACCAGTGGAAACCTCTACCTCTCAAACTATCTCTCGGCTCAGAGCCCATACACCAAGTGTCAACGCATCGCCTTTTGGGCGTTATAGTGGACGACCAATTCAAGTGGGAGCCGCACCTAGAAAAACTTAGTAAAACCCTGTCTAAAAATCTTTTTCTCTTAAGTAAACTTAACCGCATAGTTAGCCACGACAGTTGCAAAGTTTTCTTTCACGCACAAGTCATATAGATTACGCCTCCAACCTCTGGGACAAATGTGGTGATATTCACTTGAAAAAGATCGATTCTCTCTATAAACGTGGTATAAAGCTTGTACATCCTGGGCCCTTACCCACAGAAGAAAAACGTAGAGCGCTCGAACTCCTCCCCCTTAACAAACATCTTGAGTTCAACCGGTGCGTTTTCATGCACAAGATAGTCCACTGTAAGGCTCCTCCATATCTGACCACGTTCTTTCAACCAAGTCAGCGACACAACGCAAGAAATGGCCTGTTCCAATTACCATTACCTAGATTGGACATTTTTAAAACAAGCCTCTCATTCTCTGGGTCACTTTCATGGAACCACTTGCCAGCATACTTAAAATGTACTCATTCATTTAAAACTCAACTTCTCAGATACTTACGTCAGTCATAGGTCCACGAACAATATCTGAACCATGCTAAATTACTCGTTATCAGATGGCACTATGACATGTTACCTTTTTACAAGTTATGTCGTATACTACAATTTCAAACACCATGCTATCTACTTCTTCACCTATTTTCCGATGTGTTTCCTTAGAATTTCTTGCGCTTCTTTCTATCTTTGCATGTTTAAATTTTTTTATTCTTCTATTTTCTTATTACATTTACTCCTTTTGTGCCTGGTATACTTCTTGTCATATTAGCCTTTATTTTTTAGTGTTTTAGCTGGACAGCTTGTAAGATAGGCAGACCGTGCCTACAAGTCTTTATCCTGAAATAAATGTGTCAGTCAGTCAGTCAGTCAGTCTCTCTCTCTCTCTCTCTCTCTCTCTCTCTCTCTCGTCTACTCAATTCCTATACTAGGAAAAGAACTACCTTAAATTCACCACTGTCGTCTGAAGAATTAGATTTTTTCGTCACACAGGCGGTAAAAACACCGGTCAACCAATAGAGGTTGAACTTGATCGACTGGATGACGGTGAAGCAAGCATCATAGAGGAAAACCCTCCTGTAGCGGGACCATCTGGTATTGAAGGCCGACCGATGTCTGTACGAAGTCGTGACTCGGACGCCTACTGGGAAATAGATGATGTGCTACCTCAGGCCGCAGCTCCAGGTACCTACTCACCCCCCCCCCCACCCCCCACCCCCACACACACCCAAACCACACGTATGTCTCGTGAGAGAAGTCTGTCTCTGTCTCTGTCTCCCTTTGTCGCATCCTCTGGATGTGTTTGCCTTTGACTGTCTCTGAATCCCTCTGTCTCACCCTGTCAGTACGTGTCTCTCTGTCCGTCTGTCAGTCTCTCTATGTCTGTGTGAATCTAGATACCCAAACATATGTGCATGCACACATGACGTAAGCTTGTTCTTCTGGCCTGTGACACATGCATGACACCGATACCACGAACATTGCTTGCACCAATTAAACCCCGGTACAAGACCTACGGCCGAACATTTGGTAAATTTCACTTTTTAAAAAAAAAAACTGTTTTAAACTCTTTGTTGAATTATTTGATGATTTTTGTCTCCATTAGGACCACCAGAGGAAGTTCCTGACGACTATCTTCATGCAGTACCAGCAGCGTCTGACAACTATGAACGTCCGGCCCAGCCTGACTATACTCACCTCAACCCTCTGTATGAACCACTACGTCACGTGTACGATAACCTGGTGCTGAGGGTCAGACGAATTCTTACAAACTGACAAAATGTATGCTCAGTAGTGCAAACTAAAGACACCGAAAGTCAGTGCGCACAGTAAGTCGCCAACGAAGATGATTCACTGCTGAGAGACAACGGCCAGCTGACTATTAATAGATTCTACTCGCTGCTTGCGTGTACTCGCTGCTTGGTCGATTGCGGGGGCTGGTTGAACCAGCGTGGTATTCACGCTGTGTATATATACATAGCCTAGTAAAAGGTTTTCGTTACACGATTACAGGCTGTTGTGTTGTTGATCTCCCTTGACCCAGCTGTGCTCCCACTGTCTAGCTCTTAAATTATGTGACCTTTAATCCCCCCCCCCCCCCACACACACACAAAACGTCAGCATCAGTTTCAAAGCATCTTTTACTATGCACTAAATCAGAGAGAGAGAGAGAGAGAGAGAGAGAGAGAGAGAGAGAGGAGACGTCAGATAAACAGATGGGTGTTGATACTCGTACAGGTTAAGTCCTGCTCCACCACTGATGTGCGGGTGATACCAAAAACGGGACAAAGAGAAAAGGCCAACATTAATATTCGGTACAAGCCGGGATTCGAACTCACAAACATCTCCTACCACGGCATGGAATAAAAACAACAACACAAAACAGAGAGAGAGAGAGAGAGATCCAGACCAGATTTACAGACTTTTTACTAAACACACACACACCACACACACACACACACCACACACACACACACACACACACACAACACAGAGAAGAATTAGATTTAATTTTAATGACACAGTAAGCAGCTAATCTCTGGAAGCGACACTAATTACAATTCAATTCGTGTATCAGTATAACAATCAGCTCAGTTGAATACACTTAACCTGACATTAAAAAAATTAAAGAAGAGTTACGTTGAACAGTCTACAAATGTGCACCTTTGGCAACGACAGTCATTTACGGTGATTTTCCTTCTTTTGTTATTGTGAACTTTGCATTTGACCAAATTGCGCTAACCTGCCATTTCGCTAAAAAAAAAAAAAAATAAAATAAAAAAAAGCAGCGTTCATCGTCTCTTTATCAGCCTAGCCAAAAAGGTCTTTCGTAAAATACCCTCTTTTGGGAGGTTTAATACCGAAAGTGACTACTTATGAAGGACATATTGCACTGTAATTTACAAAAACACTTAAGAGGCATAACAATGAAATGAAATAATATAACCAAAACAAATTACATAGCAATAAAAACATAAAAATGAAAATAGAGATAACATATACGTAGAAATATCATAATAATAAAAATAACCGTAATAATAAAAATAACATGAAAATAAAAATAACAAAACAATGAAAATAACATAAAAATTAAAATTAATGAAAATAACATAAAAGTGAAAAAACACAATAAAAATAACCTGAAAAAAGGCAATAACATACAATAAGAATAACAATTAAAATGTCAATAAGTAATAGCGTTATTAAAGGCTCGATCTCTGTACAATGGCATCCGTGGCAGCTTTATTTTGCGGACCACTGCTACACATCTCACGTGCAAAAACACACTCGGCTCTACTAAAATACTGTACGCTATCAAAACAGCTTTCAGAAAAGTACTAACAATAACGACACTCAAATAAAACAGCATATAAACGAAACAACATTTTAAAACAATACTGTGTAAGATAACCCCCCCCCCCCCCAGTGCTTTTCCTTTTCAAAGAATCAGTTCTCATAATCAAAATCATTACGCACTAATGTAACACAATAAAATTATAACGTATTTTTTGTTCTTTTCCAACAGTTACGAAACAAAGTGATTATAAAAAAAAAAAAAACTATGCAAAAGCACATGAATGAAAAGAACAGCAAGCGTGCAAAACATTCATTCTTGCAAAGGACAACATTTCATGTCTTATCCTGCTTATCGTTCGTAGTATTTGAAGTCACAATATAAATCATATTTCATCGCCGAGAACGGGGACCAGTCGCCGAGCTTGTTTAACTGAGCTTGTCAACAATGCCAAGAAGTGTATTGACTGTCTTGCGTTTCTCTTCAGGCCCTGCCCTGTTTTTGAAGACAACGTAACGATTTCTCGCATCCTTCAGCACGTTGTTAAGCTCATTGGGCACAGACGATTTCAACTCCTCCTCGATATCGGTGTCCTGACGGTCCCCGAAGGTGAAGGCCACGATAAGAAGTTTACAAAACGAGTCTCCCCACAGTTTCTTCAACTGTTTGTAGATGTCGTACTCTTCCGCTGTGTATCTGACGTCACATCGCACGGTCAGCAGGATAGCGTGAGGCCCTGGAGCAGCAAGTCGTTTCCATTTTGACAGTTGCTCCTTGCGTTGCTTGTCCGTGAAGTTATCATTGTCGCTGATGTCGGGTGTGTCAACGACCTGTACAGGCAATTTTCATAAATAATAATAATGAAACAACAATTTTTAAATTAAATGTATTAATCCAAGCGATCTCAACTTCACAAGACAACTCTTGTTTTGATTTTGTTCAGATAGATTCGACTGTACGCTAGAACAAGCCTTTATGACGGCACGTTTTAAATGAACTTTCCATTCCATATAAAAGGAACTTATGAAGTAACCAAGTCCATGAAATGCCATTGCTGTCCGATTAATCACGATTCTAGATGCTGGATTGGTTTTTGTATTAAAAGAATAACAAAAAAAATAATTTTACCACAAATTCTCTTAGTTTCTCTGAAACCGTACGACACAATAAACAAAGCATACTGACCTTAATTTTTGGAAGTTGGTCAGATGTTGCAGCTTTAGGTTCTGTAGTGGTAGAAGACATTCCACATCCGGTCTGGAACTCATCTTTTCCCAGCAGCGTGTTGCCAACTGAGCTTCTTCCGTTTCCGGTCTTTCCCACGACAATGAGGCAACGCTCGGTGTCAGTTTGCTGACCTGGGAGTGGTTTAAATAATAGGTCAAGTTTATTTGTTGATAGTTCGATACTCTTTGAAGTTATGCCTAACTCGGACAATGACATTATTGGATATTTACTTCCCGAAAGGGTTGCTGGGTCCCTTGAAAAAGTACTTTTAAAAAACTTGATATTGAGAGAGAGAGAGAGAGAGGCAGACAGACAGACATGCAGGCAGAAACAGAAATGAAATGACAATTCAATTTTCTAGGCACGAAACGATATAGGTAAAAGACCTTTCACCAGTCTTGCCAATCTTGTCCTTAATTGCTACAGACAGACAGACGGACGGACAGGCAGATGGCAGACAGACATACAAAGACAAACAGAGACAGAGAGACAAAGACAAACAGAGCCAGACAACGCCAGACAAAGAGAAACACAGAGGGACAGGTAGGTATAGATATACTTACGGATAGTCCAGATGATACCAACGAGTTTGTTGACTGCCTCCTTATTATCGTCTGGCTTGGCCCTGTTGTTGAAGACAACATAGCGATTCCTGGCATCACCCAGAACGTCCTTCAGTTCCTGGGGTATGGAGCCCGTCAGCTCCTCTTCAATACTGCTATCTTGTCGGTCCCCAAAGGTGAAGACAAGAACCAGCCGCTTGCAAAACGATTCAGCGTCTCCCCAGAACGCCTTCAGCTGTTTGTAGATCTCGTACTCTTCAGCTGTGTATCTGACGTCACACCTAACGGTCAGCAGAATTGCGTGAGGTCCTGGAGCGGTAAGCTGTTTCCAGACTGACACGGCGTCTTTCCCCTGCTTGTCATTGTATTCAGTGTCACTGATGTCGGGTGTATCGACAACCTGAAATCACATCTCAAATATTCTATGTTGCTGGAGGCTCTGCTTAATCAAAGTGGAACAAGAAGATATTTTGCCATGAACCGTGCTTGGAACCGAACCGAACCGAACCGCGCCAGGCCCACTGACCCTTAGCAAATGATTTGAGAATACATTAGTCTTTTCTGTTGTCCCGTAAGCATGTTTTGCGAACCTTTATGCGTTCTTTGATATCGGCAAAATATCATGTGTAATCATGTTATAACCAAACGTTACCTTAAATCTGCCTGTTTCTTCCACTTGAACTCGTGTTGTAGTGGACGACATCCCACAGCCTGTTATAAAAGCATCATCCTTTCCCAACAGCGTGTTGCCAACTGAACTTCTTCCGTTTCCAGTCTTTCCTATCAGGAGAACAATGTGCTGTGAGCCATCGGGGATGCCGTCGTTGCGTGGCACGTGACGTTCGACAGGGGCACTCTCTCTCTCACCTGTCAAACAGGCACAAAAAAATCAGCATATAATCTGCTTTGCTTCTTTTAAAATACTAATTTGTGTTCTTTACTATCGAGAAGTTAGAGAGGTTTCCGTCCATTATGAGGGTGATTAAAAAGCAACAAACAAACACACACAGCTGCAATAGGCGGGGGCACGAAGAACAATAAGGGAACTTTTAATCAAGGGAGCAAATTAACATAGTTGCTGTTTACAAACTGTCCTGATAAGCTGTGTGTAATAGCGACTGAGTAGCAATAATCAAATACACCAGATATAAAAGCCACATGAAGTTAACTTGGCAATTATTGTAGACCATGAACAGGGTGCAGCCAAATAGCAAAAAAAGTCAAACGATCCAAACACTGACAAATTAAGAGAGAGAGAGAGAGAGAGAGAGAACCTGGCGTGACTGCCTCATCCGGACTGTCAACAAGAGAAAGAAGTTTGCTGAGCGTCCGATCTTTCTCCCCTGGCGTGGCCTGATTGTTGAAGACAACAAAATGATCATCAGCGTCCTGGAGAATCTGTTTCAATTCCGGTGACGCTTCAGCGATCAGCTCTTTGCTGTCACCGACGAGCTTGTCCCCGAAGGTGAAAGCTACAACCAACTGCTCACAAAAGGACGAGTCTCCCCATAAGCTCTTCATCTGTTGGTAGATACTGTAGTCATGAGCTGTGTAATTTTCATGACATCTGATTGCCAGTAGAATGGCTCCGTTAGACCCGGACATGAACTGTTTCCATTTGGACACCTCTCCCTTCTGGCCTGCCAAATTCATTTGATTGTTGCATATGTCAGGAGTGTCCATGACCTGAACCAAGGAAAGCACCGTAATACAATTATGTGCAGGCATGTCTAGGATTCAGTCAGAGGCATAAAATGCACACACACACACACACACACACACACACACACACACACACACACACCAAACAAAACAAGCAAAGCAATCAACAATCAACGTAAGTACTTATGTAGATCACAATACCTCTCACTATCTACAATACAACGTGAAGTAATGTTTACATTTTCATATTTAGTATTTCACCTTCAAACGCCCTCCTTGTGCCTGGCCGTCTTTAGTTTTTGTTGTCGTGGTAACCAGCCCGAGGCCAGTTTCGAACGGTTTCCCTCCTAGAAGCATGTTACCAAGTGTGCTCTTTCCGCTTCCTGTTTTTCCCAGTATAAGCAGACGGCAATCTTTCTGTCTTAGAAGCGCACATGTGCCTTGAGCTGGAAATATAAAAATAGAAAATAATAAAGACCACAATCAATATTAGATCTATCTGCGTCTCCAAATAAAATTAATTTCAAGAATTCCAGTTGACTCTGTCGTATTGTCTTTCTTATTTCTTTCGAAATGAAGTGTTAAGTACATTGCAGTAGAACTGAATACCGAACTTTTCACTTGTGTTGAAGATCGCATGAGCTTGTAAAAAAAAAAAAAAAAAAAAACGAAAAAAAAACCAACATTTTGACTTGTCCCGGCTAGAAAACTGTGCTAATTAACGGCTAACATAAGCTAGAGGTTAGACATTGCAACTTACCCGCATTTTCATCCTCTCTGCTTTCGTTTATTTTATTGTCTACGTCTGGACATGCAGTATCTTTCTCTACATGTACTCCGGCTGGACTACAACTTGGCACGACTACAACTTCAGGTGGCTGGTCGGCCTCTAAAAGAGCTGCAGTAGCAGGATCAGCATGGGCATCTCCCGGATGATGGGTTTCTGGAGTATTACCTTTCTTTCTCTTGTTCCGGCTGAATCCAGACATGATATGCACTATTTAATTTATAAACTGCCTAAAAATTTATCAATTACAACAGAGACCAGGTCCAAAAGAAAAGACAAAGCAGAAAAAAAACAGTGGAACATCATGCTGACGAAATGTAAGGGCTGTAAGTCAGATATTGAAATGAGAGAGAGAGAGAGAAGAGAGACAGAGGAGAGAGAGACAGACGACAGACAGACAGGCAGACAGACAGACAGAGAGAGAGAGAGTCAGACAGACAGACACACACACACACACACACACACACACACACACACACACACACACACACACACATACACACACGTAGACTCTCGAACAATTAGAGAGTACTGGTGCGTGCAGGTGAATACAAGTCCTCTCTATCAATATAATTTTCTATACAAACCGTTTCAAGATCACGACAATCACCACCACCACCACCACCACCACGACCCAGGACCGCGACAACAATGCCGATAATGGTGGCAGTCTTATCCTCCTGCGTATTATCTGAAATAACGCATAGACAAATCTGTTTTAATACTGGTCGCCCGAGTACGTAAAAGGTACCATGCCATTCAACTTCTTTGTGTTTGTTCATCGCTTTGAATGTCTGTAGTATAATATATAAATTATTTTTTTTGCGCAAAGCCCTGTAAACTGGTGCTGGTGCTTTGAACAATATTTCAGTAAAATTATCTCCCCTTAGCTGCAACGTCAAAGAATATTCGCGGTTTAAAAACTAAGCAAAACACCTAGGATTTAGCTCAGTGATCATAACTTGAAAACATTTGAGCAGACAAACAAAGCACACACACCACACAACACACACACACACACACACCACACACACACACACGCACACACACACGCACCCCCCTACATTAATTTATCTAGACATATAAATCCATACATATTGAACACAGATCCTAAAGTAATGTGTGATGTCTAAGTTCTAATACTATGCTACTAAACTAAGAAATCTAAACTAAAAGATGGCAAGGGCATAGCGGACATGACACAGCTGAGGAGCAAGCACAGTTATGAAAATCTCAACAAATTTCAGTAAAATTATCTCCCCTCAGCTGCAACGTCGCAAAATATTTGAGGTTTAAAAAACTAGGGAAACACCTACACTTTTTTTGTTAACTTTCTTCCCTGCTCTGAATGACAGAAACTCTGTAAGATAAATATGATGAACATTAAAATGCCATGATACTGACCAGTGTTGCCGTTTGTTCCTGGTGGAGCTGTAGTAGGTTTATCTGAAAATATGTGATTTCCAGTGGAACTAATTTCAGTAAAGTTAGTAACGTCCCAGTTACTAAAACAATAGTAAAGTCATTTTAGTGACGCTTGTGTGTTTTAGGGTCGTTGTATAGTGTGGATGGTCTTATAAGGTATTGCACGAAACAGCTACTTAAATCTGTATATAACCTACGCATCCATTTGCGAACAAAAACTAGCAAGATACATCAGAAGAAAATAGTGAGAAGGGGACTTGGTTGGGGGCAGACGGACAGAAAGGCAGATGCAGAAGTTGTGTTATACTGTTTGTTGTTTGTTTGTTGTTTTTTCAGAATGTCATAACCAACCTTTTACTGTGAAGACACAGCGTTCATTGTCGACCTGGGTAACTGGCTCAGGCACTGCATTCATATTCAGCAACTGAATCTAGCGATGCTTTCGGTATGGTGACTGTCACATGTGTCGACAACATTCTTGTCAAAGCTCATACCCTGATGCCAGATCTGCATTCAGCTGGTTCCGTTTTGGATCCAGAAACAGTCGACTACAACAGTTTCTATTTAAGAAAAAGAAAGTCAAGTAAAAATACTGTTACGGAAAACAAAACACAACAACAGAAAGAATCCCATCAAGCAACCAGGCGAGTGCTCAGTCACACAGTCAATCATTAATGGCAGCAGTAAATTAATTGTTTCTCAATTAATCGTTTGACCATAACCAAAATCAGTAACAACAATCCTCTCGCCCACCCAGTGAGCGAAACTAGTCTGCAGGTAACTTTCTAAGCTGATATAAGTATTTCACCACAGTGGCTTATGAGCAACGCTACTTATCTTACAGGCTTCATGATACAGGTAAAGCTACGCGTACAAAACAATAACCACAGATGAGAGAGAGAGAGAAGAGAGAGAGAGAGAGAAACTTTATTTTGAAGGATGAAATAATAGACACACAGGTCTCTTTTACTATTTGTCCTAGCTACACTAATAAACAAACAAAATGCATCATCATCATCATCATCATGATCATATCAGAAAGACACCCACACAGGTACACACACCACACACCCCACACACACACACACACACACACACCCACACACACACACCCACACACAAACACACACACACACACACACACACACACACCCCACACAACCACACACACACCCACACAACAACACACACCCACACACACACACACACACACACCTGTTTTCTTCTTGTCGAGGCTGTGTCGATAAACTCTAAAGTTATTGTTCCTCTGACTGAGATCCTCACTAAACGTACACGTCACACTGGCAGCTCCCCTATGTATGCTTCTGAGGAATCACAACGGGACTTCACACCTTTCATGAAAACAAAACAAACAAAAAAAAAACAACAACGGTGAGACAGCCAATAGTGCAGCCGATTAACACACACACACACACACACACACACACACCACACACACACACACACACACACACACACACACACTTTCCTTTACCTCGAGTTACTGCCACTGTGCTCCACAAAACAAAAATCTGCAAAGACAGAAAAAAGCTGACTTGTACAAACTAAACTGTCTGTTCTTTCGATAGTGCCACACACGTATGCATTATGTTTCACTGGACACTCAGCTTCCATCATCCGATTTTTAACTGTAAGTCAATTTTCTGCAAGATGTACAGAATAATTATCAAGGAATGTTTACTAAACTAAGTGTGGCATCATTAAAAACAAGATTTGGCAACAAGATCTTTAGCTCTGAAAAAAAATAAAAACCCGCCTCCAACAGTAACAACAACAACAAGAACTGAACACAAAATACACGCCTAGATTTAACAAGGGGAGTCTCTCCCCCCACCCTCCCCCCCCCCCCCCCCTTTACCACATGAATGAAACACTTGTCAACTGATTTCTATTCTGAAACAAACAGGCTTTTTCAACACGATATGTCCAACTCTTCTCATGGTATGAAACTGCTCAGAAAATGCCCCTTACTGTGCGGAAAGCTGCATGCATTGTGACGGCCATTGTGATTGTGACTCAGGAAGTGTGGTTCAGTCATGTGCTGCTCTCCACAACCAGATTTTAAATCTCTCCTCTTGCAGGATTCAGTCAGTCATAATGATGCCTGTATGACACAACAAGCATAAGTCACAGAGTATAAACAGTCATAATGCGCAGACTACTATATGGTCGGTCTAACTTATTACAAGCATTGTGATACCGCCTACACCCCCCCCCCCCCCCCCCCCAACACTACACACACACCTTCCAAACCCTCTTTCTCTAGCTGGTATGATTATCAGTTTTTTTATCACCTTGTCATTATCATAACTAGCTCAAATGGTTACACTGACATAGACACCGCCAAACAGCAAGGGAACACATAGCATTGGCAGTTCTCGGCGTAATAATTATGTCATTGGAAGTGTGCCATATGAAAACAACACATGCCATTCATACTAGTAATGTGCCATTTGAAGACAACACATGGCATGTGTACTGTACTGGTTCTTTGGAAACAACACGTGCAATCATAAGGTGTCCTTCGAAAATAACACATAACGTTCATTACGCCAGAGTCCTTTGAAAACTACACATAACGGCATTAGGTGTCCCTTGAAAACTACACATAACGGCACTAGGTGTCCCTTGAAAACTACACATAACGTTCATTACGTGTCCCTCAGTGAAAACGGCTACACATCAGTCAAGTTCATTACGTGTCCTTTGAAAACTACACATGACATTCATAATGTCACTGTTTCACTTGAAACAACACATGCCGGCATTCATAATGTGTCATTTGAAAACACCTCTAACATTCATAATGTATCATTTGAACTTGGATTAACACAAAACATTCATTATGTGTCCTCTCAGGACAACTTACAACATTCACACTGCGTACTTTGAAAAAAAAACGGCATCGATACTTTGTCTTTTGAAAACACTGAGACATCAGTCATCAGTTAACCTGCATACTGCCACATGACATGCATAAATATTAATGTGTTAATTGAAAATAGGACATGATATTCTGTCCGTCAGGGCCTTTGTAAACCGCCCGCAGCACACTTATGTCATCCATAATGTGTCCTTTGAAACAACAACACATAAAATTCATATTTTTGAAGAATCATTCTTTCGGCTGATAACACATACCGGCCGGGCACAACCCTCCGCCGCGGCTACGCAACACAGTGACCAAGTACGTTGTACATACTCGTGCCACGGTGACTGCAGCGCCGTTCAGCCGTTAGACAGTCACGCATGCGTTTAGCCAGGGTACACATTCAATTTATGCTTGCACTGACTCTGTGCACAAACGATAGCCTAGAAATCCGAGCCATACTGAAGTAGGCCGTGGCTCAGTCAGTCTATACCTGCATATTCACTGCGGCTATCCATGGTGTGATCATTAATTGTTCGCTACAAAGCAGCTATACAGTAAAAGTACGGATATACTTACGAGGCGACTGAACATTCTGGCAAAACAGTTTCTGACAAAAGACTTTTCAACGGAAGTTGACTCGCTCAGCGATTTCCGAAGAAGACCACCATTTCTCAGGAACAGCGGCAGGCAGGAAGGCAGGATATTTATAGATTCTACTCACTCTGCGTACGACCCGGAAGGGAAATCCCTACGCGCGCCGAGGGTGAATAGAAGCCGATAGATATCAGCAGCAGTGAGTCAGTCGAGCTATTCGTGTGCTGAGTGTGTTGCACGGCTGTTGGACGCGGTGGCTGGCTGACTTGGCAAACTTCTGCCAAATAAAATGAGTCAGCTGCTGTTTCGTGGCAGTGCGTTTCCTTGCTGAGGCCCACTGCTAGGGCGAAATAAGTGCCCCAATTATGGTGTGTGTGTGTGTGTGTGTGTGTGTGTGTGTGTGTGTGTGTGTGTGTGTGTGCGCGCGCGCGCACCGGCAGACAATCAAACATAGAGAAAACGATACTCAGAATAGTGCCTTACTATTTTATCAAGGTTAGTTTTATTATCTTATAACTGATATAATAATTATTAATTTAATATTCCCATCAACGTTGAGAGAATAGTAGAGACTGATATGGGAAACATACACACACACACACACACACACACACACACACACACACACACACAAGAAATGATAGGAACACGTGCCCACACTCACACCTGCACGCAGTCTGTCTACATGTTCCTGAATTGGCATGGCTCCTGACATGAGAAAAATTGATATAAAACAAAGCAGGATTGACAAACAGAATCCCTGGTTATGTATGCAGACTGGTATCAAGTTCAAATTAAACTTAATAAGTATCTCTCTACAGCATATATCAGCTCATGATAAGACTAATGTACAGATATACTTAATCCACCAAAAGTTTAAAAATGTGTAATTGTGATCTGTCACGCCCAAAATTAACATTTATTTGTATGAAATGGCTTTGAGCAGTTATTTCATTTATTCAGGGTGGGGTGGGTGTTTGGGGGGTTTAACGTCCTTTTCCACCACATAGGGTGATATCAAAGACGGGGCAACGATGAAAAAGCCAGCACAAATATTTGGCCCCAACCGGGATCGAACTCACGACCCGAGCATTAGAAGTCCAGCGCTCTACCATTCGACCACCCCGGCTCCCCTATTTCATTTATTCAGTTTTCACCACTGAGTGGTATGGAGTCTACCCAGAACTTCTGCACATAATGGCAAATCCGGAATAAGTGGCTCATCAGGGTTTTTTTTCTGTTTCAACAACAAGAACAACAGCAAAATGTACATTGGCAGGCAAGACATGAATGAAAAGAAGTTTCAGCCAGAGTTATAGTGCCACTGTGCAAAGAAGAAAAAAACCCTGACTTGTTCAAGCTCAACTGTCTGTTCCTCCGATAGTGCCACATACGTGTGAATAATTATGATTTACTGGCCACTCAACTTCCATCATCCGCTTCTTAACTGTGAGTCAGTTTTCTGCAAGAAGAAATGTTAATTTTTATGCTATATTCAAAACAAAATTTGACAGCTTCTTTCACTCGGAAACAATAACAAAACAACAACAACAACGACAACAACAACCAGAAAAATGCACGCGTCCCTTCTAGATTCACAACAAGGGGCACCCTTACCTTTCCCCTCCCCTTAGACCTGTCTGATACACGAAGATTTGACGTAGTCGCGAAATTGTCCTTGTTGCCGCTTGAGTGGCGGGTGGTGGGTGTTTTGGGGGTTTAACGTCCTTTTCCACAATATAGGGTGATATCAAAGACGGGGCAAGGATGAAAAAGCCAGCACAAATATTTGGCCCCAGCGGGGCTCGAACTCATGACCCGAGCATTAGAAGCCCAACGCTCTACCATTCGACCACCCCGGCTCCCCCGCTTGAGTGGCGTGAAGGCCTTAACTAACTATCTACACCAAGATCTGAGACATGTTAACTGTCGCTTGTCAACTAATTCTCTTTTTTTTAGTGTCACTCTGAACTTCATGATGAGATACGATCGGAACAGACAGGTTTTTCAACACAGTATGTCGAAAGTGTTTTCCGAGTCCTCAGTATCAGTGTATGAAAATGCTCAGAAAATTACTCCTGTAAGGAAAACTGCCACATGCCGGTTTGGTGACGGCCATTATGATTGTCACTCAGGAATGGGGCCGTTTCATGTTCTTCTCTCCACGACCAGGTTTTGTCTCTTATCTTGCAGGGCTCAGTCAGTGATATTGATTGTTTTCAGAAAGGGCAGGCATCAAGGCTGGATATTTATAGATTCTACTCACTCACTGCACACGACACGGAAGGGAAATCCCCACACGCGCCGAGGGGAGTGAAAAAGCCGACAAAGAGCTGCAGCGAGTCAGTCGAGCTGTGCGAGTGCGGTCGGCGGAGATGGCTGACTGACTTGGCAAACTTCTACCATATAAATTGGGTCAGTTGCTGTTACGTAGTAGTAGGTTTCCCTGTTAGCCCACCGCCAGGGCGAAATATGTGCTCCGATCATGATGGTGTGTGCGTGCGTGCAAGTCTCTCTGTGTGTGTGTGTGTGTGTGTGTGTGTGTGTGAGGAGAGAGAGAGAGAGAGAGAGAGAGAGAGAGAGAGAGATTTATACTTAACATTTGAAGATGAACATTCGAAAAGTGCTTTTCTTTCACAACCATATGTACGAAAATAATGGTAGCAGAAGTAGGCCTAAGCCAAAGTGTCGGCAGATGAAAGTGTCGTAACACGGCCGTAGCACTCGGAAATTCTTCTAGGAAATACTGTTTTGCTTTTGCTTTTATTCATGCGTTACGTTGTCAGAAACAACTTTACATTGATCAGTGTTCGCTCAACTAAACAACAACAACAACAACAACAACAACAAATGCATCAACAAATATGTGTAGAATAAAAACGGTCAAATCCTTCCTGCTGTGTCGACAAAAGCCGTTATCCTTCTTCCTGTGGAAATATGTAGATAGAAAAATAAGTCCCAAAAATTGTTTTTTTTTTCCCACAGGAATGATGTCACTTTTGTGACCCCCCACCCCTCAAAGTATACTGCAGAAAATTTTTCGAAAAACGAAAGTGACAAAACAGCATTGACTTCTGCAGAGAACCTGACTTTTCTGTAGAAAAATTGACTTTTCTGCAGAAAACACTGGTGCGGGATGACAGAATAGCAGTTTTCGTTTTTGCAGAACAAAACCAAACCAAAACAACAACAACAACACACAATTTCCTGTGCCACGTTTCTTGCTGAGACATTTTTGCGTTCGGACCAAAGAACAAAAAGTAAATAATTCCCAAAAACTCTTGAATATTTGGGCTCATGACTGGCTACCACACCACACACTTGTCTCGCGGGTTCATGTAGCTGCCACTGGGACAGTTAAAGGCCCGCGCGAAGTCCTTGTTATTTTGAAGTGTGCCTGTGACGCGGTAGCGGGGCTGACTGTGGACGTCAGTGTGAAGCCTGCAGTAACGGATCTTGGCGTTGTCTGTATTACACCAGAGCTGGGCGAACGACAGAAAGAAGATCTGGTCCTGTGACATGGACCACAGGCCGGGAAGGTGTTTAGCTTGCCCTGGGGAGTCCTGCAGACAAAAGAAGGACTGGTCTTCATTGACTATGGCGTTAACGGCACATACCACGCGCGGACAGAGAGAGAGAGAGAGAGAGAGAGAGAGAGAGAGAGAGAGAGAGTTATTTCGGGGTTAACACCGCACAAGCAACAACTACTATTTCGCGGCTAATTAGACACTTCTTCGCCAGATTAAAATAAAAAGAGAGGCAATAAAACAAGATGTAAATACATGTATATAATTTATCTGCTCTAAATGATGAACACGAGAGAGAGAGAGAGAGAGAGAGAGAGAGAATGACAATGACAAAGATATGTATTCAGTGAGAGAGAGATTCCAACTTGTCACACACACACACACACACACACACACACACCAGAGGGACTGCTCTTCATTGACTCTAAGGCACATACTGACGACGTTCTGAAAGCAGAGAGAAAGAGACATACAGACAGAGAGAGAGAGTTTGTCAATGTAGTGATACTCTGTGTGGATTTTTTCGGCTTCTAATATATAGATGAAATACTGCGATCTGTGGGACGCTCGTTCTTCCAATGCTTCCCCCCACTAGAATCCCCGGCCACAACGAGGTCCTGTTCACCTTGAGCAGTTTCCTGAAAGCTGAGTAGGCGGCGGCGATTCCGCCATTGTCAGCAATGTTCTCGTCTAGGGTCTGATTGCCATTTATGTACATGTTCAGCTCCTTGTCCTGCAATAAACCAGAACAGGTACTCCCAGCTCCACAAATTTAAATAATAATAGTTATAATAATAATCCTTTGTCGATCTCTTCTTCAGAATGGGACGGCAGTCGTCCTCACGTATGCAGTGGTCCTTTGGGGCGCCTTCTGGTCGCTGTAGTGTTTGTCCCTCATGGGTGTTGGCTCTGGCCATGTGAAGCAAATAAAAGCGACACAAAAGGGACAGAAACCACTTAACTTTCACAAAGGACGGCACGGGTAAACGTTTCGGCTTTCGCCTTCCTCAGGACACAGACAAATGGGACATAACTTCAACAAACAACCAAAAGGTAACTCTGCGGACGTACTGACATACACGGCGCGGGAAAAAAAATGAAACGGTGGGCGAGAAAAAGACCAGAAAACATTGTGGTGTCGTGATATTTTTACTAGTGTTTTCTGGTCCTTTCCTCGCCCATATTTTCTCGCCCACCGTTTCATTTTTTTCTCCCGCGCCGTGTATGTCAGTACGTCCGCAGAGTTACCTTTTGTTTGTTTGTTGAAGTTATGTCCCATTTGTTTGTGTCCCGAGGAAGGCGAAAGCCGAAACGTTGACCCGTTCCGTCCTTTGTGAAAGTTAAGTGGTTTCTATCCCTTTTATGTCGCTTTTATTTGCTTAACGTGTAACCACTTCCCAGTCATTACCGTTTCCTTTTCTATCTGGCCATGTGGTTCGTCCGGGACCATCGTGCAGTGGGCAGTTATGGAGTAGGTGTTCTGTGGTTATCAGCAATGTGTCACAACGGCACATCTCCGACTGGCTAATTTTCAGTGTGTTGTACATGTGGGCATTTAGCCTATAATGCCCTGTTTTCAGTCTGAAGAGAGTGGGTGGGTGGGTGTTTGGGGGTTTAACGTCCTTTTCCACCACATAGGGTGATATCAAAGACGGGGCAACGATGAAAAAGCCAGCACAAATATTTGGCCCCAGCCGTGATCGAACTCACGACCCGAGCATTAGAAGTCCAACGCTCTACCATTCGACCACCCCGGCTCCCCAGTCTGAAGAGAACAATCTGATCAGACCTGTTGAGATTGTGGTAAATGTCACTTTGCCCTGGTCTTATATAAATGTACCTTGTAACGCCCATACTGGTGAACCAAGCACTTCGCCCTGGCCTCAAACGCGAGGATGTCGGGGTCGTCCCACCACTGCTTCAAGTTGCCATCAGCGTCATACCTGCGTCCATCGGCGTCGAAGCCGTGCGTCAGCTCATGACCGACAATGAAGCCCAGCGCACCGTAGTTGATGGCGGCAGAGGCGGACATGGTAAACTTAGGGGGCTGCGGGTCACATAAACATATTGAAATGAGGCAGGTTAGGCAGTAAGATGGTAGGTTCTATCATGAACATGAATCTCACTTGTTTTGCTCGAATTTTGTTAAGTTCCTGAAAGGACACCTGACACCAGTTTTTTGATTTTGGTGAAAGAGGCGTGTTTGGTGAGCTGAAAAAATGGCAGGTTTGCATTGCTGGGTGGCCTACTTTACCTATATGTCCTTGAACAAGAGAGTGCATAGCTTCCGGCTGTTTCCGTGTTGGGATAATCAAGGACACAGTATCAGCAGGGAAGGATGGAGGGTTTGGGAGTTTAACGCCCTTTTCCACCACGTATAGGTGATATCAAAGACGGGACAACGAGAAAACGACCAGCGCAAACAGTTGGCCCCAGCCGGGAGTATAAATAGACAGGGTAAGTTACGTCAGCAGGTTTTTGTTGTTGTTGTTGTTTCATTGCATGTTGTTAGTAGATATGTTTTGCCACTGGAAACACTTGTTTGGTTTTGAAAAAAAAAAAACCCTCATGTGCCAGTCTAGAATTTGTTAGGCCACAATGTGTAAATCATAAAAGGACTCTAACCTGGATAATGCCGGCAGGAATGATGATGCTTGCGGCACTAGGCGAGTAGAAGGCGTTCACAGTGGCTGCAGAATAAGGCCAGTCTGCGTCGTCTGTGGGTTTTCGAAGCTTCGACATCATGTTGAAGTCCGCCCTTCCCAGGATTGCTAAATAGCTGTGGAAAAAGTCGTCCGTTGTGATGTTAACGCCTCGGTAGATCTCGTTCAGGGCGGTGTCGTTGCGGTATTTTGCCGGCGACCCAGCCTGGATGTTCAGTTTCCTTATCTTTTCTATGGCCTTCGCTTTTGTCTTGTCCGAGATCCAGGTTTTGGCCAGTAGTATCTCCTTGAAAGCGTGCACGATTCTCTCGATCATGCTTTTCACGGCTACCCTGGACTTGGCCGAGAACTTGCTTGTGTAATACATCCGGCCCAGGGAATGGGGCAGGAGGCTTGTGGTGGCATCTATACAGGTCGGGAACCGCTCAAAGCCTGGTGACCCGCCGCTCTTCTTTGCTTGGAAAGCCTGGACCAATCCGGCTGGTCGGCGGGAGAGGAGAGGAGAGAAGGCGTAGATGGCTGTCCACCCGCAATACTCCTGGATGATTGAGAGCCCGGTTTCTTTCAGCAAGGGGAAGAGGTTGTCGAAGTAAGACACAGCCGTCAGCGCCACCACCTTGTCTTCCTCGATGTTCACGTGCCTGACACCGGCTACACTGAATGACGCACGAATGAAGTCCAGCCAGCTGAAGTCCGTGTACCTCGAAAACACAAAAAGAAAAATAAATAGCTTCTGTTTGGGATGACAAGTAATGAGCAGGAAAAGAAGATGTAGAGGCAGGAGATCTAGACGAAGCAGGAGCAGACGCAGTAGCAGAAGACGAAGAAGCACAGATGACGAAGAAGAAGCAGAAGAAAGAAAAAGAGGAAGGGGTAGGGGTGGGGGGTGACTTTAACGTCCTTTCCCACCACATAAGGGTGATATCAAAGACGAGGCAACGAGAAAAAGGCCAGCACAAATATTTGGCCCCACTCGGGATTCGAACTCACGACCCGAGTATTGACAGTAAAAAACTCCGCCATTCGGCTTTCTTGTTCCTCACTAGAAGAATGAGACGATGAAGAAGCAGAAGATGTAACAGGATCAGAAGTTTAAAAAAAAAGTCAAAAGAGCACAGGAATACGAAGTAGGAATGGAGGAGAAACACAGATAAAAAGAAGAAAACGATGTAGACACACAAGAAAAGAAAACAAAGAAGAAGAAGAGGGTGGGTGGGTGGGTGTTTGGGAGTTTAACGTCCTTTTCCACCACACACGTAAAGAAGAAGAAGAAGTGGCAGAAGAGGAAACAAGAGAAGAAGTAGAGGAAGAAGTAGAGGAAGAAGTAGAGGAAGAAGTAGAGGAAGAAGTAGAGGAAGAAGCAGGAAAAGAAGTGGACAGTTGTTTCCTTTATTCTCCTCTGCTCTGATTTTGGTTCATTTTGTTTGTTTACTTGTGCTGTATCCTGTTACTGTTCCATGAAGACCACGTTACACCGTAACCTGCAGCAAAACAGCTCAGTTACCTTTGATGCAAGTCACGGATGGTAAATTTCTTGAAGATCGTCCCGAAATCGGCAAGCTCCCCAGGCGTCAGTGTAATATTAGCCAGCTTCCTCTCAAACGCTATCACTCTTTTAGCGCTGGCTTGGGCAGTGGCTAGTGGAGTACTGGGGTTGAGGACTCTCAACAGCTTGACATACAGCTCAGTGTAGTCGCGCGTGAGGTTTTCAGACTTTGCATCCAGGTAGAAGTGGCGGGCGAGGTTCATGGTCGGCTGTCCAATGGTGATGATGTACTTCGTGGAATCCTTCAGATCCTTTGCCACGTACAGTTCAACCAGGGGCTGTAGGTATACTCCCCGCATCTGTAATGGTCAGGAAATGTTGCTTGACTGACGGATGGATGAGTGGATGGGTGAATTGGTGGATGGATGTGTTGATGGGTGGATGGACGGATGGGTGAACGGGTAGGCTGGTGGATGAACGAATTGTGAGTGGAATACTTAATTGAATGGGTGGCTTGATGGGTAGGTGAGTCTATGGGTGGGTGGGTGGGTGGACTGGACAGATAGAGATCTCTTGGTGAATACGCAGATACATCAATACATGTGTGGGTAGATCGATGCATTGGTGGATTAGTAAAGGGGTGGGTTCACGGATTGTTGAAGGGTAGATAGATGGATGTGTATGAGTGAATATGCAGATGAACGGATGGATGGATGGATGCGTGGGCGAGTAGATGGACTTAAGAAATGACTATGTGTGATTTATTATTATTATTTATCATAATTATGGTGGCTGACGTTTACTGTAGGGTCGTGTGTGTGTCTATGTGTGTGTGTGGGAGGGGGAGGGGGGGGGGGGATCCTATAGCAAAAAGGTGGGCACACCCTCTGGCCTTTTGCCCGTGTGACACAACCTTGATTAGAATTGTGGTAAGTGATGATGACGATGGTGGTGGTGGTGGTGGTGGTTTTGGTAGATCACCCCTGATGGGCACATCTGGCCTCCTGCTGACAGCCTCATTCTTCCACAGTTGTTCTAAGATCCTTTTCAGCGGCTCCACGCCCTTCTTCTCGATCTCAGACAAGTTCATGCAAGCCTGATAAAAGGTCTTCGTCTGTTTGACGGCGTCCAGATCACCTTTTCTTATGGGCGTCCTCAGCAGGGAATATAGCGCCAAGGTCAACTGCCTTCTAGCGGATGTCCAGCTGCTTGACTGGGATAACAGGGAAACTGTGCCAGACCTCCCGCACGCGTAATCGTAGAAGTTGACGCACGGGTCGACTGAATGGTTCACCTGCAGCCTGGCGTACAAAGCTCTGGTGAGGATTTCCTCGTTGTCCAGGTCTTCCTCGCTGACGCCTCCAAGCAGGACACCGCTGTACGGCCTCTGGGCGTTGAACACGGCGTAGTATATCACGAGGCCGATCAGCACGATTACTGTAAGGAGCCAGACGACGCACCAGCCGCGAGGAACATTACCCATCACTCCCATTTTTTTTCAGACAGAGCTCCTGACGAAATCGTGAGGTGTGGAAAACGACCTCTCTCTTCTTTCTTTTGTGTGGAAAAGAACGACTATTTTCATCCTTGCTGCGCTCTGCCGATGTCCATGCCGGGTATTTTGGCCAGATCGAGCAGGCAGCAAAGAACAGTCGTTTTCATCCAAACATGGAGCGCGAGCGAGTCAGGAGAAAACGTCAGATGTTACGTTCAAGAGATACAGACGCGCGCACTGAATCATAATCTCTTACGCAACTGTTTTATCTTACTGTGTCATCATCATCTATATTCATTGTCGTTTTAATTTTTCTAGCGTTTACCTGATGCTCCCTGCAAGAATTGACTCATAGCACTGGATTCTCTCTGGTTTTCCTATTTGTGCTGGCTTTTTCATCGTTGCTCCGTCTTTGATATCGCCCGTATGTGGTGGAAAAGGACGTTAAACACCCAAACACCCACCCACCCCTCTCTGTTTTTCCTTATACACCTTGTTTTCAGCTCTGTGGGGTGGGGGTGGGGTGGGGGTGGGGGGAGTAAATGTGTTTGCGTGCGTGTGTGTGTGGGGGGGGGGTGGGATGGGTTAAGAGTGTGTGTGTGTGTGTGTGTGTGTGTGTGTGTGTGTGTGTGTGTGTGTGTGTGTGTGTATACAACCGCACTCAAGGAAAGAGCGATATCAAGAGATGCTACCACTTGAGTTCAGTAGTTAAGTATCGCTGTCTCTAGGACATACGGAAGGAAATAGGGGGCGACTGCCATATGTGTACCGAAACAATCCGAAACACACTGCAAGGCTGTCCCTCACCCTGACAGTCACGATGAGTTGAATCTGTGACCATGAATGTACATGCACGGTGTTTATTTCTCCTCTTGCTCTGGACTCTCTCAGCGGACGGCACTTCTGCAGAACCATGTAAGAAATGTTAAGTTTTGATGTACTGATAAGATCACAATGACACTGGAATGATGAGAATGAAGCAGGAAGTTTTTTGTTTTGGTTTTCTCAAGATGATCAAGTCAGGGTGATTACTGTAGCCTGTCTAGACTTTGCAGTCTGTCTCTGTTGACCTCTCTCGGCTTTGCTTGGTTTGTTTGTTGGTTAGTTGTTTGGTTTAGAAATTAACGTTCTTTTCCACTACAGTAGTGTGATCTCATAGACTAGGGATCGAGGAAAAAGCCATCACGTGTGAGGAGAGCGGGGGGGGGGGGGGGGGGGGGGGGGGGGGGGGGGCAGCCAGAGATTCTGACTCACGACACGGCATCGGAAGCTTAAACGTTGAAGCAGTTCCGCTCCCCTCTTAATCAGCGTTTTAAAGTGTCGTTCGTTGACTTGTTTCCTGAATGATTTATTTTATTGCCGTTGTTGTTGTTTCGTTTTGTTCTTTCCAAAGAGAGCTTAGATTAGACAAACATTTCGCAAAAATGCGTTTCAATATCACAAGCCCTTCTAGGGCTTGATTTTTGGAGCAAAATATAGTGATCCGCTCGACAGTTTGTTCCGACGAATTTAATCCAATTACTCAGGAGTCAAAAGATCCTTTGTGTAACTTTTCAAAGCCTGATTTACCTGATTAAACTCTTGCTTAATAAGCTTGATGATTTATTGATTGATTGATTTAATTGATTGAATGATTGATTTAATTGACTGATTGATTGACAAAATGTTTGATTAATGTGATTAATTTGTAAATTGATCAATGTGTGAACTAATTAATTAGTGAACATATTATTTTGCAAACTGATTAAATTGTGAATTGGCTTTTTTGTTATTATATGAATTTGTAGACAGATAATGTGTCAATTAATCAATGTGTAATTTGATTTCGTTTTTATTTCATTAATCGTGATTTGACAAATTTGTTAATTGGTGTATTCGCTGATTTAGTGAATTTTTAATTTTACATTTTAAATTTCCTTCAGGTGCCGTCTTCGAGTTTCCAAATGTCACCAACTCCATTCTGACAGCACAGGTCAACTCTACCATCGACCTTCCCTTCACAATCAAGCCAGGGCCAAACTGTCACCTCAGTAATGAAGTCACTATCAGAGTGAGAATGAGGGAAGGAGACAAGTACGGAGATTTCTGCAGCATCAGGCAGTCCCTGGGGTCATGTCACATCCCTCTACAAGAGAATGGGTGTGGATGTAGAAGTGGAAGGAACTTGTACCGGCTGAAGAAGACTGCGGACCGGATCGACAGTACTCAGTGGTTGTTTACTACTGATGATGGGATGGTGCAGAACAAGGAACTCACCTTTAACATCTTGTGTAAGTCTTTGACTGTATTTCTGTGGCTCTGTCTGTTCGGGCGTCCCTAACCCCGTCACACACACACACACACACACACACACACACACACACACACACACACACACACACACACACAACACAACACAACACACATCCTGTCTACCGAACGAAAGAAGAGAAGTTGTAGATTACTGCATGTATGGTATGTAGTTATTGTATTGCTATGACAAAGCTTTTCTATGATTTACAGACCCAGCGACTGTGGAAAGCCTCACGATAAACTCGGGTCGGTTGGACGGACAGTCGCAAGTAGTGGAACCTGGTAGCTCAGCGCATGTAGCTTGTCGCTGGCAGAACGGAAACCCACCAACCACAGCGGCTCATCTCTTGGACAAAAATGGAATGGAGCTTGAAGGCAGCTTCTACGGCAAAGGAACCTCGGTCCACTACAAACTGCCAAAAGTGAGATGTCAGGACGCTGGCCTCATTCGCTGTGAGGCACCAGGGGCTAGCCACAACAAAACAGCCACGCTGCTGGTCAAATGTATGTGCACACATCATGCGCTTTTCTTGATGCACTATGCTCTTGTATTTCTGTATTTCGCGCATCTTCTTATTACTATTGATGATGATGATAATGGTGTGTGTGTGTGTGTGTGTGTGTGTGTGTGTGTGTGTGTGTGTGTGTGTGTGTGTGTGTGTGTGTGTGTAAGAGAGAGAGAGAGAGAGAGAGAGAGAGAGATGTGATGTGATGTGATGTGGAAATGGTGATTTCTTTATTTTATGTTTATGTCACCTGCGGACTGTTTGGGACGTTAAACTACTCCACTTTTCATGGTGTTCTGTGCAGATACTGTTTCAAGAACGTGTTTTAACATATGATATTAGCATAAACACTTGGTGTTTTCCTCCTGTTAAACCTGGCGACGACTATTAATTTTTAGATGGACCAGGGCAGGGGCAAAGATTTAACTTGCGTTCGGATACAATACTAAAACAAACTGAACCTTAGTGACCGTGCTATATTTTCTTTTCTCCTCTCCATATGTCTGTCTCGTTTCTTGTTTCAGGTCTGCCAGAGTTTCCTGAAGAAGCCGGAAGAAAGAGGGTTGTGAGGCCAGGTCATACAGAGATAGACTTCCCGGTTCGAACCTACACAAACAATATCAGTCAATGCCGCCTGACTAAGAGGACGTCAGAGGAGGCTGACACCACGGACAGTCCGCCAACGACTTCTGTTCGTCAGAGGTTAGTGTAACTGTGGATTTTCCTTAAAAGGAAGTTTCATTTTCCGTGTTTTTGCAAGCAAATGTTCTTAATATAATCACGGTTTCCTGCATTTGATTCGAAGCAGTTTCAGCAGCCTCCCCCCCCCCCCCCATCTCTTTCCCCCCTTCTTTTGTGTTTCACTAACCCCCCCCCCCCCCCCCCCCCTGCCGTCCCTCTAACACAAACAGACCCACAACCCACAAAGTGACAACCCACATACACGACAACAGCCTCGTTTCTTTTCCTAATGTATGATATTGCATAATTAAAATCCAGCGGATGGTTTTTGTGAGCTGGACAGTATCACACATTCATAGATCAAACTGGGTTTTAATCGCTAATTCTGAGACAATGCAGTTCTATCTTGTGTTCCTCAAAAATGACACCTAAAGACAAACAGAGACAAGAGAGCTTAAAATTATCTTTAAAAAGCTCGGTGGTGCAGTATATGCTATGGTTATTATGTTATTCGAAATACTAGTCTTACATTGCATTAATAATGTTGTGTTTTTGTGTTTGTGTGTGTGTGTGTGTGTGTGTGTGGGGGGGGGGGGGGTATCTTAAAAGCGGGTCGCTGTAAACAATAGTACTTTTGTTTGCAGCGACTGTAAGCTGACCGGCACCCCGCCTGACCTGACGCTGACTGTCCGGCTGGACAATGTGAGGAAAGAGGACGAGGGACAGTGGCGGCTGGTACTCGCCAATGACGCGGGCACTGGACACGTGGACTTTAATCTCATCCTTGACACGGGTATTTTCCTTCCCTGAAACTTTTGGAGGCAACAATAAATGATCGGATATGTGATGAAATGAACACCGGAATTACTTCCTTCTGTCATGGTTTTATTACCGTCTGGCCTGTTAGTGTCAGCTTACTAAATATATAAATAGATAAACAATAACACCATTAGATATTAATAAGTAAAATAATAAGAACATAAGACTAATAAGAAATATAAAAATACAAACTAATGAGTAATATAAGAAAATGAAATCTGATATAAGAATAAAATTATATGAAAATTGATAGAGAAACAAATGAGAAGAATATGACCCCCCCCCCCCCCCCCCAAAAAAAAAAAAAAAAAAAAGTATCAAAGGGATTAACATTTCGATTCACGAACAGTCTCTTGGGAATTTGATTTCATTTTGTAAGTCTTATGTAACGTATCAAATGACTCGTAACATTATTGTCGTGTGTCAAGCGGTTGAAATAAAATATTGATGCAAACAGCGATAAAAAGAAAGAAAGAGTAAGCCATTACTGATTTAACAAAGGGAATGAAACCGGCCATTGGACGCTGCAAGGGAAATCGGAAGGTGTACTATTCGCTGCTGATATCACTTCTTGCGAAGTTTGTGATTTATTTTCTTACTGAGTTCCTGTATTGCAGGAAGCACACTATAATCATTCACACAAAGAACATTCTGACTCAAAAAGGAAAAAAAAAATATTTATTTATTTATTTATTTATTTATTTATTTTCCAGGTGACGGGAAGGGTGCCAAGACCACTCCAACTGAAGATGTTTTTACCGACGATCCACAAATGACACAAGCGGACACCTTCACAAAGACTGCACCTGTAACTCTCCTGTCAGAAAGAGGAACGAGCGACAATGACGGCAATGCCTCTGTCGGCGGGTTAGTTATCGGCCTTGTTGTTATTGGAGGTTTTCTTCTTATCGTCGTCGTTGCCGTCGTCGTCGTCTTCGTTTGCAAGAAGAAAGGTAAATAGATTTTTTTCCTTCTCTCTCTCTCTCTCTCTCTCTCTCTCTCTCACACACGTTTTAAAAGACTTTTGCAGACAAAGGTTATCCAATAATGACGTTTTCACTATCCCTCCTATAGCTGTACACGAAGTTGGCAGGTACATATCTAGTCTTAGCAATAAATCGTCGTCTGGTCTTGACGGCATTAATCACTCCATCCTACGCCTCTCTGAACCATACATAGTGGAATCCTTGACATACCTGTATAATTTGTGTATCAAAAATTGTATCTTCCCGTCAGCTTTAAAAAGGTCAAAACTTATTCCGATTCCGAAAACAAAAGATACATCTGACCTGAATAATTACCGTCCCATCTCTCTTCTTTCGGTCCTATCAAAACCACTTGAAAAACATGTTCACAAACATCTTTTACAATACTTAGAGGACAGATCACTTCTGCATGGTTTTCAGTCGGGTTTCCGACCTCAACATTCCTGTCATACGGCTCTAGCTCGTATAATAAGCACCTGGCTATGTGAAATTAATGAAAGTAAGATGTCTGGTGCTGTATTTCTCGACTTAAAGAAAGCTTTTGACCTCATAAACCATCAGATTTTACTTGAAAAACTTGACATATATTTAAACAATAACAGCCCAGCTGCTCTTTCATTCTTTGAATCTTATCTATGCGACAGAACACAGACTGTATATGCAAACGGTACATATTCATCTGAGGGAGTTGTGGCATGTGGTGTTCCTCAGGGGTCTGTATTAGGCCCTTTGCTATTTTGTATTTTTATCAACGATCTACCTCTATACATAGCTGATCCTAAAGTCACCTGCGACCTGTTTGCTGATAACTCTACAGTCCACTCATCGGGAACTACTTTATCTGAAATAACGAGTAGTCTGCAACAGAGTCTTAATAATGTTTCGCAGTGGTGCAACAACAATAACATGTTAGTGAATCCGTCCAAAACAAAAAGCATGCTCATAACAACACGTCAGAAACATCAGCTTCAACCATTACAACTCAACCTTAGTTATGACTCTGCGCAAATTGAGCAAGTTCGTAGCCACCGCTTGCTCGGCGTAATAGTGGATGATTCTCTAAATAGCAGCTCCACCTAGAAAACGCTGCAAAAAACGTATCTAAAAAGCTATTTTTATTGTCTAAAATAAAACCAGTTGTTGATTTACAGACGCGCAAGCTATTTTTTAATGCGTATATCCGACCAAATATAGATTGTGCGTCAACTATTTGGGACGGTTGTGGTGAACTCCATGTTAAAAAGTTAAATTCCTTGTACCGACGCGGCATTAAGCTTGTTCTTCCCGACCCCACTCTCACCACGGATGAAAGGCTCACGGTGCTAGAACTTCTACCATTAGAAAAACATTTGGCCCTCAACAAATGCCTGATGATGCATAATGTTCTGAAAGGGAAAGCCCTTTCCTACTTGTCAAAACTCTTCAGGCCCAGTGACACCCGATACAGCACCTCTAGGAACAGTCTATTTGTCCCACGTCCACGTCTAGACTTGTTCAAGTCTAGTTTCTCCTATTCTGGTGCATTCATCTGGAACATGCTACCACCTGAGGTCCGACTAATTAACAATTTCTCAAGGTTCAAAGTTCACGTGCGTCAGAATTTTCTGACTAATAAATAATTTCTCATGGTCCTCACTAACCATCGTAAAAAAAAAAAGTCTTCCCTTTACTGAGTTTCTTTAGTTCTTTAGAATTTGTTATGAGTTTTTCTCTTGTATTTTGAGTTGATAACTTCTTATTCTTTGCATAAGCATTTACACTGTAATGTTCGTGAAATGTGCTGTAAAGCGTGAAAGTGCTGGTCAGTCCGTGCGCGCACGAGTGTGTGTGTGTGTGTGTGTGTGTGTGTGTGTGTGTGTGTGTGTGTGTGTGTGTGTGTGTGTGTGTGTGTGTGTGTTCTGATGCATTTTGAGTGCTTTGTTAGTGCAGCAAGGACAGACAGTAAGAGAGACCTGTGCGTCTATTATCTCATCCTTGGAAAATAAAGTTTCAGTCGTTTGTTTACTTGTTTAGTTTCCTGGTGTATTTTCTTTCCTTTTGTTGTTCTAGTTACGAGCAGGACAGTTTGCAATACAGGAAACAAATGCCTATCAGCGCAATCCTGTAATCCTTTAAACGTTTAATCACCCCCCCCCCCCCCCCCCACTCTCTCTCTCTCTCTCTCTGACTGAGCCTAGCAGCTCCACCAAACTCATCATTTTTGTAATGGGGTGAGCTCTCGCAACACAGTCCATGGCCTGCTATCGCCAAAGGATGTTTATTTTTTCTTCTTTTTCAATTTATGTTTTGTGGTTTGTGTGTGTGTGTGTGTGTGTGTGTGTGTGTGTGTTTTAGTTGTTGTTTTTTGTTGTTGTTTTTTTTTTTGCTTTTGTTTGTTTGTTTGTTTGTTGTTGTTTGTTTTGTTTTTTGTTTTTTTTTTTGGGGGGGGGACGGAGGCAGGGGTATATTTGTTGTTGTTGTTTATCACTGTCCCCATGGTCATTAATTTTATGTGTGTGTGGAAAGTATATGGAGTTGTCATTTCTTTGTTAGAGTTGTGTCCCATTTGTTATTGTTTGTCCTGAAGGAGGAGTCTAAAGTTCGGCTGGTTTTTATTTGAAGGTCAGCAGCCCACCGAAATACAACCGGCGTCACCATTCCCTGGCCGAGCGTTACCGGAAGTGCCCGGATGCAGCGCTAGTTCGGGTGGACAGCGAGCACCAAGAACCTACAGGGAGAGTCTGGATGCACATGACTATGTGGATATTAATGACCTGGCCGCAGACATGATCCCCAAGGACGTGGCGGGTAAGGGACAATAATCTCTCTCTCTCTCTCTCTCTCTCACACACACACACACACACACACACACACACACACACACACACACACACACACACACACACACACACACACACACGCGCGCGCGCGCGCACGCACGCACGCACACACATAATATGTGTGAGGAAGGGCGAAACAATGTCTGTAAGAAAAATTGATATCCTGTCATTTCTCGATTTACCACAATTATTGGCTAAGAGTAAGGACAAATACAAGTGAATAGGTGGGTGGGTGTTTTGGAGTATAACGTCCTTTTCAACTACCTGTGGGTGATATCAAAGACGAGGCAACGAGAAAAAGGCCAGTACAAATATTTAGCAGTCGGGATTCGAATTCATGACCCGAGCATTGGAAGTCCAGCACTCTACCGTTCGGCTATCCCGGCTCCCAGAACACAGACGCGAACAGAAAACAACAAAAACACCATATTTTCTTTTTATTTTTTTATTTTTTTAACTTTCTGTATGTGTTTTGACGAGTGATATAAAACGTGTGTTAATATTAATAAATCTAAACCTTGTTAGCATATCTCAACTACATAACATAACATAGTGTTTCTTTCAGGTGCTGAAAATGACGGCTACCTGAGCCCAGCTCTCCCTCTAGGGCAGGCAGGTGAACAGAGGTCCGGGACGTATGAGCGTCCACCAGCGGCACCTGACTACACAACACCAAACGCTGCCTACGAACCGCTGCGCCACCTGTACGAGTCCTTCAGACAGTGGCGCCGAAGCAAGAGAGTCAGCCAAACCCTTGAAGAAGAGGGTTGACTGATATTATGCAGTGGGGGCTATGTCTTTTTTGCAGTAATTTTATTGTGAATTTACTTTTTTTTTATCAGTCACATCAGCACTCCCCCTAAACCCTTATTGACAAAGTCATGAGGTGTCATGGGTGCATCCTGAAAACTGACGGATTGAATTTAGGGACGTTGAAAGCGAGTGTGTGGGTGGACCTGCTCACGTAAAGATCGGCTAGGGCTTTTTTTTTGTCGTTTTACAATGATTTTATTGTATATACGTTCTTGTTCTTCTTACCTAATTGAAAACTTACCAATTACAATTAGGGACGTTTGAAGAGAGTGTGTGTGGGGAACTGCTCTCAAGAAGATCTGCTAGGGCCTTTTGTCGTTTTACCCTGATTTTATTGTATATAATGTTCTTGTTTGTTCACAATACAAATTACACAATGTGCTCAGCGCTTCCCGTAATCTCTTATTGAGAAAGTCATGAGGTGTCATAAAAATGACCAATTGAAATTAGGGACGTTTGAATAGAATGTGTGTGTGGAACTGCTCTCAAGAAGATCGGCTAGGGCCTTTTTTGGCGTTTTACGCTAATTTTATTGTATATAATCATGTGCTTGTTCGTCCACAATACAGATTACACAATTTAATTTTCTCAGCGCTTCCCTAAATCTCTTATTGACAAAGTCATGAGGTGTCATGAAAACTGACGATTTGAAGTTACGGACGTTTGAAGAGAATGTGTGTGTGGAACTGCTTTCAAAAAGATCGGCTAGGGCTTTTTTGTCGTTTTACAATGATTTTATTGTATATAATTATGTTCTTGTTTGTTCACAATACAAATTACACAATTTTCTCAGCGCTTCCATAAATCTCTTATTGACAAAGTCATGAGTGGGTGGGTGGGTGTTTGGGGGTTTAACGTCCTTTTCCACCACATAGGGTGATATCAAAGACGGGGCAACGATGAAAAAGCCAGCACACATATTTGGCCCCAGCCGGGATCGAACTCACGACCCGAGCATTAGAAGTCCAACGCTCTACCATTCGACCACCCCAGCTCCCCGACAAAGTCATGAGGTGTCATAAAAATGACCAATTGAAATTAGGGACGTTTGAATAGAATGTGGTGGTGGAAGTGACTCCACGAACCTGACAGGGCCTTTTTGTCGTTTTACAATGATCTTATTGTATATAATTATGTTCTTGTTCGTTTACAATACAAATTACACAATTTTCTCAGCGCTTCCCCAAATTTCTTATTGACAAAGTCATGAGGTGTCATGAAAACAGACGATTTGAAGTTACGGACGTTTGTATAGAATGTGTGGGTGGAACTGCTTTCAAGAAGATCGGCTAGGGACTTTTTTGTCGTTTTACAATGATTTTATTGTATATAATTATGTGCTTGTTCGTTCACAATACAAATTACACAATTTTCTCAGCGCTTCCCTAAATCTCTTATTGACAAAGTCATGAGGTGTCATAAAAATGACCAATTGAAATTAGGGACGTTTGAATAGAATGTGTGGGTGAAAGTGACTCCACGAACCTGACAGGGCCTGTTTGTTGTTTTACAATGATCTTATTGTACATAATTATGTTCTTGTTCGTTCATAATACAAATTACACAATTTGCTCAGCGCTTCTCCAAATCTCTTATTGACAAAGTCATGAGGTGTCATGAAAACTGACGAATCGAACTTAGGGACGTTTGAAGAGAATGTGTCGATGAAACTGCTTTCAAAAAGATCGGCTAGGGCCTTTTGTCGTTTTACTCTGATTTTATTGTATATAGTAATGTTCTTGTTCGATCACAATACAAATTACACAATTTGTTCAGTGCTTCCCCAAATCTCTTGATGACTAAGTCGTGAAATTTCATTGATGCATTATGATTTCTGACAAAGTTGCGGCCGTTTCATTGAAAGTGTTGGTACAGTTGCACCAACAACAATTAGGATTAAAATAGAAATGTCTGTTTACAATGTTTTTATTGCTTGTTTACCTGTTTGTTCAATGGATTCTTTTCAATGAAAATTACATGATTCTTGCTTACCATTAATTTTGTCGAACACATTGTTTGACAAAATCATAAACTCTCATGGATATATCATGAAAAGTGACGTCTGAGTGAAAGTGTCGGCTTAATGGCAACCACGGTGAATTAATGGCGAAGGTGAACGCTTTGGATGGGCAACGGGTATACGTGTAGGAAATATACAGCACCCAGGGTCGGGCTACATGTAAACGTGTAATGCTTAGGTTCCAATTTTCCATACCGATCCACGTTTTCCTACCCAAACTATATTAAGAGGTCTTTCCCTTCACCTGATTCGTTTCACTTTCTGTTAACAGTAAAATTGCGATTTTAAAAGTTAGTGGATCAGTACTTCACTTTCGTACGGAATCATAGTGACATTTCTCCCATTGTCAGGTGGCATCTGTTTACTTGGCGCTGGAAAAAAAATGGAATCTTTCTCTAGAATGAAAGCAATGACAAACTGCTGACGTTAGCTTTGAAATAAAGGTCCGCACATTGCGGGGAGCCAGGATAGCCGAATGGTAGAGCGTTGGACTCCCAATGCTCGGGGCGTGAGTTCGAATCCCGGCTGGGGCCACGTATTTGTGCTGGCCTTTTCCTCGTTGCCCCGTCTTTGATATTACCCATACGTGGTGGAAAAGGACGTTAAACTCCCAAACACCCCCCCCCCCCCCGGGTACAGTGCACAAACATGCCGGAAGAAGCAGGGTGGTGGAAGCCCCGCGGATTTATTTGTTGTTGTTGTTGTTGTTGTTGTTGTTTTAATTTAAATTAAATTATTAATGCGTTTATTATTATTATTATTATTATTATTATTATTATTATTATTGTTGTTGTTGTTGTTTCTTTGTTTTAATTTATCGTCTCTATCACCATTTTGAAAAAAACATGTCTGAAACTTTCACATCCTCCGATTCAAACCTCGAGTAAGTATAGTTTTCCTTTTCTTTTTCCTGTTCCTTCTAAACGAACAAAAACAAGGGCAAAATAGTGAAAACTGCTCAAACTTGAGAATTTTGTAATCGGATTTTTTTTTATTTGTTTGTTGTTGGTGATCAGAGACTTTTGACAGATTTTTGTTGTGACATTTTCAGTGTACATTACCTTTTTTTTTTGTTTTTGTTTTACCGATAACTAGGTCATAGAAGAGCATGGGGAGAGAAATTACTGTCGCTCCCTACAAAACTAGAGATTATCCATTTCCTTGGTGTATCTTGCCTGTCACACACACACACACACACACACACACACACACACACACACACACACACACACACACACACACACACATTGGCACACAAGTTTCATTATCTAGACTTTACAATCGCAAAATTTATTTACACTGTCAAAATTGTGGAAAGCAGGAAGCGACAAAGGCAATGGTGAAACTGATGTTTATCAAATCATCAGCAAAAAAACCTCATTAAAGTTTCCAAATTTGCTGTTCTTGCATTTGTTGTTGCATTTTTTTTTGTATAATTGTGTGTGTGTGTGTGTGTGTGTGTGTGTGTGTGTGTGTGTGTGTGTGTGTGTGTGTGTGTGTGTGTGTGTGTGATGTTGTTATTCCTCTGTGGTTTCTGCTTACATTTTTTTTTTTTTTTTTTTTTTGGGGGGGGGGGGGAGCGTGATCTGTTATAAACAAGGAAACGCTTTATTGAGCATCCGAACTACAGATAAGTCAAATTCGTGGCATTCAAAACGATGTGGTCGATTCGTTATAGGCCATTGGCCCTTTCAAATTAACAGAGTTGTGGAAAAGGAATGTACAACATTGCCAAAATAGTCAAAAGGTACAACAGGGTTGTCGTTCACACCGCGCCATGGCAGTCCGTTTCTGGAAAAGTCAGTTGGTAGATATATATGTACACGTAAGTCCGTAATGTATATCACCATCCGATAGAGTCTACATGACCAGAGCATCGAGCCGGGAGACGGTGGGGTTCACTACACCACTGTCAAGATACAGTCACAGCAGGCAGCGACTGAAAACAACGTAGGTTTTCTCCACGTTTCCCGGAAGGATTCTCACGAGTTTTGTCACGCTTGTTAAATCACTGTCAAGTTCGTGGAAATAATCGTCACAGTTTGGAACGTCCACTTGTTGCCGTCTGTAGAGACATAAAGTCGCATTATTTGTACAGCAAAAAAATTTGGTAAACAGTGAACAGGATTTCACCTTCTTCTATTCTATTCTATTCTAGACCATTCTAGACCAAACAAGTTTTCCGAAAAGCGAGACTCTCTTACAGCGTTTCGGTCACTTGCTGAGTAGAAGAGATTCGGGTCGTTTGATTTTCGTTCACACAGCCAGCAGACATTGGACGCGCTCCGTGTATTTCGCGCGTACACAGGCGCTACTGTCCCGAAACACAAGTCGTCATGTTTGAAGCCAAGAAATATTCTCATAGCAGTGGGGGAGGGGGGGAGGGGGAGAGGAGTGGAATTTCCGTTAAGAGGGTGAATGGGGTGGAGTAGAGATTATTGAGCTGTTAACGCCAGGCTCTAGTTTCTTCTTTTCTTCTTCTTCTCTTTTCTTCTAGTATTTCTTCTGCATTTTTTTCTATCTTTGTCCCATTTCGTGTCCACAGCGAATCGCTGTAAACGATGTAGCTATTATTATTGTGAAAATACTGTGGTAAAGTTTGGTTGAATATCCTGTAAAAGTTTGTACATTTTAGAGGGGATCTTCAGTACGAAGCCTGCTCGTGGGACCTATCAGGGGCTGGTAGGAGAAGAGGTGGCAAAGGGGTGTGTATGTGTGTGTGTGTGGGGGGGGGGGGGAGGGAGATACGGGGGGGGGGAGGGATACTAGTCGAGCCAGGAAGGGCACTTCACAGGAAGGTTTGCCGACACTAACAGCTGAATTGCAGCTGCCAAACAATCTCTCAGTTTCTGAGTATTCGTCTGACCCTCAGCACCAGGTTATCGTACACGTGACGTAGTGGTTCATACAGAGGGTTGAGGTGAGTCTAGTCTCTTTTAAACACAGCGATACTGAAGTGAAAGCCTTTAACAATGGGAATCTCTCTCTCTCTCTCTCTCTCTCTCTCTCTTCAGCCTCTTCAAATATCTATTGGCCAACAAATAACAAACAATCATAAAAATAGGTACCACACGTTCACATAAATATGGACATACTAGTTCATACATGCGATAATATTGTGTGTGTGTGTGGGGGGGGGGGGGATTCAGACGACTTTCTGCCAAGTCGTTTTGATATTTCATGCAACGGCTAAACTGAGTTCTCTGTTGGGTGGGATGAGGGAGAGAGCAGGGAGAGGGGGAGGGGGGGGGGGCAAGACCATGGCTACTCTTGCCCCCCCCACCCCCTGCTTGGGTACAGGGGGGGGGGGGGGCAGCTGCCCCCCCTGCCCGCCCGGTTCCGGCGCCCCTGTGTGTGTGTGTGTGTGTGTGTGTGTGTGTGTGTGTGTGTGTGTGTGTGTGTATTCATCATTGCACACCATACTCGCTTTCGTTTTTGATTTGTTTAAATTCATAAATTATGTTGCTTTTGGAACTGATAAGGTACAGTCTTACACACACACACACACACACACACACACACACACACACACACACACACACACACGCACGCACACACACACACACACACACACACACACACACACACACACACACACACACACACACACACACACACACACACACGATTCTTAAATCGGAGTGACTATCAAAACACTGGTTTTATTCACGGCACGGTTGAAACCAAAATAGTTACATGTACCAACAGGAAATGTAATCTTAGCGACAATTGCATACACAGACACATTACGAACATTTTTTGCAAGCAGCCAGCCAAGCAGATTGGCTTTCACTAAGAACTGGTCATCTAGATTTAATCAGGAACTGGAAATTCACTTGCTGTAACAAACCTCTCTTTATTGTTCTTGCGTTTGTCTTTTAGTGGGGTGTCACGTTTGGGTGTTGCTTTTGCTGTTGGTGTCGGGCATCCATCTGAATCTTTAGAATGGGGTATCACAGTCTCACAGCTGGAATCTGGATTATTTTCAATTTGCACTGTTGGACATACTCGGGTTAAATCTTCCATGAGTTCAGGCGTTGTCTCCCTTTTTCGTGCAGCGTCTCCTGCTGGTGTTGCGTCCCCTTTTGGTTCTGCGTTTTCGACTGGCTGCATCTGGTTGGCGACTGCTTTCTCGTCATCCATTAGAAGTGGTTTCAGTTCGACGTCTTGCTGGTCTTGGTGATTGGAGGCTCCCTGTATTTTTGCCCCGTCCTCGAGATGTCTGTCCACAGGTTCTCCCTCAATATGGCCGTTCTCAGCATCAGTAGGAGCTTCACTGGAATCTGCATTTAGAGGTGAAATCAGTTCGACGTATTGCTGGTCTCTGCGAAAGGAGGCTCCATGTATGTCTACCCCGTCCTTGGGATGTCCGTCAGCAGGTTCTCCCTTAATTTGCCCGTTCACATCGTCAGTAGTAGGTTTTCGACGTAAGCATGGCAAGCGTTGTTTTATTCTGTAACATACACAACAGACACAGTTAGTTCAACGGTGTTTTTCTCAACAAACTAGGCACCAAAATGATGGGTATGTTAACAACGCCACCTGAATCGCTGACTATTCCATAGCGTCGACTCAGTGGGTATCTTTCAGTTGGATGATTTGTCACCGACTACTTTTTTCCTTTTTTGGGGGGGGGGGGGGGGGGAGGGCTGGAACGTTGCGATCCGCTGTATGCAAATGAGGAAGATGTGGTCGGTCAGACGGATGGGGGAACGTGAAGGCTGTAAGATCACCAGAAGTGTTGTATTGAGCTTTGGTAACTTAAACAGGGACCGTGTGGAGCCTTCAGCCGCTCTAGTGAGCACAGCTGTTTCTAAACAGCATGCAGTCGTTCGTCTCTTGTTTGAAACTTTTGAGAGTCCGAACATTTTCGCTGAGGATTCACGGCCTCCATTGCGGTCATAAGCGGTCACTAAAAACATTGTTTCACACAGAAAACAGACGCATCTGTGGCGTCCGGACACACATTGAGCGTGGGGGTCAAGCTCGGTGCTTATTTGAAGGACCCTGTTTTGCGACTGTGCTAGCTTGTAGAGATTTTTGTTTGTCAAGAAGAAAGCGTGATTTTCGTGACGTTTGCATTTCCCAGGGCAATGTGCATGCCAGAGTGTAGGAAGTGGAGGCAGGCTGCCAGTGAAGTCGGGACGTTTTGCGCACAAGAGAGGGAACGGTGACGCGAATGGATTCGGGTTTCTCGCCGAAAAGAAAGTAGACTAGCATTACTCCAGTGAGGCCTGAAAGGAGACATTCATTTGTTTTTAAACTCCTGTCGGGTGCGTGCCCTTGAGTGGTCTTTGCGAGCCAGATTGAAGCATGGGGTAACTATGATGTCTAAGCCTAAAAGGGAATATATAGATAATAATTATAATGGTGGGAGGGGGACCAGGCGCGTGGGACTGCCAAGGACTGTGTCCTGCAACAGCAGAGCAGGGGGGGGCCCCACCACTGGTGGGCCCTCTCCTCTTATCAAAAGCAAGGGGGGCCCAAAGATATTCTGAACCCCCTTCCAAAAATGGAACGGAGGCCTGGGCCCCCAGGGCCCCCGTGGTTCCTACGCCCCGACCCCGGATGAATTGTGAGCTGCCCTTAGATCTGTTAGACGTTTCAGCGATAGGATGGTAGATCACCACCGCCCCCTCCACTGTGGCTTGTAGCTAATATAGGGCAAGGCGGGCTTGTCCAAAGCACACATCTCCTAGATCTAGGGAGCGCTCACAGCTTTACTTACTTCCCCTACTTTCAAATTGACCTGCCTGAGCGCATGTTTTCGGCTTTAGCGACGCCTTATGTAATCACATTTAATACAGAATAGGAACAAAGGCGTCGCTAAAGCCGAAAACATGCGCTCAGTCAGGTCAATTGCTCTATCTAAATTCTTAGTCTTTTTCCGCCGAAACCTCTTGCAGAGCTTTAGGGTAGCGACGTCTACTAGTACTGGAGACGCACCAGATTATTCTGGGGCAGCCTTTTAGTGCTGGTTGGACGCTGCAGCCCTCGTGGGTATCGCCGCATGCTCACCTGATGAGGGTCCCATTGACCCGAAACCATGGTCGTGAGCGGCTAAAATCACCAATTCATTTGGTCTAGGTTGTACCGACCATTTTCGTCCCGCTCGGAGGGGAATGGGGGCCCTGTGAATGGTGAGATACCCGTAGATCTGATCAGATTACATTGGTGTAGAGCTAGATTGACTGTGTATACAGTGGGCTGTGTAAATGTGTGTATTTTTGTGTCTTCCCGGCAAGCACATGTTTCGTAGTCGTTTGAACAAGGGGAAGTATATTGTATAATTATACTATTTGTTTGTGAAGCAGAAATCCTGATCGGGGCGACTTAAAATGCATACCGTTTACGGAAGATACAGCAAAGTATCGCAGCTACAACAAGTATCAGGCCAATGACGCCGACCGGAGCAAAGATTTCGGCCTTGTTGTTATCATCGTCACTGTCAACAGGCGTTGTTGAAGACTTATCTGTTGGCGCCTCCGCTGAGGATATAAACATAATATCTCATTGACATAAGTAAGTTAGCATGATAACTCCACAGTCCTAGTAACTGAAACACACACGCACACACACACACACACACACACACACACACACACACACACACACACACACACACACACACACAGAGTAGCAGGAAAACAAGTGACATCTGTACAGTTTGACAGATTGGTACTGCTGATTTTGGGAGTGGATTCAGTCATATCGAAAAGCTGGAAAAGCTTTGCTGTCCTGAAGCAACAACATGTTTTGAGCAACAACACCTCCATCACTTTTATCAGACTACAGTACCGAATCAGACCGCTATATGCATAAGATAAGGATGACTACAATGACACAGACCTCAAGAAAACCGGATAATGTGCAAAACGATTTTGGATGTCTAGTATTTTAGCGTCCTCTTGGACCACATAAAGTTGATATAAACAAAACGACTAGAAAAACAACAACTAAAACAACAAACAAACAAACAAACAAATACTCCCCCCTCCCTGAATTTGTTTCCCAGCAAAGGGAAGCCATCCTTGTAACCACACAGAGACTATGACGCAGGTGAAACTTACGAGTGTCGAAGGGGATCACTTTCGTTTGAACATCCACTGCATTTGCAGTGCTCGTCACAGACCGTGGTTGGGTTCCCTCTGAAATCATTCAGAGAATGAGACAGTCAGTCAATATCAACCAACCCAGAAAGTCTATTTGAAGTAGATGATGATAATAACAAAGGTGAAAGATACAGACAAAAAACAAACAGAAAGGACTGGATGAAACTTCTTTCCTTCTTTCAAGTCATTTTGTAAATTCCATAGGAAAACCCGAATTCAATTCACAGACATCATATAGAAAAATACATGTACGTGTGTATGTTGTATCTGGTGTAACAAACTGCAATGGTAACAAACACATCCTTGAGTGAACATTTTGCTCTCTTGTTGACTCATGCGTGCGTGCGTAATTTTTTTTTGTTTTGTGTGTGTGTGTGTGTGTGTGTGTGTGTGTGTGTGTGTGTGTGTGTGTGTGTGTGTGTGTGTGTGTGTGAGAGAGAGAGAGAGAGAGAGAGAGAGAGAGAGAGAGAGAGAGAGAGAGAGCATACCTATCAGCTTGAATTCGCATTTTTCTGGATTTCTGAAATCATTCGACGTTGGCTGGCATTGGTACTCGCCGATGAACTGCTCTGTCGCATTTATGATCGTAAGAGTTGCTTTAGTGCTGACAAAGTCGTCAAAACTGTATCCAGGAGGTACCTGATCACATTGGAGAGACGCAACTTCTGACCCATTTCCCCAGTAGCAATCAAGCACAAGATCTGCAAACACACATGCACGAACAAACAGGAAATGCATTGGGGCTCTTTTTCTAAAAGTCAGTTAAGCCCTAGATTCTACTCAATAGCACATGTTTGGGAAAGTATTGTTCTTTGTGGCATCCGTATCGGAATGCTTGGTAGGGTTACAATGCCAGTTAACGTTATAACCCCCTGAACAAGCACACTCACTCTACTCTTATTAATGACGACGAGGGTTATGGCAATGGCAAGGAACAGGATGACGTCAGGATGACGAGAAAATGACCAACCGGTTTGTCGATATATCCTGAAGTCGATGTGTCTGATTTTCAAATCTTCGCCGAAAACGCACGTCACAGACGCTGTCTGCCCCTTGTACACCGAAGGGGAGTAACAGCTTGATTTCAAATCTGCATGGCGAAAAACAATTACAAAGAGATATAAGTATAAACATGTACAACCAATGGAAAAACACGTGAGCGCGCTCGTGTGTGTGTGTGTGTGTGTGTGTGTGTGTGTGTGTGTGTGTGTGTGTGTGTGTGTGTGTGTGTGAGAGAGAGAGAGAGAGAGAGAGAGAATGACAATGACCTTTCTTTTCCAAGGATAGAAGATTTGGTGCGCAGACCTGTCTTATATCTTGTCCTTGCTACACACACACACACACACACACACACACACACACACACACACACACACACACACACACACACACACACACACACGCGCGCGCGCGCGCGCGCGCGCACGCACGCACACGCACACACAGAAACACACACACACACACACACACGAGACAAACTAAAGGGCGGGGGCGACGTTGTTAGCACAAAAGCCACTCTTACTATCAGAGAGAGAGAGAGAGGGGGGTAAAGACTGAGGAGTTGCACATCACAATCTGATTTAGAGTCCATAGTGATATGAAACAATACTTTGCCAGGTCCACTAGCACTGCGTTACGGAAATATTAGATAACAAAACAACAATCTGAGGACAATCGTTATACTGCAGCAACAACGACAACAGAAACGCCAGACTTTCTTCTTCTAAAATCGATCGTTGTTGTTGCTGTTGTTGTTGTTGCAACATACACACCTCCATGTAATGAAATGAAGCAGTATCTTCTCGCGTATTTGGGACGTATCATTTCTTTCTTTGTACTCAAAAGTGGACAGTCGGTCCTATACCGGCCAAGTTTGGTTCCAAAAGATAGAGCAGGTCTTGCGCATCCAAAGTTAGTTTGTTCGTCAATTGCCCGCAGGCGAACATGACCAAATGACGTCACTGTTTCTCGTGTTTGGACAACACACTTTTTACGCCACTTATGACGAATGTGCAGTTTAGATCCATAGCTAACGCCGACAGGTTACCACAAGTTAATGAGAAGAAAGTAACATCGTACTTCGATATAGCAACTGTAGGGGAAATTTCATTAATCACATATTTACAATTTCAGGGTAAGTGATCTATGCAAACCTTGTCCATTTATTTCCTCCAGAAAAAGCAGCAGAATGACCCAAATGACCTGAAACAGAATGGAGACACAGTTAATAATCTAAAAAATAAAAAAATAATAAAAAAATAATATATATATATATATATATATATATATATATATATATGAACAAAGGCGTCGCTAAAGCCGAAAACATGCGCTCAATATATACATAGACAAAACCTGGAAAACAATGATGATACAAGTATGCTTCATTTGGTAATTCAACCACAGTAATTTTCGGCGACAACTTTTTTGTGTAGCCACTTTCGCATACCTATCAGAAACCAAAAATGTTGATTCTGGGCAATATATTTCACTTTGGGTTCTCAGTCTCTCCGTTTCTTCTCGGCGTAAATGAACCAATCCAAAATCGACATTTTCACTGGGTTTTTTTTATATAAATTTCACAGCTCCTGAAAAAATGAATTAACTCTATATCAATTATATCTATTATATCTTCACCTCTCTCTCTCTCTCTCTCTCTCTCTCTCTCTCTCTCCATTTCTTTGCACACAAGTGTGACACAGCGTATGAACAATTCTGATACATCCTTAAAATCGACAAGATAACACATATTAAAATGTTCAGTGTCTACAGACAGCAGTTCCTCAGAAAAAAAAATGCCACAACAATTAACAACAACAACAACAACAACTTACTCTCAATTGAAGAAGCAGCATGATGGAAGACTAAAACTCGAAGGTTGTGTAGTCACTGACGGTTTAAGGCTGCTTTGTTTGTCGTTCTTTCTGTAACAGAGATACGCAATTTTACGTTTCTAAAGCAGTATGATTGGTGGGAAACCTGAAGCCTTCCGGTGGGCGAATACGGTTCGCTAGTCAAACAGTATTTTGACATGAGGCACATACTAGTGTGCTACTAGCACCAAGCGCATACTAAACCCACCTGGCTAATCGTATTGCTACGGGCAGGCTACGACACACTATTCCAAAACGTATGGATGAAGCTGAATACGGGAAAAGTTAACACAAAGCACAATGTGCTTCATGAAATGCAATAGGTAAGCTTGCAGTGCAACTGTCCACCAGCCTAGTTTTCCCGAGTACCTCGCAAATTATTGGGACTCGTCCTTCTACATGTCCGTCCTGTTTATATAATGAGAATATCATGTACCCTACTAAATGCACAGCTACGACATGCCCAGCTACTGAAACAAATCACTATACCCAATGTGTTTGTAGAGAGAGAGAGAGAGAGAGAGCCGGGGAAGGGGGTGGGGAGGTGGGTGAGTGGAAGAGGCGGGTGACGGATGCGCGCCCTTTCGATATGTGAGCGGGGTTCTGATTGTGATGGCTTTCGGGATGAAAGGATAGGGAAGAATTGGAACAACTAATAGGTTTAATGCTGGTTTTCACGCTGATTCGTCTAAAGGAATGGAGGATGTAATGGAGGACATTTGAACTACCAATGGCTCCAGTTTATCGTCAGCTCTTGCTGAAAAATCTGGTTCTTTCACTTCTAATATCATGTTCCGGAGATCCATGTGAGTGTGACGTGAATGCCGTTTGTATCGTTTTCTTACTAAAAACAACAACAAAGAAGCATATTTACTTTTGTACTGACCATTCAGATGTGTTAAAACAGTGTTTAGTCTGCTGGAACACAGTAATGACCACGTTGCAAAGGGACAAAGAGTGCTGGGGTTCGAATCTGATGGATTTCAGGCTAAAGGGGATGACTGGTGACTGGGGTTGCTAAATATCCGTGATTAAAACACATTTGACTTTGCATGGTTGGAGGTCTCCTGACAAGATATGGTATGATTCTCTTCGGAGCAGTCGTCCGTCATTTTCATGCTCTAGCAGAGGAACAGGTGGCTCACTAAAATGTAAATCCAGACCCAGTAGAAAAGCTGATTCTGCACACTAACGTTGCTGTTACTGGCATCAGTTGATATAGTGATGGAAATTCCGGCTGCTGTCATTGTCTTAGTCTTCATTTCTCTCGCAAAACGTTGTACTCCGTATTGAGGTTCTTTCTCCACCAAAATGTTTGACATGTTCCAATGATGTTCCTGATCCCACATATTATGATTTTCGAGGAACATTACTTGGTGTGCCAGGACAGACATTTTGATTTTGAATCCTTTTTACTCTGATCCTACCATCATAGCCTGATGATCCGGTGGTAACATTACGGAATGTGGACCAAATGAATTTATGTTTACAGGAAGTGCTGCTTAATGTTTTACTTTACTTTGACATCACCTTCAGTGGGTGGTCAGGAAACCTGACAGCAGACATGTTGGAAAGGGAGGTAAAAATGTAAATTAACTGTGACGATTTTAGAGGTAGCTCGGGTGGAATAAATTAACGTATACAAACTACATCTCCACTTTCTTCTCTTTACAGGTACTGAATTCACCTTTCCTAGTGTGGAGGGTTCTGTACTTACTGCTGAGGAAAACTCGACAGTCAAACTACAGTTCCAGCTGAACTCGGAAAACTGCTCAACCGACGATTATATCAAAATAAGGATACAAAAACGGCTAGATGGCAACAACTTCAAGGATCAGTGCACTATCCGGAAGACAGGAAAGCACTGCCGCCTGCCTTTGCACAACACTGGATGTGCCTGTCTAGAAGAAGACTCCCTGTATCAGCTGACGAAGGTCGTGGACAGAACTGACAATGCCGAGTGGATTTGGACCTGGGAAGGCGGCAGCGCGATGGAGGCGAACCTGACGTTTAACATCACGTGTAAGTTTGATGCGTTTAAAACGTTTCTGATGCTCTTGTGTTAAACGGGCCAATTCCATCTTTGCTGAGCCAACTTATGTTTTGGGACAGTTTCGCTCGCTGAGGGCGCCTGCACACACACACACTCTCTCTCTCTCCTTTCCCCCTCTCCCCCCCCCCCCCCCCCCCCCCCCCCGACCCCAAAGGCGCCGTGAGCATCCTTACTGCATGGGTTTTTTCGTAGCGCTGTACAAATGGCCAATCATCATCATCATCATCACACTTGAAATATTCTATCTTAGTACAGATTAAATGTGATAAAATGTTGTTGACACTTTGCGCTGGCGGTAGGTCATTCAAATTCTAAGTCTATTGTTACACTACTGGAGCGTTCAGTGTGGTCACCGCGTCATCGAGTACGTTTCTGTTGCCTCAGTGCCAGCATTACATAGACGCTGTCACTGTGCAGGTGTCTAAGTGGTGTAATGATAGATACCAGGCATACAGCTCAGAACGATTTGTAAGCACAAAAAAATGTGGTAGCATTAGCCACATTAGTAGTATTGGCCAAACTTCAACTATATTCGGTTCTATTTTTACTAGAAATGAATGGAGGTGGGGGTTGGGTGGGGTTTAGTGGGTAGGTGGACGAGGGAGGATGGGGGGGGGGGAGGGGGGGAGCTCAAATCATTGAGGCACAAGTACTTTCGTTATACTGTTTATTTCGTCAGATCCCGCGACAATCCAGAAAGTGTCAGTTGGCCCAGAACATGATGAAGCTTATACTGCTGAGCTGAATTCATCTGTAGATGTTCTCTGTGTATGGCGAAATGGAAACCCGTCAGTGAAAGCCCGCCTGCTTAACAGACACGGGGTAGAGATGGAAGGCAGCATCTACAGCAGTGGACACATTCGGAAGGTGTTTCCTGCTGTGAGCTGTCAGGACGCTGGCCTCATTCGCTGTGAGGCACCAGGGGCTAGTCACAACAAGATTGCTACGCTTCTGATGAAATGTATGTGTCTGTTACTTTTGCGCATTAGCTAAATATATGTTTACTACAATCAGAATTCTTGTTCCTTGGACCAGAAGCAGATTCAGTATACTGTAGTTCATTTCTGAGGTATAAGCTTACGTTTATTTCAAATTAGTAGTTGTATCAGAAAGCAAATGGCTACAAATCGACAATGACCTTCATATTCCAATATGATTACACATGATAAGGAAGTTATCGGATTGTTCACTACAGTACAACTTCTTTTGGGCGACCACTCCTTTGGCAAGATAAGAGTGGTCTTAAAAGAGAGGTGGCCACCCAAAAGAAGCTTCAGACAGTGAAGAAGTGCAACCCAGTATCATTGTAACAGTGGTCTGCCCAGGCAGGTGGTCTCTGAAAGGGATGGTCACCCAAAAGAGGTTCTACTGTACTTAACAATCATTTAAGATGTCCTTAAACTCTACTGGAAATTCCAGTTTCATTTCCGGGTAATGAAAGGTTTCATACAAAATGGGAAGAACAATAATTTCCGGGTCTGTTCTTTTCTTGAAATTCTTCTCATTGAAATAAAGTTCTATTGTTTGGTTTTAGGTCCACCGGAGTTTGCACAGATTGCCTCGATTGGAATTGTCCCTGTACCGGGCGAGAAAACAGAACTCTTGTTCAGAGTGAGAATGCACACGCGGGAAGTGACTGACTGCCGCATGAGGCCTCTGGACAGCTGGAATCATGTCAGCATGTCTACAACCACACAGCCAACTAACAGAGGCAGTGTTACTAGGTTGGTGCACATTTTGCACCCTGTCGTATGGCAGATCAACGCCGCTATGGATTAATAAAGTATCTAACTATCTATCTATCTCTAATTTTAAAAGCCAAACTGCTGGTGTGATTTCGTGATCTCCTTTACTTGTCGGTGAAGCCGAAGACAAATTTCCTGTATTAAGGACAATAAAGTTATCTGTATCTGTATCTGTAACAAATTTTGCACTGTATTACAGCGGGAAAGGGAGCCTCAGATGTAAGGCGTGGCGGGGGCGGACCGGGTGGGGGAGGGGGAGGGGGGGGGGGGGGGTAAGTTGAGTGGAGCGTAACTTTGGGTCATTATCCTCTCACAACAGCTATGATAAACAGCTGTATCGCCAAACTGCCTGAAATTATTGTACAATCCATTCTTGAGATATACAGAGTGAATAAGAAATAGTTTCATGGCGAAAAGCAGACCTGGACTCGATGCTTGTTTTCAAGTCACATTCCAGTGTTGCCATGGCCAGCTTGAATACTATACTCGTATCCTGTAACACTACTACCAATAATTTCAGTCCTTGTACTATTACCGGGACCCCGCCTGACCTGACGCTGACTGTCCGGCTGGACAATGTGAGGAAAGAGGAGGAGGGGCAGTGGCGGCTGGAACTCACCAATGACGTGGGAACTGGACAGTTAGACTTCGACTTACGCGTTACTGGGGGTAAATTTCCATTCGTCCTAGTATTTAAGAACAGGACGCCTTAGACTTTATAAAATGAACGCTCATTGTATTCAAAAGTAAAAACAAGACCAGGAGTTTTACATGACAGAGAAGCGGACACACGTTACAATACTGACTAGAATTGTTAGTATATTGGAAGCACAAAGCGCACGCAATGTGCAAAATCCCCTCTTCCCTACATAGATTCACTCTGAGTAGATGCATCATGTTCTTGTCCCCTCATGTCTATATTTGTCCCTTCGGGTCTATATTTGTCCCCTAGGTCAATATTTTGTTCCACCAGGTCTAAGTTCCTACATCAACCCTAAATCTAACCTACCCCTACGCATTTGATCATTGCAATTGTAATTACACATAGAATGGACATAGACCTGGGGGGACACAGACCTGGGCGAGTAAATTTACGTTCGGTGGAAAGTACATAACAAGACTCACAAGAATACGGACATTTTCACAACAAGACTGAAGACAGAGTATCCACCTTTCACTCTTGAAAAGTAAAGTGTCACTGTCGCCTATTTTGTCGTGCAGGTTTGTCTGACGTGGCAGACACTAGCACCTCAACAACTCATACGACAGTCAGCGATACATCCGGCCTGTCTTTCTTCACAGACTGGAAGATCATGACCCCAACCGGCGTGTCAGTGGTTCTTTTTGTCACCATTGTCGTGATCATCGTATGGAAAAGGAGAAGCGGTAATTTTGATACCGATCATCGAGCTTCTGTATACAGAATCCTTAAGTAGATAATGCTTTCCGCGAAACCCTATACAAAGCTTATGTACATGGATGATGTCGAAACTCCATGTTTGCTCTGTATATTAATATATATCCATATTATTTATGCGAACACACACACACACACACACACACACACAACACCACACACACACACACACACGCACGCCACACACACACTCACACACACACACACACACACACACACACACACACACACACACACGATTTACATAATTTTATAACTTTTCCTGCTTATACGCTGCCTTTTAACATGTAGGTCACAGGAAACAAAATGGATATTAATTGTCTTTTGTCTGTTTTCCCTCTTTTTCACCAAGGCGGCAGAGGACGCGCACAGTCACTAACGGAACTGCAAAGAGAAGCGGAGTTAGCGATGAATCTGAAGAAAGGACTGAAGTCGACCTCGTTCTGCCCGCCAGTGTGACCTCATGCGTACTGTGACATAGATGATATCCAACCATGGCCAACTGCAGGTGCTCTCTCTCTCTCTCCCCCCCCCCCCCAAAAAAAAAAAAAAAAATCAACTCCGCTAAAATCCAAAGGACTTACGCCTCTCCCCCGCCCTCCTCCTCTCCGCTCCCTTCTTTCAAGCGTCTACATGCTCTGTGAACAGGCGAAGATTTCAATCTGCCGACTTTGAAAGGAGAGTTGACGTGTTCTCTTTTCTTGAAATGTTTGCTTTGTCGTGTTTTGGCAGGAAACGTTCCCGACCATTACTTGCAACCAGTCGCACGACCACCTGAATGCTACGAACGGCCAGAATTTGAAGAACCGGCCTACACTGTCCCTAACCCGGTCTATCAGCCACTGAGGCATCTCTACGACAACTTGAGAGTCAGGGTCCAGCGTGTCCTAATGCGACACTCGTACGCTTAAAGGGTGGAAAGAGAATTTGCTCTGAAAATCGCTTCAGAATATAGAATTCACAAGAGACTATTAGATTATTTTTGTAAACAGTTGCGGTGTGAATGCATTTATACATTGGAAATAGTATGTGATCAGTAGAATTATACAGGCTATCCACTGTTGTCAGGAGGCTGTGCGAGCGAACACTTACTGAACGGTTGACCGCATGCAGCAATAGCTGATTCTATATGGCGTTGCATGAAGCCTTCTGCTGACTCAGTGCCAGCTTGTGACATGCAGTCAATATGCATTTGTTTACTTAGAACGATGTTAGTCACTAGCAACTGAGATCAGAATAATTTTTGACCATAGATTTGTCAGTCTTTAACTCTGTAGACCTTACAGGAGAGTTGGTTTGGGGAGAGAAACAGTGGATAAACAAAGATGCTTGCAAAAGCAGAGACAAGTAGCAAACATTATCTGCACCACGAACCAAACGCAAGAGTTACTGTTTTCAAAACTGCAAACTTTGATGTCAATCTCGTTTGCTTTTTCGGCTTTAGTTGATTTTCATGGAACAGCCTAACAAAAGACAATAAAACAGCCAATAGGACAAGAGAGTCCATGACCTTTGGTGTCGATAGTAGTCATGAAAATACTCCAAGACTCAAAGTACACGAAAATACCATTGTCATCATACATTATGTGTAAACACTGTTTTTTCGCAAGGAACGTCAGACCCACTAATCTAATCTATGAAGCATGTTGAATAAACCTTTACTCTACACTGTGGCAGCACTCACACACTATCCTTTTGACATCACTTACATAAATTCAACAATATTTCCACCCGGTCGAACTAACCTTTCCACTCCATCACAGGAATACATTGTCAGGACAAATACATGATATCCCGCATGTCTAAATTAAACACCAATCGAATGAACGACTAATTGTGCGTCGATTCACCGGCGACTTTGTAATATGCACCGCAAAGGTTAACCACTATTTTTCAGCAGTGCTCAGTCGTAATTAAACAAAATTAATCTCCGAAGGATCGCGGAGAACAGGGAAGTAGGCTATTTGTAGACCATGATATTGCTAAGCGGAAGAATTTTTGCAAAGGTGCGTATGGGCAGGTCATAGGATCATATCAACTGCATGACGAACCACATGCCACACTGACAAATGAACTGTGACAAACAAGCATTTCTACAATCTAGCTGTTAGACAAAATGTATAGTAAGCAAGACCTTAACTGAATTGCGCCTAACGAGGGAGTCATTGTCTACAATGTGATTACTAGACCTTCGACTGTCACTGGCGAGGAAACAATAGAAAAACTCCCGAGTGTGACCTGTACTGTGAGTCCCCCCTTCCATTGACACATTTCACACGCGCGTTTCTTGCCCGATCCAAGCAGAAGGAGCCGTTAAGTTACTGGGTGTGTCTCTCCTGTTAACAAAACTCTGAGCTGAAAAACTATAGGGGTGGGTGGTGGGGGGGGGGGGGCTGGAGGGGAGGGGGCGGAGAGGGGGAAGGGAGAGTGGACTTACAGTATGTTGCCGGCCTGCCCCAGTAACACATTTTCACATCCACTTGAGCGAGCAACTGCATTCCACCGTCTCAGCATTGCTTTGCTGCTCTCGTTGAGTGATCCCTATTTTTATCTCATGTCATGTGCAGCGATCGCAAAACGGTGGGTTTTATCCGGAGTTTATTTTTTTTTTTTTAAAGGTTTTTGACCAGCAGTAAACCGCTGTGCAGCCACGTTCGTACTTCCGTGAAATGCAGGCACCAGGTGCCTATATACATAAGACGGTGCATGCTTACATAAGACAATATAGACTGATGATTATCAAGCGGGTCACACTGCGTCTGTGGAATAACGTAGCGGCCATCTCAGTGGGTGATTTACTGCGTCAGGTTAAGTGAAATTAACCACGTTGGCTGTTCATAGGAAAAGGTGGAATTAACGGGGAAGTGATTTTTCGTACTTGACACACGATGCAAATGAATTTGAGTGGAAACTGACTGAGAAAACCATACGTGCACGATGAGTAGAAAACCGGAAGCCGCTGTTCAAGTCAAAATAACCGACTTACCCTGGCGTGAAGAAATCAATGTGTAGTCATTCCCTGCCTAGGTTCTCTTCAGCTTTGTACAGTCTGACAATTGGCGAGATCTGAACGCCGGCTTCAGGTCCACTGCACCGAGTTAGGACTACTGGTCGCGTAGCCTACACGTGGTATGCTCAATACGCTGCGTTGGGCTTTGACGCCTGTGCCAGTGTGACACAACGAAACTACTCCCTCGAAAAATTTACTCCAGAGCAAAACACATATAACGTCGTAAGACAGAAGTACTTCCAAACTAAGGAAGTACTTGAGTGGCGCGAAATTAATTAATTTTGGAGTACTCATATCCTACGAGGCTTTCATTCCGGAGTAAATACGGTTACCTGATGTGGTAACCGCGTTGCGTTACACCAATACAATACAACACCAGCCAATTATACAAGATCAGTTTCATGCGCGTTGCGGAATGTATGGTGAAGTGGCACACGCGTGCATGGCAGTCGAATCTTTATCGTTGCGCAGGCTGGAGATGAACTAAAACTAAATCAAAATAGTCGATATGGAAAATTTTAGAGGCACAGAAGTTCACAAAACAGTTAATAAGTCCTAATTGCGCTATAAACAAGGGGGACATTTCTGTCTCCTGGTGACTCATCCACTTCGCGCAGAACGTGGGTTTTCCGACCTCTGGCTCTAGCAATCGATACTGAAAATTATGCCTGCACACTGACTGATTTGAATGTTGTCATCTGTACTTGTATATGTACATATCTATCATGTATTATTATTGCATTTATTTAATCTGTATTTCGTTTTTCTTTTCTCTCTCTCTTGGGAATAAATGCATGCAGGAAATATGGTACAATCGATTTATTTGTTTATTTATTTATTCATTTATCGAAGGTACTGAAAAGTTAAGTCAGTTACATAGCATTGAGGCAAGTGTGTGTGTGTGTGTGTGTGTGTGTGTGTGTGTGTGTGTGTGTGTGTGTGTGTGTGTGTGTGTGTGCGCGCGCGCGCGTGTGTGTGTTGCCGAAGCTTGTGCCCCGGAAACAAAGAAACTAGGCTTGGCTGCGCATAAAGCTGCGCACAATGATGCAGTTTCTGGGAAAATAGGTCGGATTATTCGAATCGGGAATTTCCGTTTAGAATCTCGACCTCGGCGCAGACCGCAAACGTTGAAATGTGGCTGTAGGCAGAGGGTTTGTAATAAAATAGATTTACACGCGCTCAAGAATTGACTATTCTATTTGTGTTCTAATAAATTTGGCACCTGTAGGCTGCAAGATATTTTGAGCACACACACACACACACACACACACACACACACACACACACACACACACACACACACTCACTCACATGCATGCATGCAAGCTGCCAAAGCGGAAGAACTCAGAATCATTAGGTAGAGTTAATAACTTTAATTGATATTTAAGGAACTCTACAAGTAATATGTAGTGTTTGTACGTTTCATGTCTGTTTTATAACCATGTGAGTAAAAGTACTGTAAAAACATTGTTTCTAGTACAGACAGACAAACAGATCAGCAAAAATGTATTTTTACACATTTTGATTCCGCCGGGGTAATAGTTACGAACACACTAAATAGAAAAATATCATGCAGTGAAACAGAGCTGACTCCTTTATGTTGAATAGCTAACATAATGGTTCAGTGCTTCCGACAAAGAGGCAAACAGCATGCAAAGATAAGCCAACATAATAAAATTGAATACGAATCTCTCTCTCCTCTCTCTCTCTCTCTCTCTCTCTCTCTCTCTCTCTCTCTCTCTCTGTTATGGTATAAACATTGTAGCATGGTGAAGGCCTGAGATTTTTTTTTCCTGAAAACTTGTTCTTAAATAGCGGCCGTGTTGAGAAAATGACTTGTAAACCCTGACGTGGAAATCGTGTCCGTGTGGTCGTTTTAACATGTTTATGAGCTAAAGTTAGTCTTGAAACTTTCACTGAAATTGTATTTGTTGTTAAAGGACCCGAAAAAGAAAAAAAAAAAAAAAAGAAAAGAAAAACCTCTAAGTCGGTATCTTTGAAATACTATTTTTTTCAATTTTCTCAAACATGGCTAGGCGACTGTCTCTCAATTTTGTGGGCGCCCATCATATTTGTCCGGGGAAACTTTTCCTTATTCAACGGATGCAAATCTACAGTTGACTGACATTAATAAACAAGTGTCTCAGTGCATGAAATAATTATGAACCCACAACCGACGTACTACAGATCGTATGAAGGCCATCTATTAATAAAATCCGATGTGACCTAATTAATCCAACGCAAAGAGTATTCACAATAGGCAGCGCTCGATTACACAAAATAAACATCTATGTGCTGTTTGCTCGTTACAAACCGCGGTTTTGTCAATCAAAATCAATGCAAAAAGCAAATTGTAAGAAGTTCACTCTTGCAGACGGGTTTTCAGTAAGCTTATTTTTTTCTTTCCTGACTTCTTGGCATGTTTCTTCAGACGCGAATAGTACGTGTCCTCGGCCGTGTTCTGGTAGTTGTCCTGAGCCAGACTCTCGTAGTCTCGAGGTGCTGCATTCTGGTAGTCATCGGGAACAGGCTCTCCTGAAAAAGACAACAACAGATATTTCTTAACTGTCTCTCACTTTCAAAGTGTAATATACTATTGTTATTTCACTCTTTAGCCGTTAGTGTGTGTGTGTGTGTGTGTGTGTGTGTGTGTGTGTGTGTGTGTGTGTGTGTGTGTGTGTGTGTGTGTGTGTGTGTGTGTGTGTGTGTGTGTGTGTGTGATTTTGTGTGTACTTATCGTCGTCGCTCGTGTTGGTTGTGTTCTTTCCCGTCTTGATTCAAATTCTTCAGACAAAAGCTGAAACTTCTTCGTCATTCCACCTATTTCTATTTCAGCTGCTAACTTCCGTCAGATTGCCTGTCATTAACATAATAAACAATGGTTAATTAAGTAAAAAATTAATGTTTTCTGATAGGAGAAAGAGTGATGTTTACCTTTAACCACACCTGCAGCTGGTGGATCAGGAATCAGGTAATTATCAGCCTGAATCCCAGATGCTTCAGGGGACTCTTAAGACACAGGAAAAGTTGCAGGATTATATTTTGGTGTGAATGTTTCACCCAGGTCGTACGAAGTGTGAACTTACAGTATTTAAGGTGGGAATTTTGAACTACATCACTGTTTAATCTCTAAGACTCTCAGGCTCTCCTTCCTTTTGTATGTCTCCAGCTTTCTGACTTTGCCTGTCTGTGTACATCTCTCTCTCTCTCTCTCTGTGTCATGCACGGAACCAATCTGAGTGGAAGTTTCCGGAATATGCCGATGAATCAGCCTTGTCCTGATATGAATTATCTAAAGATACCCGGCCAATCTATCAGTGTGTAGAGCATCTCGAATACACACTGGAAACGGCACGCACACACACACACACACGCACACACACACACACACACACACACACCACACACACACACACACACACACACACTGGAAACGGCGCGCACACACACACACACACAACAGACAAACAAACACACCCTGTGCCCACCTTCCTCAATTCTGTCAGGCACGTCCGGAATCTCCCAGTAAATGTGCATCGACGGTGCTGGCGGACGAGCTTGTATGTCATTCTGTCTCTCCAGATTAGGGCTGGGTTCATGCCTCACATCTGGCTGTTCCTGCTCTGCCACTTCGTTGTTTCTCGTGCCTGCAGAGAAATCAGATATTCAATACTGTACCCGCTTTCATCAATATCACTACAACACTCGAACAAACAATAAAGCACAAGGTCGCCTTATAGATTTATGATTTCTGCCTCCTGATTGTACAATGAGCCTCTTGCGACCTCAGTTGCCGAAAACTTTATTCTGAGCCGACGATGGTTTGAGTTACGAACTGTTGGAATCACAACCATCGTGTATCAATGTGTGTAAAAATTTAAATATTCCTTATATACTTCTTATAGCCGTCCGAGCTATATCAAACCAAATCAGAAAAAAAAACCAAAAACATCAACGAACAAAAAAGACAACGACAACGACAAGCGTAACTATAACACAGCACCACCCCCCCCCCACCACCACCCCCCGAAAAAACAACAAACAAACAAACAAAAAACAAACAAAACAACAACACCAAACAACAACAACAAAATACACAGCAACTACAACCACAACAACGGAGACCACAACAACTCTATAAACTTCTTTTTACCTCTTCTAGCACACACTATGATGGCCGCAATGGCGGTTGCTCCGAGCACGACAATACCGACACTGCCCAACACAATGACGCCTGTCCCAAGGCCAGAAGACGAGAAGTCCTGCTCAGTTTCCTCATCGTCTTCTTCAGCAGCAATTGTTGATCTTGCCTCAGAAAAGTAACTCGAACCTATTATATGTATAGAATTATGTATATGTATTATCTGTATCTATTTTCAGTTCCATGGTGGCATTTTGACGAAGCATTTACTGACAAAAACGTCTTTAATATTTTTTTTTCGACACCATAAAAGCAGATTCTAATATGAGGCAAAGTTTGAGGCGGAACGAATAACGAGGCCAGGAAGAAAATTTAGATATGAGTGAACACAGTCAAACAATGACAGTATGACATTGATCGAATATTAAGATTAGAGTCCATGCCTCTGCCGTGCCATTGCACCTTAGTCAAAAAAGTACCTTGGGCGTATATGGGGTTCAAAGTTGGTTCCTCAGACTTCAAGGTCGGCTCATCGGGGTTCAAGATTGGGCAAAGGCTTCATGGTCGTCCTGCCAGGCTTCAAGTCGTCTCATCAGGTCTCAGTGTAGGTTTCTTAGATTTCGACGCATACGTTGGTTCTTGGACACGGTTGCTACCAGCAGCAGCTGCACATTTGATCAATTTTCTATTCAGGTGCTTTCTAGTAGTTAAAATGACGACCGCTTTTGAAATTTAATTTGCAAATGGTTTAAACCGAAAGGCACGCTATCATTGGTAAAGAAAGTGATGATTATAGACTCGTGGCCCTTGTTTTATTGACTAAAACGAAAGAGAAAAATTACCAACCAACGACTTTTAGTCAACTTTTTTCAAAAGGGAGACGACTGTGTTGTAAGTGTTTGCGAGAAAGTATGTGTGAGCCAGTGCAAGAGGTTCGACAGAGACCTGACGTGTATATATAGTGTATGCCTCAGAGAGAGAGAGAGAGAGAGAGAGAGAGAGAGAGAGAGAGAGAGAGAGAGAGAGAGATTTACTCGTGACGTTAATTATGACTTTGGTTTCTCTGGCGTCATTGTCTTTCTGCCACACCCAAACACCGTCATCGTTTCTGTCAAGAACCTTTGTCAGTTGATACATTCCCTCTTGCCCCAAGCAGCTGCAAACATTATCTGATATCGATAAGAGGCAAGAGCCATTCCTGTGTACTATGTTGCAAACGACAACTTTGAACGAATTCTCCTGCAGAATTTTGGCCACGGTGATTTTGAAGTCTTCCGGAACGCCGCATTCAGATACCAAACCAAATCGAAGAGAAATGTTGGTATGTTCTTCAGCAGTCAAGACAGAGCTCTGCAGCGTTGGGAAGTGGAACTTGTAGCTACCTGCAAAACAATAAAAGACAAACTGAAAAAATATGGCTACCAGCCAATATGTTGTTTCCATTTAATCACCTGCTGTCGTGAAGGTTATTCTTTAGTAATGCCATGTATTCGGGAACACACACACACACACACACCACACACACACACACACACACACACACACACACACACACACACACAAAAAAAACAACAACACAACAACAACAACAACAACAAACAAAGAACCAAACCCGGAGACATTGTCAGTAACAAGTACTATAAAGTATGTAGAATTCTTAAACATCGACAACAATTTCGTGCAGTTTTAATTCATGACTTCTGCTAAGACTAAAATGCTCTCTCTCTTATTAGTCTTATTATTTGCTTTTCTCTAATCTTTTGTCGTATCAGCAACGGCAAACTGAAGTTGTTTTTTTTCTGTCAAAACTTTTACCGTTGAGAAATAAAGTTTCATCACCATCATCATCTCTCTCTGTCTGTCTGTCTGTCTGTCTGTCTCTCTCTCTCTCTCTCAAAGGACGTTAAACCCCCAAACACCCACCCACCCCAACCTCTCTCTCTCTCTCTCTCTGATGCACATATTCCACGTCTGATTCGTCAAATGCGAGCTATGCTGTAAATCCGACGCATGAGTGATAGGCGGTTCGTTGATAAACAATGTTAAGGTCAAGGCGTGTGTAGACGTGTTTCCCAAGCGCGGCACACTTAGCTGCGGTACATGTGTCAGTTTGCAGATTGACTGAAACCGGCATAAAAACAAACAAAACAACAACACACTGACTGTGTATTTTTATTTCTTAGAATGAGTTCAGCTGGATATAATTTACGCGAAAATATTGGAAGAAACGACATTCTCTCTACAATGTCTCGTCCACTTCGAGAGATTGTTGAGTACCGGGGGACCCATAATACCTGCGGGTGAAATCCTCAAAGCGGATGTGTAACGGATTCGTCGACCCCATTACACTGTATGCAATTCTCATTCCGTATGAAGTTTGCACGAGTGGAAGCTCCCTAGCCGTCACCTGCATGGCTTCCTGTATCCAGGCAAGTCTTGTTTGTATGTAGTTTGGCCATGAATTTTACCCTGTACGCCTACCAGATCTTTTCTAGACATGTGTCTGAATACAATACAAAAAAACGTGAGTAGTCGGTTGTTGTTGTTTTTTTACGCCCAGTAACACGATTCCTGCTCAGCTGTGTACCGTTGAGGTTTCATATTGCGTATACACCTGTGCGGCTTAAATCGGTTAAGATTCAATGGGTTTCGTTTGCTTCTCAGGACTTTAAACCGGCCTAATTATCGTCCGTGGTTTGTTGTATCATCTATATATCCATAAAATAACAGTGTGTGTGTGTGTGTGTGTGTGTGTGTGTGTGTGTGTGTGTGTGTGTGTGTGTGTGTGTGTGCACGATCAGTAAAACCTAATTTAGAGTTCTAACATCGTGATCAAACTTGGCGGGCGTTCTCAGGGGAACCCCAGGCTCATTCTGGTGGGAAAAATCGGAAATCGGAATTTAACGTCCTTTTCCACCTCGTATATCCAAACAGGGAGACCAGCAAGCAGTTTCTACACATAATGATATTATTGAATCCCAAATCCCAGCGGGCACATCAGCTAGTACATAATAAGTGGACTCGCCACGACTTTTTGTTTCTACCGCTTCGACGATTTTCAACTTTGATAAAAGTTCGTATAAATGGAAATTTCCGATGCAAAATTTTCAGAATCTATATTACCTCCATTCCTGAACCTAAATGCATTCGCAGCTGAGCCTAATGTGCTTTCTTAGAATAACTACTATTAGAAAGAAAACTGTAAAAGGGCCAATTGAAAAGAAAACCAAGTCTTAAGGGCGCTGATCTAGTAACTCTCCGTTTCGGGAATTACCGCAATGAGGTGAGTAGTCATGAATCTCCTGATGACTAGATATCTTCCTCTGGTTTTGCAGTAAAAAGCCAATATTCATTATTGTGAAAGGTTTATCAGCGAAAGTTGGAATCTGTATGTTATCTGCTCGGGTTCCATTCTCTCCTGGTGCCGAATATTTGTGCTGGCCTTTTTCTCGTTGCCCTGTAAACGATATCACCCACACGTGATGCAAAAAGGACGTGAAACTCCCAAACATCCACCCATCCACTCTGTGTTTTACCATAGGTTGAAAGGAACCGGCACCTGAATTCCCAGTTTAACAGAGTAGTTATGAATTTACCGATTTTTTTCATGACAGAACCACAAGTCGCAGCATTGTAACTCTTTTTACTCTGACCACTGACTCTACCATCATACGTCTTGTATAAATGGCATTAAAAACAAACAAACAAATGAACAAAACAAACAACCCAAAATAACAACAATAAAACCTAAAAAAAAAAAAATACGACGACGACAACAACAACAACATCAACAACAAAACTCACCAAACGGTAACCTACGTAAACAGAAGCCGTAGGTGAGTGACTTAATCCATCTAGACCCATATTAATAGAAAATAAATTTTTGATTGTTACCACCTGGGATAGGGAGCATTTTTTTATATATATATATACTCTGAGACTAAATGTTATGGTAGTTGATACATGGCAAATAAAATGGTTTAGTTACTAACTCTGTATACTTTTGAAAATTGCGCAAGTTTAATCAGTCTGACAGTAAGAAACATTTCCGTGATAAGGGTGCTGGGCCAACCCAGACGAAAACTCGAACAATCCAGCTCAGAACTGAGGCGCCCTGTGTGTTTCGCAAAAGTAAACTTTTCCCGGGATGAGTGCTGAAGTGCACAAAATGAAACAACGCCTTCTGGTACTTCTTGTTCAACCGAAAGCGGGGCGCCATACGAGGAAATAATATTAAATCCAGGAAGACCTTCGAATATAGAAATGGTTTCTGCAAAGAGGTTTTGTGTACATTTGTCGGAGGATATTGGCGTTCGTTTCATTTACCCCCTCTCCTCTACCCCCCGCTTAACAGTTGACGATTATGATTTTAGTATGTTTATTTTGGCGTGTTTTCTATTCTTTATTTCGTTATCATTTATAAGGAAAAATAGTGGACCATGAATTAACTTACACCCCCGAGGGTCGCTCGTTTGCAATTGATCATGAACAATTGAAAAACAATGAGTCAGTGCAGTATGTACACAGAATTGTTTAACACGCACGCACGCACGCACGCACGCACACACACACGCACGCACGCACGCACACTTCACGCACCGCCACTCCCGACTTTCTTCATTACTCCGTTTTACGCACATTTGCTTGTTCCCACATTTATGGGCCTCGTCTGTCTTACTGCCTAATACAGTTTTACTATAAATACTTACACTCCTCAGCAGATCTGGTGGTATGTGCAATGGTCCACATGAGTACAATCAGGAACGGTTTCCAGACTCTGGCCCGCATGGTACTATCAAATGTTCAAACCTTCCTAACCCGTATAGTGAATTGTCGCTTTATGTTCTACGTTCTCGTTTATGCGAGTTAATATTCATTTCGGTACTTCCGTACGGAAAGTAAACCTATGAAGTAGGTGACTGCATGGGTGGAAGATTATTGGTTGGCCGTCGCGTAAGTGAAAGTTATAAGCTGTACGCGGACGTTTAGGCTCAAAAAGAAAATGCTGTTACAGATTTTTTTTCTGAACCACTGTATGTTTGTGCTTATTTTTCCCAGGTACAAACTATGACCATGAAACTCCTGTTGCTCCTACTGATGCTTCTCACGCTGCATCTTACTCCAGGTACATTCAATTGACCAACCTCAAAATGTCCATATAATGATATAATGTTGGGGGAAGGGGGGGGGGGGCGGGAGCAAACACAGCAGTAAACTTTGGAAATAGTTCAACACTTTCCGATAAGGGAGCCATGAATGTTTTTAAACTTTAAACTTAAAAAAACACGTTTTAATTGTATCGCGATCGAGTTGTCTACAGTTCTTTCATTGTGTCAACGAATATACATATGAAGATATATATCTCTATGTCATATTCAGCTGGCACAAGCACCTGCCATACTTCCAGTGTGATGAGAGGGAAACCTGCAAAAATATCATGTGACTTCCACGGTCGACGTCAGTAAGACGAAAACGGACTTCAACGTTCAAAAATATGATGATGATGGTAGACCTGCGAAAGGTTATTCTCTTTTCCATAGACACACAAGATAACCTATGGGTTTCGACAACGGCAGTCGCGGAAGATTTCCCAATTCATATTTTAATCAAAAACCTAAACATGTTGTGTTCCTCAAACTTGGCTACATGGAACCCATATTTGCATGAAAATTGTGAAGATCAAAGTGAAAGGGGAGAACAATTGGTGTGGAAGAACTTGAATAGTCGGGGGACGATAGGCACAAAGGGAGTCATAGTTGTAATGGAGATTCAAAACCGCTATTTTATCCTGGCAACTGCGGGTGTAGGATTCAGCTAAAACTTAAAAACTGCAAAGTCCGAGCCCATTAGCACGTGTGAAAAACATGCATTGTTTGCGAGAAAAGTTGCTTAACTGTTTGGCTCGAGTTTAGATAGCTTACAGTGAGCCCCAGGCTTGACATGACCATGACGTTTGCACTGAATTGTTTCTGCAGAAATACTTAGCTGCTCATGGCTGACCTCTGATCAACCTGAGTGTAATAATATAGCGCATGGTTACATCTACAATGGACCGGCAACAAGCAGCTTGACAGTAGTTATTCCTTCGGCAACAGAAGAACATGTTGGAAGATATGCCTGTCAGGTGGTAACGGTTGACCATACTGCAGCTGATATTGTTCCTTGTAACTTCACATTGGAAGGTTGGTTTGAGTACTCCGTGTGTGTGTGTGTGTGTGTGTGTGTGTGTGTGTGTGTGTGTGTGTGTGTGTGTCGTGTGTGTCTCTCTCTCTCTCTCGCCAAAGAAATAAAATATCAATATTGCAATCACTATTGCCTGGTATCACTCGTGGTATGACTAAGATGAACTCCTGTGTTTGACTTTGGAAAACTAATCATTCAAATGCCTCCTTTGGTTTCAGAGATTGCTCAGGAAACTAAATCTGACAAGAATACACAAGGAAGTAATCAACAACTTTGTTTCTGAGAAAGACGGTGGTGCGTTTTCACAAATTTATCATTTCAATTCCCCCCCAAAAATATTGTCAGTTTTAAAATGGTTATGTCATTGAGGAAGTTGTAAAATTAAAACAGCTACAAGTAAACTCATCTAAACATCAGGGACGGATTATTTTGAGGTTGAAGAGGACGTATGCACAATTTCTCATGGACGGTAATTTTTCGCCTTGTAATCTGTTTTCCAGAAGAAAGTCTTGGCTGGATTGCTGCACCAGTAGTTGGAGTCCTTACCTTGGCCATAGCAGCAGGGCTTGTCTGGTGGAAACGTCGGTTTATCAGCGAAAAGCTTTGCTTAAGGTCCGTACAATAGTTGTGTGGTTGCTGATACACTGTATATTTTATTTATGCACTTTGTAGTAGTGCAAGGCACTGTAGCAAAGCTAAGATCTACTATTGATTTCAGATTACGAACACAACTATGGAAAGTAAATCAATTTGTTCAGGAACCCCTAAAATCGAACTAGAAACCAGGCATAAAATCAAACACAACGCCAACGACCAAATAAGTTAAAAGTCATTTTCACAGATTTCACAATTGAAAATTTGACGCGAAATGTTCTTGAATATACACGTGTAACTTGCTTGTCAGTTAGAAAATTATGGTACTTATTTGCAGGTTGATACGAACATGCTGTCTAACATTCTACTGAGGATGATTCAGACTATAAAATACACACAAAAAGTGTCCGAACAGACTATAATTGAATGATTGTGTGCATGAAATTGCAATTGCTTATCCCACGGGAATCGTGTTTGTTAAACTTATTGTGATAAGAGGTATTTCAGGTGGTATAACTTTGATGGCCTGCATAGAAAGCGAACTGACTTTCATTCTGTGCACATAGCTGCATGAACCCAGTAACTGTTAGTTCTTGATTTGTCACAGACGGGACAGAAAACGCAGGGTCTTCTCATACCAGCACGAATGGAGAACCAGAAAGGTATTTTTGAGATGGGGCAGATTTCCCTGCGCGCAGCAACAAGTTTCATTGATACAAAACAAGACCGTGACGTTTTTTTTTCAGCGAATACATACTTTCACGCACGCGGTGACGTAACGAAAACTGCGTCATAGACACCTTGCGTGCACACTATAGGCTAATGCTGCTGCGTTCCTTTTGGTGGGAGTGAGACGTGTGTGTGTGTGTGTGTGTGTGTGTGTGTGTGTGTGTGTGTGTGCTGGGCGGATGTAGTGATGGCTATCTCATAAACCACCGCGTTGGGTGGCTTTTTCCTTTGAGATGAACTGAACAGCCATATGCTCCAGAGATAGGTTTCACGATTTTCGCTTGCCGAACTTTTAAAAGAGTTGTCGCCCATCCAAAGAATTCGGTCATGTTACGTAGTTTGACGAAAAAAATGGACAAAATTAATGCGTTCATTTTCTAGAATTTGGAAGTTCATCCAATTATACTGAATGGGTTAGTAGAACAGCTCTGTAGCTCTGACAGATTTTGTGGGAAAAATATTTCTGAGGTAGGGTGGTTTGCATATACGGCCGACTGCCTATGAAAAAATTACTCATCATCCCGGCGTTGTTGTCAAGTGTGATAAGTGCACATATGACAAGAATCACTGTTATATCTTGAGTATTAAGAATAACAGTGATTTTAGCTGAACACATCTTTTCAAGTTTCTGGGAGAGGCACCACTCCAAAGAGTTTAAACTTTGGGATTTCGTAAGTACATTCCAAGGTATTCAAGTCCACGTTTCACCATCCCTCTAGATTTTCCATTTTTTGTTTTTTGTTTTGGTAAAAATTAATTCAGCCAGGGAAGTCACAACAGCAACAGGGAAATCAGAAGACATGGACAAGCATACGACCTGCGTGAGGTAATTGCGTCAAATGTTTGGTTCACAGACGAAATATGTAGATATCGTCGCTCTCTCCGAGGTTTTACCATCCTTCTAATTAATTCAGTCGGAGAAGTCACAACATGAACAGGGAAACTACACGACATGAACAAACATTCCGTCTGTCACAGTGACAGACGACCTGAGTCAGTGAGGCTGACGTCAAATGTTTAGTTCACGGAATTGACGTCATATCTCTCTCTCTCTCTCTCTCTCTCCTCTCTCTCTCTCTCTGCATTCTTGCTATCTAAACTGAGTCGCCTAGTTAGCCCTGACACCTGCAAGCTATTCTTTCATGCCCACGTGCAAAGTCATCTAGATTTTGCGTCCACTTTGTGGGACGAGTGCAGCGAAAATCAGTTCAAAAAGGTAAACTCCGTTCACCGGCGCGCTGTCAAACTCTTACACTCGGGTAATTCTAGTACCGACCAAAAGTTTAAAAATCCTCAAACTTCTTCCTCTTAAACAGCATCTGGAGTTTAACAAATGCTTACTGATGCACAAAATTGTTTACTACAAAGCCCCAAGATATCTTCATCAACTATTTAATTTCGAAACATGATAAACAACACAACACAAGGAACAGTCTGCTCCCAGTGCCTCGTCCAAGGGTTGATATATATAAAAGTCGCCTGTCTTTCTCAGGGCATCCATATGGAACTCTCTACCACTAAGTATCCAAAACGTCTTCCAAATTCATAAACTTTAAACAAATTCTACACGATACGCTTATCTGACCATATACATAGAAATGCGTTACATACATGTTTTTAAATAATTATTCGTGACGACTTTAAGGTTCTTACTTGGCATACAGCCAGTATCATCAGCACATGCCACGGTGTTTTTTTTTTTTTTTAAATTTGTTTATTGTGTTTATTTTTCTCTCCTTTATTTCCCCTTAGATAGTTTCGGCTGGGGCCAAATATTTGTGCTGGTTTTTTCATCGTTGCCCAGTCTTTGATATCACCCTATGTGATGGAAAAGGACGTTAAACCCCGAAACACCCACCTACCCCTTAGATAGTTTATACCTTTTTTTTACTTTTTTTGTTTGTTTGTTTGTTTGTTTTGATGTCATTGTCTTTTTTTCCCCTTCTTTTTCTCAGTACCCTTTAATGTAGAATAGCAGGACAGCATGTAAGATATGCATCAATGCCTAAATGCTCTATCCTGAATTTTAAAAAAAAACCGTTTCATCATCATCTCTCCTCCCTAACATTCTAGATCCACTACAGCGTAGCGGATCTAGTGTGTTTTGGTATGTCTTACACACTTGAAGAGAGAAAGAAAAACAACAAAACAGATAAAATGGCAATGAAATTTATGGGATGGGGCCCATTCCTTCTTGTTTTACATGGACAGCTCTCTCTCTCTCTTCTCTCTCCTCTCTCTCTCTCTCTCTCGTGTGCCAGTAGCTGGTGTGTGATTTTGAGTATTAGCTTAGATTGTAATTATGAAAGCGCCTCTAGCCCATTTTGTGAGGACACTGCACTGTCCGAGAATATTATTTCATCATTTCAGAAGTTCGTATTTTCTTTTATTCATTGATTATACCCATAAAGCTATATTTGGTGATACTACTTGTAACAGATGCATGTTTTATTTCCCGTGTTCGGGAAAACAGGGAAGGTGACGCCTATGAGGAGCTGGTGGAAAAGAATGAGAATAAGAACATGGGATAACAGAGTCAAGTGTGTTGCTTGAAACCCCCAGAAACCAGGACGTTACAGATATTGCAGGTATTCTCAGTTTGCTTTTTAATTGGCGTTTTCTTGTGCATGGTAGCCCCCGTTACCGTTATCATGTTTGTGTCTTTGTGTGTATCTATCTGTTCTTATGTGCGCGCACGCACACACACACACACACACACACACACACACACACACACCACACACACACACACACACACACAATCGGTTTCCACCAAAAGACAGTAAGGCTGACCGCCTACTGTTGTTGACTGTTGCACGTATAATCTGCTCATCAGATCCACTAAAGTCATCAGACCCAGCACAGCCAAAGTTGCAAGGTTGGAAGACAATTAAAGGCAGTAAATCCACCAGAGCCGTCATGGTTTCGTAGTGACATTACAACTCCGATGGAAGCCGAAACTGTGTTGGATGGCCTACCAGACGGTTCGTTCCTCCGTGCGCAAATCAAGCGATCCCGACTACGAGTATGCATTATCTCGCAGGTGCGGTGGAAAATGTCGCCATCAACGTTTTCTCCAAAATGCAGAAGGTAAGTTTGCACAAACTAAGACTAATCTGCGCACACACACACAATCTGTGAAATGGAGGCGTTGAAACGATTGGTTCGGAAATCGGTTAGCTCACCATTTTAAACACTGTAGGCCTACATCCATGTAGAGTGAAAGAAAGAGTTTACATGCTGGGTTCGGCCGGATGAACCAGCGATATATATATATATATATATATATATATATAATATATATATATATATGTGGGAAAATGAAATGGTAAAAAATCCACATTAAAATGACTAAATGATTGAATGATTAAAAACGAAACTCCTTAGGACCGGTGATCAACTACAGACCATACGCTTAAGTCAAACACGTTTAAGTCGAACTTCGGATACGTCGAAGCAAAAAGTTTTTCCCGGCCAAACTTGCTCTTTGTATGACTAAATTTTCCACGGATAAGTCGAACGAGTACTCAAACACGGATAAGTCAAAACTCGGTTATGTCGAACGGAATCTGCAATTTAGCCTCGGATAAGTCGTACCAGTCGCTGGGCACGGGAATTTCTTTTTGTCCTTCTGATGCGTCAGCGCCAAAACACGGCTTGCAGGGAGATTTTACATTTTTCGTGCAAGTACAGGTTTGACAGTGGTATGTGTCCTGCGGGCCTTAGGGCTGGTTATCCTGGGTGGTAGAGTGAGTGAGTGAGTGAGTTTTTAGGGCTTAAGCCGCGCAAGCCACAAGGACTAATTCGCGGCTGAGTGTGCCTGCACTACATGAAAAAAACAAAAATGTAACGTTGGACAAAGGATGCAAACTGGTCTACGGGGCAATATAAACCTAGGACATGCAGGAGACGCTGCACCTTCATGCTAATTTCTCGAACTCCCGATTACAAAAAAGCGTAGGAAACAAATAAACAATTACAACTGGGTAAAACAAAGATAAATACTAAGCGCATATACAGCAAATATTGCAACTTATCATCTCCTAGGCGCAATAAACCAGTTCGCAGCATATGCCCAACATCACTTATTCCTAACCACTGGTAGTGCAGACGTCAGTGAGAGGTTGAAAAGAAGAAATATAGATGAAAGGGCCGAACTTAGAAATCAGCTGAGAGATGAGAGGAAGGACAGAGCGGCTAAATTCGAGAGGTTTTAAAGAGAAAGATACAGGTGAAGGGCTCGTGAGGGATAGACAGAGAGGTAGGAAGGAAAATTCCTTAGTTGCCAATGAAGACAACATGCCTGGGAGGCAGTTGAAGAACAGACCGCTCCAACACGGAACCTCCCCGCCGTGAGGCGGTTCGGGAAAACAACGCACAGAGAGGGGTGCGTTGTGAAGGTCTTCAACGTGGACAGGTGTTCAGCAGCACCAGCAGGGCGCTGCGAACAAAGCCCGCCAGGCTGAAGACCAGGTGGGGGGAATCCGTGAAGTCGGCCTTCAGAAATGACCCTCAGATGTCTCACTGGACCAAGGGTCAGCAGACACCCGCTTACTGACCTCCCCCGGAGGAGATTTTAAGAGAGCAAAAGACAGGTGAATGGACCGATGGAGGCAGAAATAAGAGTAAAGAAAGAGCAAAAGGGGTGGCAAGCTTGGCGAAATCAGCCCCGCCGCGTGAAGGCGAGCCCATGGGGCCCCTGGGTGGTAGAACACGAAATTGGCGAGAAACACGTGCAAGAACAGAGCTAGGCGTGAGATCTGACCCTGTGCCCCTGATCTCTGAGGTGTTCTGTCGCCAGTGTTAAGGTGGTGATTTGCGGTCGGATTCGGAGAGTAAGCAGTGAGTTATTCCTGGTGTGTGAAATGTGTGTGTGGTGTGTGTGTGTGTGAGGAGAGAGAGAGAGTTTGCCGGTTGGTGCTGTTAGAGTTGGATCTTTCTGCTATTTGACTGCGTGTGTTTATATGACGTTGCACTATAATTTATTGAGCACATGCGATCATATGACTGCGAACGCGCGGCGCGCACACACACACACACACACCCGCGCACAGATGACGCTGCTGATCTTACAAGCAGAATAAGAGTCAGTGAAAACTAGAAAAGAAGAAGAAAACATAAGCTCGAAAATTGTCACCGTTTGGTGCCAGGCAGCTTTCATGTCAGAACGAAACAGCCATCAGGGGAAAAAATGGCTTTCTCCTTCCTCTGCATTGCATGTGTGACTATGGTAAGACCAAGCCATTACTCTGAACTGAAAGTGAACTCAAAAGTGAACAAAATAGCTACGGAGATTCGATGACATGGCAGCTTACACGAGCGCATTGAATATAACAAATCCTAGCAGTAAGGCTCAGTATAGTTCGCACCCCTGGGCCGTACTGGGCAAACTATTCAAACGCATCCACACTCATTTAGTAGAGTTCGCCTGCTTAGATCGGTTTAGGGTTAGGTTTAGATTTAGGGTTGGGGTTACCTTGTGGTAATGTGCAATCGCTACGTTGTTTAGACGGTCGCAGTGCATTTACAGCAGGTGCAAATGGCACAAGGGGGCGAACTATACCAACGCAGCAGCAGTACAGTAAGCTCGTGTTGACCAGGGAAAATACATTTCAGTTTCCAAACCGAATCAGGGGTGAAAAGGTGCAACTCGCTTAACTCGAAGCTAGAGTCGAAATTCGACCTTATCCGTCGTCACGGACAAGTCAAACTTTCGGATAAGTCGAACAAAAACCCATTTACCCTGCGGAATTCGACTTAAGCGTGTTCGACTGTATTATTCTTAAAACATGAAACAAAGTATGCATCCCAAATTTTCGGCCCTCAGCGGGCCCTTCATCAAAGGAATACAAAATACAACATAAATCCTTACGTCAATAGTAATGTTCTTATACATAATATATAGAGTTTTCACAATGAGGTGCACACGATTGCGGAAAATACACCAAACGAGTTTTGTTGATTTCGACCGTAAAACTGCGAGTTTTATCGAGTTTTTAATCACTAATCCATATGGCTTGGTCGTACCGACCATTTTCCTCTCGGTGGGAGGGGAATGGGGGCCCTATGAATGGTGAGATACTCTTAGATCTGTTAGATGTTTCAGCGGTAGGATGGTAGATCCCCCCCCCACCCCCGTGGCTTGTAGCCAATATAGGGCAAGGCGGACTTGTCCAATGGCATACAAAGCACACACCTCCTAGATCTAGGGAGCGCTCTCAGCTTTTCTTACTTCCCCTACTTTCAAATTGACCTGATTGAGCGCATGTTTTGGGCTTTAGCGACGCCTTTGTTCCTTCTCTCTCTCTCTCTCTCTATCTATCTATATATATATATATATCACTCTACCACTAGCTATTACAAGTCATGGTATAAAATCCATAATTCACCACATGTGGTATAAACATTGTACCCATGACAACCACGCGTGAATTTTATGGCTGTACCTAAAGGCCATGTCACACGAGAGGGCAAAAACACTTGAAAACATTGTTTTCAGATGTTTCGCTGCGAAACAGTGTGTTTTGTCGTGTGACATACTTCACAACAATGTTTTCAAAACACTCTTTCGATCGTGTTTTCAGTTTTAGAGCCTGCCCTAAAATCCGAAAACATTTTTTGTGTTTCAACCAATGAAAGCCGCCGTGCGGAGTGTCAAGTGACACCTTCCCGTATCCGCTCAGTCAACATGTATGTTTAAGGAAAAGAGACATCGACTTTACCCAGAAACCCCATCCAGAGGTATTTCATACGCATTGAAGTTCTACATACAAGAAAAGGGTGTCCAGTAAGGTAGGAATGTCTTGACCGTAGCAGGGAAACTTGTTTTCAGTGTGACATCGCCTTAAAGAGTGAACAGGTATTACCCCTAGCAGTGTTCCAGCAGTGTGTTCTGGTGAAAGGATTTGCGTCACAATATGACGCGAAAAGGGACTAAAGAATAATTTACGTCACGACATGACGTAATTCGACTTCGTACGGAAATGGGGACGAAGGAGCTTTGCCAGTCGCTTGACGTGGACTTGTTGATCTTTTGCTGCGTTTTATCAATATATATATATATATAGTTTTCCCAATTCGGTGCCCCCGATTACGGAAAATACACCACACGAGTTTGTTGATTTCGACCTAAAACTGCGAGTTTTAACGAGCAGTTTTACGGTCGAAATCAACAAATCTGCACAATTTGTCCACAAATCTGCAGAAAAGCCGTTTGCAAACAATCATTCGAATGACTGTCCGCATAGGGCTGTAGTTTATTTTTCCCAGATGCAGAGCTAAAGCAGAGAAGTCACCATAAGAAGAAATATCGTACATGTAGCAGTGGTACAGGTAAAGTCATCGTTTATACAAGAACGATTTAGAGGTAGAAAACGTCGAAGAGCTGACAACACAAACTTGCTGCATGTTTATAATAGTATTTCTAGGGAAATGTGCTCTAAGAGTTGTGGAAAGAGGCCGTTGCAGAATGTATGTATTCCAACCCTTTGTTTAAGAAAAACCTCTGTTGCCTCTATTCTGGGGCGACTGGAGCAGAGGCAGCAAATATTACGCTTTGAGGAAAGCTTTTGGCAAAACGCCTCGTATTATCCAAAGAACATTCTAGTTCTTGTGTACAAGTCCAGTTATACAATGTCTGTACTTCTCCACCGAATACCTCTCTTTAACCATAGTAGCAAAAACACCAGAGTATGGAAGGGTCTCCTTTAGCCTACACTTGTAAATATAGAAATTCCCCATCAAGATAAGCATTCAATAACGCTGAAGTGTTGATCGATACCAAACATAACCAAAAGTTCAGAGAAAATAGGTGGTGTACAATAATCACACTTATCACATAACCACCTCTGCACACTGTTCCAAAATTGTTGAGTGTGTCCACATGTCCAAAACAAATGGCTCAGTGTTTCTTCTTCAACACCACAGAAAGTACATTCCTTTGTCAAGTCAAGTCAAGTCAAGTCAAGTCAAAATACCTTATTTATCCCCGTAGGACAATTCATGCGGGCGAGCATAAGACACATAAAGAAGTTAAGATCACTAATTTCATATAATTGTACTCTCTCTCTCTCTCTCTCTCTCTGAATATATTCTTTGTATCTGCTAACTTCCGTATGTACAGAAAACGCTTTGTCAGAAGAAGTCTGTGAATCAACCTAATTTGAAACCACCTGAGCTGGGGATCCGGGGTAGTTTTAAAAGGCTTGGTAAAAATGCACGTCCACAATGGGCATGTTGGGTATTGTTTTGACCATTTTGATGTACATACGGGATTGGCATTATAAGGTACGAGGGCAGAATACACAGCTCTCTTTCCACCATACATAATCAGTGACCAAACTTTGCTATTGTCATTTGCATCATCAATACTGACATTAATATCTAACTCTAAACGTCTCTGGTATTTTTTAACCGCACTCAATACACCATGGTACACAAGAAAGTTGGTGGACACATTTGTGTAACGAAGTTCAGGCTCACATGGTATCCACATCAAGCTTTAGTAAACTAAGCATGAGTGTATGTATGGAAACTGTAATATGCAAACTTACCTGCTTATAGAGAAACATAATGAAAAACAAATGTAGAATAGTGCAACACTCCCAGGGAGTGATACCATGCAACCATTTACCTTACATAATGATACATTACATAATGACACATGAACCTGTGTCTGTAGTGTAAGCCAACAGGCGGACCACTGAAGATGGAGCTGAGCCGTGTGTGTGTGTGTGTGTGTGTGTGTGTGTGTGTGTAAAAACATATTATATATATTTCTCTCTCTAACGCGTCACATGCAGCTCTAGTGTATGTATAGCTGTATTTGAGAAAAGACAAGCACATTGTACTGTGGCGTATACTTGTGTACCTGTTACTAGTGTCAATGTACCTAGTTTTGTGTATGTATATAATATATGGCAAAAACAAAATAACAAAAAAAAAAAAAACACCATTCTAATTCTTCTTGTAATCCTTTTGTTCTTCTTTTTCACCTTTTGTTCTTCTTTTTCTCCTTTTGTTCTTCTTTCATAAGTATTGCATATGCGTAAAGAGACACATTTTTCAGGAGAATACAGTTTGGACGAGGAGCTCTGGGGGCCGATCTTTGAGCTGGTCGAGAAGTACATCATTGATGACGGAATACTTTTTTATGGAATGAAGTTGGAACCGTATACAAAGTATCGAAGGGGATGATGAACATTGACTCCGCAATGGACGTTAACCGCCTGTTCACCTGTAAAACAGCTTTCCTTAGATAAAATCAAAGCTACACAACGGCACGAGTAAGATGCGGTTTATACTACGTGTTCGTGGCGTACGAACTGAAAAAGAACGAAGCGCTTCTGCTGTAAATATTGTTTACCATTGTTGAGGTTTTTAACTGATTGTTTAAGGGGTATTTTGTTGTTGTTGTTTGTTGTTGTTGTTGTTGTAATTTTTTGTTGGGGGGGGGGGGGGGGCTTTGGGGTGTTTCGTTTGTGTTTTAGTTTTCCACAAGAGGATGGTGGAGATGATCATCATGCTTCATTTTACGAAATTTCTATACACATGATTTAAAAGTAGTGTTATTCTTTCTTGGGAAGATACAGCTGTCCCGCTCATCATTGAAGCGCTTCAGAGCGTGTTTTTTTTTGTTGTTGTTGTTGTTGTTGTGTTTGAGCAAATGTAGCCGAGAGGACCGCTGTCCTTCAGACAATTTTTTTTCAAGTCTGAGTGGACCTCCTGGCGCAGTGAGCTTAAGTTTGTTGGTCATACTATGAGAACTACTGTAGATTGGCTGACTTGTACAAATGCGCTTCCTGTGACTCGGTCAAATCAGCAGAAGTGCATTTCTATTTCTTTCTAACATGCTATGTGCCAACCCGAGGGACATTCTCAATATAATTATATGCATTTGTCTAAGTAACTGTATGCTGTACATGACAACTTCCGAGGATTTGTGAGCCTGTGTTTGCTTCTCAGTTGGACTGAAGCTTTTTTGTGACAAGATAAACACACGTTGTTAGCTTCAAATCAAGCATCGTTGTATGTGGGTGGAATGCATGAGTGTATGTATGAAGTGAAATTATTATTCTTTGAGTCAGCAGGGGTGGGTGGGGTGGGTTGTTGGGGGTGGGTGTTTGGGAGTTTAACGTCCTTTTCCACCACATAAGGGTGATATCAAAGACGGGGCAGCGAGAAAAAGGCAAGCACAAATATTTGACCCCAGCGGGGATTCGAACTCACTACCCGAGAGCACTGAAAGTCCGACGCTCTACCATTCGGCCACCCCGGTTTCCCTTTGAGTCAGCAGATTGTAACAATGGTCTAATACGGACAGAAGAAACTAAGACTGACGTTTTGCTAAGAAACGAAAAGGGCGATAATGGGGGCATTTACGTGAGGTACGTCAGGATTAGTCCTGTGTGCGCGTAGCTTATCATTTTTACACAGCGGATACCTTGCCCTATTCCATGAAGTCTGAGCAGCAATATGAAAATTGTTAGGTGGGCATGAAAAGCGGCTCTCCGATTAGATGGCCATTTAAGATTTGTTTTCTTGCACGTACATGTATTTGGAATATAAACTATCCGGAACTATCAAGTATATCTCTCACCGACAACGGTGGGGCTGTACATGATGGTGACTGATGCTAATGACTTTTTGTTGTTGTTGTTCGATAGCAAACATTTATAGTCTGCACATGTGTTAAGCTTGCCCTGTAAGATGTGTCACCTCTTATCATGAAAATAATTATATTGGTTTTTATTTCAGTATTTCTTTCGTTTTTTGTTATCACTTTTCCCAAGAGAGGGTGTGTCAGTGTGTGTGTGTGTGTGTGTGTGTGTGTGTGTGTGTGTGTGTGTGTGTGTGTGTGTGTGTGTGTGTGTTTGACTGTGATAGCCTAAACAAATCTATGCAGTCAACCCGGTAGTTCATGCTTATGTGTAATAGATAGGATCACCACAGTATGATACCCAGTTGAACGATCAAGGGGTCGCAGTGGCGTACAAGAAGAATTCACGGAGACCGAATGTCTTGAAACACCAATGCTGACTCCTAGCTATCTTTATTTACATCATAGAACGATGAAACGGCCATGGGTGACGTTATACGTAAACAAACAAACAAACAAACAAACAAACAAACAAACAAACAAACAAAAAACCGACAACAACAAAAAACAAACAAACAAAAAACACCAAAAACGTTGCAACACAATTATTGCACCTTCAGTATTGTTTCTCGTACAACGCGCAAGACTGTGACACCGGATTTCCTGTGTCGTGTGTACAAGAAAGTGTAGAAAGCCGTGCACACCCAAACCTTGCGGCCTCAATAGCTCAGTAACGAGGTTATTTTTGGAGTCTATCGAATGAATGCAGAGCGACTCGTTGTTGAACTGTTCCACCTTTATGAAATTTCAACAGCGTGAACAAGCACACCAGTTGGGAACTGAGTACATGGCAACCGGTTTCCAGGTAAGTGTTGTTTGTGTGTATTCTGAACGTTCCTACGCCCTACATATGAACTTACCACAACTTTTCTACACATGGATCATAACTCTTCGTATGTCTGCGGGTGAAGCTAGATATCGTTTTCATTCACAACATTATTATTCTTTGTTTGTTTGTGTTTGACGACCCCACTGACTCATTGACTGTTCTGCTCAACGAACTGTTTGTGTGTTCAAATAGAAACGGAAACGGTAATGACTGCGAAGTGGTTACAAGTTAAGCAAATAAAAGCGACACAAAAGGGACAGAAACCACATAACTTTGACAAAGGACGGCACAGGTCGACGTTTCGGCTTACGCCTTCTTCAGGACATAAACAAATGGGACATAACTTCAACAAACAAGCAAAAGGTAACTCTGCGGACGTACTGACATACACGGCGCGAAAAAAAAAAAAAAGAAAAAAAAAGGGGTGGGCGAGAAAAGGACCAGAAAAAATAGCAAAATTATCACAGCACCCATCCTTAGGTGACAGAAGACCATGGACTGTGTGTGAAAAAAAAAAAAAAAAAAAGGTTGGGCAGAAAAGAACAAAAAAGAATAGTGAAAATTAGCAATCACAACACCCATCCTTTGGTGACACAGGACCATGGATTGTGTGTGAAAAAAGTTCAGAGGGTTATGTTACGGCTTTTCGTTCAAACCACCCGGGGCCTGACTTCCCAGGCGCTGAATAATGTGCGACTCCATGTCGCGTCTGTCTGTGGCGCCACCGTGCATAAGCCACAGGCCAGTTACTGTCATATTTAAGATGGAGTGGCCTGCAGAATTGAAATGCACGGCAACGGGTTTTATTCTGTTGTGTCTGGTGTCGGCGATATGTTCAGCAAAGCGTGTTGCCAGGCTACGTCCAGTTTCCCCAATGTATGTTTCATGCGTTTTAGTTTTGCAACGCACAAACATTAATTTTATGCCAGCTAAATTCATTTGCGCCTCTGTCTGTCTGTCTGTCTGTCTGTCTGTCTCTCTCTCTCTTTCTCTCTCTCTCCTCTCTCTCTCTGTGTGTGTGTGTGTGTGTGTGTGTGTGTGTGTGTGTGTGTGTGTGTGTGTGTTTACAGTTCCGTACACAGCAAAAGTGATACGACGTACCACAGACTTCTGCAGGTATTCGATATCATAAAAGCGCTTTCATGGAGCTAAAAATAACTATAATTCATGCAGTCTGTAAAAGGTCCCATGGAAAAAAGATCAATGTCATGGGTGCTGATCTGGCAATTTGCCCTTATGGGAATTGCCGCAATGAGGCGACTGACTCACTTGTCACAGAC